>CM021106.1:165935375-166026273 GCA_007115665.2 Sequoiadendron giganteum | reverse complement strand
ATCGATTTGAGGAGATTATACAGATTTTCTTGATGAAGATTTTGGCAGTCCTTTGAAAGGACGATTTTGGCATATGCTTGGGATGATTTGAGGTCAACTATTTTCAGTTTGGTTGAAAGATTAAAACCAGATTTTTGTTGTGGCTGGGACGCACCTATGTTTGGTGCGATTTTGAAGAAAAAGGCAAATAAAATTCCAGGCAGCTCTTGGGGAGTTCGTGGGACAGCAAGGAGGCCAGGCGTGGCCTTTGGGAGAGCAAAAATATAGTCTTCAAGAAGATTTGACTCATTCTATGCTTGCTGCCATTACATTTCCAGCATACAGGTCTGAAACAGGGGCGGCATTTGCAGGGGTCATTGCACCTTATTGGAGTTCAATATTCAAGTCAAGAGGGCTGCATTCTCATCATCAATATCAAAGACATCTTATAACAGGTTCCTCTTGTAATTTGTGGTATCTTGCATTGTCTTTTAGTCTCTTAATGTTGCAGCTGTAGGTGATTGTCATAAATCAGACTTTGGCATTGTATTTCATATCTATTGTGAAGCCAAGAGTCTTGGCTATTATTATCATCATTGTATTGAAAAGACATAACAATAAACGAGTCATAGATTTGCATGCCATTTGCTTGATATAATGTCAATATAGAAGCATTCATTCCCAGCATATTAGATTGTATGCCAATTTTTCGACAAAATGTCAATTGGTTGTAGATGCACATATTACATGTAGAAATCATTTATATGCATTTGAAAAGACAAAGAGGAAGTTGCATTTGCATTAATTTTTTGCTTAGATATCTTGGGAGTTATTTGCAAGCATTTCAAACCTATGTTCCACGGCCTTTTGGGGACGGGGACGGGGGGACGGCTGGGGACGCGTTTCCAGGACGTTTCCTAGGGGGCCATTTTTAGGGGACGGTAGGGGACGGCGACATACAAAATACATATATATATATATATATATATGTGATTTTTTCAAAATGTATTAGTATATTATAGACAGAGAGAGGGAAAGAGAGAGATATATGTCAATAAATTAATAACTGATAACAACAATATCAATATATAAAGGATACAAACCTTTTGGTAAGGACCATTGCCTTTTCTGAAATGGAGTTTACTTTGGGCTCAAACAAAATTTCTTTGTTTCAGCATGCAATGAGTGTTTCATAAACCATTTAAGTAAAATATTTTGAAATACTTTGTAGCTAAAATACCTTGGAGCAGACGTTTCTGAAATATTGGGATGATCTTATGCGTCCTATTTAAGACATTGCAATTGCAACTATGGCAGGTTCTTTGGTCTGCTAACTTTTAAAAGAACCTGGGATTAGACAGCTTAGGTATTGTTGAACTTGTAATGATTCTTGAGGAAGTGTTTACTTTTGAAAACCCTGAAAAGGGAGCTGATAAAATTGAGGCCATCCGATTTGTTATCAATCACATTTCTTCACATCCATATGTCTACAGTGATTAAGCATGTCTTGGGTAAAAATTGGTTTTAGTTGTCAATTGCAATTTATTATTCATACAAAAGATGGGCATATGATTCTGAAATATATGTCTGCATTATCAGTTGAATCAAGCAATTTCTGATGTTGTGCAGTAGGAATAAATCTATCTTTTTATCAATATCACAAATTTACATATTGGTTGTGGTTTGTGAAGCTTCCAGAACCCACATATAAAAATTGTATCGAGTTTGTATTTGATCACCATCTTGTGTAGATAGATTATACCTGATTATATTAATATATCATTACCGTTCTATAGACAGATTGATACCAAAGGTTCAAAACATAAAATACCAGCTAGAACAGAGGTAAAATGAGCATAAAGTTAACAAGCTTGAGGAATCTTCTGCACAAGAAAAACAAAAATATGATTTGGACAGAATGTTTATTGCTTGCCTTAAATCTCACAAGCGTGATATGTTGCTTCCATTATGGGTTTGCACTACCTTATTTATTGTTTGTGTTAACCTAAACATATGCTCTTGTTGCATTGGGTTTCATATGGTGAAAATCTACACAAAGATGTCTGCAATCTTTTATGAAAAACTAGTTCCTGTTTCAATGGAAATGATCTTGTGTACAAAATCTTTGATAAAAATATGTAGCACACAGATCTGGTAAAATCCCATGACCTTATCAGTTATTTCCTCAGAGTCATCGCTTGCCATGAGAGCCCAGTTCGATAGTCATGAAACTTTATTAAGTTTCATTTACATTTTACTCTAGTTTTTGGAGAAAAATTTAGGTTGCCAGTCAACATGGGCCCCGCACAACATTTAGCAGCAGGTAAAAATATTAAAAAAAACAAAATTTTATGTTTTTTTAATGTTTGGAGGCTTGAGGCACGCAGGGGACGATTAGTTGTCCCTAGGTATGGCGAGGGACATTGGACCGTCCTCGGGGACGGGGGACCGTTCCCAGCCAGGAGGAAACGTTTCCTACCATTTCCTGTGGATTTTCTTAATTCAAGGACGGTCGGGGATTGTCCCCAATGCGTCCCCCTGTCCCCGGGACGAATGGGGATGGGTATAGGGGGTTTTGGGGCAGGGGACGCGTCCCCATGTAACATAGTTTCAAACACATTTGAAGTCATTACAAGCTAGCATAATCAAACTGAAGCTACAAACCAGCAAGTTAGGGTTGCATAAGAAGTGTTTGACAATATTCCTTGAGGCAAACTAAGGTCAGATTTGCAAGGATATTACAGTGGTTTAAGAAGTGTGAAAGCATTGTCATTTTGGTCTATCCTTCTCTTTAGGTGAATAACCTAAAGTGTTAGAGGGTTTTTAGCAACCAAAATCTTTGTTTCACCTTTTGGTAACCCTTACGATATTCCTTGAGGGCAAATTTAGATCTGAAGTAGTAAGGGATATCTCAATCTATTTACATCCATGAAGAATTGCTTCCATCTAACAATTACAAATCATAACTAGCTATTGGTGATTGTTGGTGAAAACTAAAGAACAAGATTGAGAGAAAATGGCATGTTTTCTCAAATTGAGAGAATCATGTTATGTTATTGAACATATGCTAGTTATAATATAAAAATAAATGGTAGTTATAAAAAACTAAAAAAAGATGGTAGTTACAACAAACTAACTACAACTACTTATTATAGACAAGTTTGTACACATACACTTGGTTATAATATTAAACATATATTCTAGTACCCCCTTAATGACTAAATCGAAAGGATCTAGAGGTTTAGTCATTAAATTATGATATGGCCCTTGAGAACAAAATTACCTAGAAATGTTCCAACAATCTCCCAATATGTGCCCTAGCTGCATCTAAAGCTCACGACCTCTACAAACTCCAATAGTTCAAACATCCATGACTAAAAAGCCCTACTCATGACTGGTAAATGGTCCTCACAATTTTTTGCAACTTGCGGCCTCTTTTCTACCCACAATTCAGACCCTTCCTGCACAACCTTTTACTGCAACTTTTTCATGATCTAGTGCAAAATACCCATGCTTTTTTGACTAAACAATTCGTTGCTCAAAATCTTTGAACACAAGAAACCCACAATGCTTTGACCACTATGCCCTCACGACTAGAAACTAACTCACATGAATTATTTTGAAACCTTCTGCATTCATGACTTACAAGTTGCAAATTCACCTTTGCAATTCCCAAGTGACTGAAATCCTGCAACAATTGGACAAGAACCCACAGCAACTATGTAAGAATCTTCTACAGCTCGGTAAAATGCGATTTTCAAAGGAAAATGGCCATGACTTTATTGATTTCCATGATTTACAAACCTTCAAAAATGGTTTTACTAATTTTTCACACGACCCATGACCTCTGCAACTTGCATTTTTCAGCAACCTCCCATTCATTCAGCCTCTATCCTTGACCTTCAAATTTTGTACGATCAATATTGTATCCAATTGATTGGGCTTCTTCAACACAACTTGGCTCTAATACCAATGTTAGTAAAAACCAAAAAAATGAGATTGAGAGAAAATGGCTTGCTTTCTCAAGTTGGGAGCATTGCAATATATTATTGAACATATGCTTAACATAAACAGTAATTACAATCTAAAAATAGATGGTAGTTACAAAAAAACTAACTGTAACAAATTATTATAGACAACGCTTTATTATAATATTAAACTAATATTCTAATAGTGACCACAAACTAGAGATGAAACCAAGTAAACAATGACCTCAAGAACTAGGAAAGAAAGCATCATGAGTCATAACTATCTAGTGGCCAGAGCATCTCCTCATTGCCCAACAAACAAAATGTCTCATCATCATTTGGTGTTCAAAATATCTCCTTGTTGTTCAAAAAAGCAATTTGCATGACATGAGAAAACGCATCAACTCCCTAGGATATAAAACACGACCACATAGAAGTGATGCAATGATCACAGCATTCATACACGAGGGAAAAAATCGTGCGACAAATTAAGGGTCCCAATTGCAAACAACTTGAGCGTCTCATTGATACATGGCAAGTGACTAAGAAAATATGGTGGACATAGCTCCCAATGTTTGACCAATGATCACAATTGCCCTCAATAATAGAGAAAGGTGGCAGTAAAGATGTCGGAAAACATAAAGGTGGAATGTAGAGATAATAAGACTAAAAAAGAAAAGAGAAAATGCATCTAAGCCAAAAATACAATTCCTTCCCCATCTTCTAGCAACAATGTGTACTCCTTGAAGTTCTCCATTGACAACAAATATGCAAGACCATATTTTCAAGTGGCCTAAAACTAAATATGTACAGTTACCCAAGGCGACTTGTGGAAACATTTACAAATACTGCAGTCCCCTATTTTTCTTGGGTAGAATCTAAGAGATGATATAAATATAAGGTTTTGATGGTTATAGTCTTACGCTGTTTTATTTGCCTTTTGAATGCCTCTTTCCTCTTTAAATTGCATGCTTCTGATTTTATTGCTCAATCCCAAGACATAATGATTGTAGCCTGTTCTGTTATTTGTGCTTTCCTGAGGAAAAGAGGGTTTGTTTTGATGACAATAAGACATTGTCGGAGACACTAAATGTCAAATCTTTTCTTTTTTATTGTAGTTAAACTATAAAGTCATCATTACAGATTTTCTTTCAATTAAATGGCAGATGCTGTTTTAGATGTTTAATCAAAAGGAAGGTAACTAAAAACAGAAATCAAATGATGATTCTGATTTCAAATAAAATAAAAAAATTAATACATTTAAGTGTGATGAATTGATATCAGAAATTTGAATATCTCAAGGCAGCTTGTTTAAATCGTCCAAGTTTTGTGTTTGGAAATTTTGTTAAAATATAACACACCTGTCCAGAAATTCTTCTTAGCCTCTCTATGATGCTTTGAGAAGGAGATAAAGGATTGGAACCAACGAGCTGGAATCTTGAATCTATTAGTTTCTGGGGCTAACCTAACTCGTTTTGAAAGTAAGAGTAGAGGCAGAGATGTCAAGCAATCCATGCCCTTTGTTCCCACAAGTGCATCTCTTTGCACTTTGATGCTCAACAACCCCATGTGTGGAATATAATTGAACATGAGCTGTAAGGACAATTCAAATGGTAGCTTCAAATGCTATGAAAATGCTCCAAACTACAAAAACAAAGTCCAAATTCTCAAGGAGTTGCCATAGATGTATCAATCTCTTGGAAATACATAACAAAATCAGAAAACAAACAAAAATTTATCAAAGGAGGGCCTTATAGAACACACGACCTTCTGCAAAATTCTTTGGTAATTGTTGTGAATTTTGTTGATGTGTATTAATAGCCACGTGATAAATACTTAAAGGGCGAATTGAGAAATAAATTTAAATAATAGCTTACAGCTATTTAAATTTATTTATTGCTTATTTAAATAAGAAGACGCCTTCATTAAGTTATAAAAGATAAAATATTAAAATAAAAATAAATAAAAGATATTTATTTATGAAGGCCGACCTCTCTTGAAAATCGCGCCCTTCTAGAAAGGAAGTCTTTTCTTGAGGCCGAGCTCTTGGTGAAGAGACACATCCTTTCTCCTTGGCGTGTATATATACAAGGTGTCTTCATTCATTTGAAGATCAAGTTCGCATTGTGTGAAGAAGAAGAAGCTCGCACCCAACATAAGGAGATATTCAATCTGAGCAAGAAGTCTTTCTGTTGTAGCAGCAGATTGAGTAATCATCTTCTATTGTATTCTGCATCTAAGAGAGGTGCTATTATTTGTATCAAATTAGCATTACATTGTGCCTGAGTTGTAAGCAGATCTCTGCTCTTATTTAAGCAATATATAAGAGATATATTGGCTGGGTTTTTCTCCCTCAGGTTGGAGGGTTTTCCCAAGGTATTTGTTGTGTTTCAGTGTCTGTTCTTGTGTAATTTTTGAATTAAAATCTGTACACTACATCTAATCATAAAACTAACATGGTATCAAAGTGGGTTTGAAGAAGATCGTGATCAGATTTGTTTTGCAGCATTACTCTCTAATCTCCTTTTCATATCTCTATCTATCTCTATTTTAGTCAAGATGGTGAATGGTCTGAAAATTGAGGATAGACTCGAGAGAACATCCAACTACACATCATGGAGGTTCAGAATCATGCTCACCTTGGAAGAGAATGATTTGGCTAAGTTTGTGGAGACCAAGTTCCCGAACCAGAGGAGGAAGAAGGGAAGTTGCAGTGAAGGAAGAAAGACATCAAGGCAAAGAAGATGTTGGTTGATTCCGTTAAAGATATATTGTTCTGATTGTCTCCAAGTTGAAGACGACAAGGGACATGTTCAAAACATTGGAAGAGATGTACGAAATCAACAACACCCGTCGAGCACTTGCACTAAAGCAACAACTACACCATGTGAAGATGGCAAAAGGAGAAACAGTGATTGCCTATTTCATGAGGATTTCAGAATTGGGAGACTAGCTCTCTACAATTGGTCATATGATTGATGACAAAGACTTGACCATGCTCGCTCTCAACGGTCTTCCGTTATTTTGGGAGTCCTATATTCACGGAATCAGTGCAAAATCTAAACTTCCCAAGTTTGATCGTTTGAGGGCCGACTGTATTCAAGAGGAGTCAAGGTTGGCGGCTAGAGGCGTTGGTCAAAGTTCAACTAATGAAGATATTCATGTTCTCGCCTCTCACTCAACGAAGAAGAAACAAAAAGATGGGAAGAAAGGATTCTTCAAGAGGAATCAAGATAAAGGAAATGATGGTGCTCCCGCATTCAAGAAGAAGAGAGACTTATCCAAAGTCCAATGTTTTCGATGTGACAAGTATGGTCACTTTGCAAAGGAATGTCCTTCTAGGCCTAAGTAGCAGGTTGCCATTGCAAATGTTGAAGAAGTCTCTCTGCAGAAGGACTCAAGTGAATATTTGTTCTATTCAGCCTTGTCAAGCAATGTAACCACCAACACCAACACTTGGCTGATAGATAGTGGTGCCTCTCGCCACATCACTAGATTTAGGGAGCATCTATCTAATTTGGTTAAGACAAATTCCAGTGAACAAGTCATTATTGGAGATGATGCTAGTTACTCTGTGAAAGGAGTTGGGAACTCCTCTCTTCACTTGGATTCCGGCATTACTTTGGAGTTAAATGATGTGCTATTTGTTCCAGGCATCAAGAGAAATCTTGTTTCCATTTCAGCCTTGGAAGACAAGGGTTACCAAGTTGCATTTTCAGAAGGCAAAATTCTTATATGGGCAAAGAATTCCAACATCAAGATTGCTCGGGTAATTGGAGCTAGACATGAGTGCCTCTACAGGCTATGCACTCGCCCCCTTTAGCCTCTAGTGCATGTTTCTTCTAGTGTGTGTGACCTTTGGCATCGAAGATTGGCTCACCTTCACTTTCGAGCCTTACCTATCATGGAAAAGATGGTCACCGGCCTTCTGAAATTCAACCAGGAGCATGAAGGTATATGTAAAGGCTGCGCCTTAGGTAAGAATACAAAAGGTCCATTTCATAGTAGAGAAAGTAGATCTAAATGTACTCTTGATCTCATTCATTCTGATTTATGTGGTCCAATGTTTGTTGCGTCTTTGAGTGGTTTCTTGTATTACATTATTTGTATTGATGACTACTCTAGAAAGACTTGGATTTATTTCTTAAGATCTAAATAATTTGAGGAGGTATTAGAAAGATTCAGAGAATTCAAAGCACAGGTGGAAAATATATCCGGGAAGAAGATCAAGGTTTTGAGATCCGATAACGGAGGAGAGTACACTTCCGGTCTCTTCCGTGATTTTTGTATTGGAGTAGGGATTAAGAGGGAGTTCAGTGTTCCTTATAATCCTCAACAGAATGGTTCTATTGTGGAAGCAATCAAAGCAATGATACATGATCAAGACATGCAAACCTCACTTTGGGCTGAGGCATCTAGGACAGTCGTCTATGTTTAGAATAGAAGCCCCCACAAAATCTTGGAGAATATAACTCCGGAAGAAGCATTCTCAGGGGTGAAGCCTGAAGTCAGTCATTTGAGGATCTTTGGGTGTCCAGTGTATGTTCATATACCAAAGGAAAAGAGAACAAAGTTGGAACCTTCTGGGAAGAAGGGAATTTTGGTAGGCTACAGTGAGACATCAAAAGCCTATAGAATCTACATTCCGGGTCAGAAGACTATTGAGATCAATAGAGATGTCACATTTGAGGAAGATGTTGCTTTTAGAAGATCCAAGGGCACTCATATGGAGATCGATGAAGAAGAGCCTCCTCAGGATATGGAAGTTGACCATATTCCTGAGAATCAGAGGGAGGTTCCAGAACCTAAACAAGATGATGATCCAGCTGAACCCTTGGAGCCTACTGATGGGCCTACAGATATTATGATTGGAAGGAAGAGACCTCTTTGGGCCAGGAAAATAATGCAAGAGGCAGAAAGTTTTGCAACCCCAAGAGGAACTTTCAGAGAAAGTAAGAGACCTAATAAGTTCTCCGGTTATGTAGCACTGATGAGTCAAATTATTGAGTCAGAGCCTTCTAGTGTTGAGGAAGCTTCTAGACAACAAGTGTGGAAAGATTCTATGACAGAGGAGTATCAATCCATACTTAAGAATGATGTTTGGGATATTGTTCCTAGACCCGAAGGCAAATCTGTGGTGTCTTCTAAATAAAAAAAGGGAGTTGACTATGAAGAAACCTTTGCTCCTATGGCTCGTTATACTTCTGTCAGAACCATTATTGCTATTACTGCATTTAGAGGATGGAAGATTCACCAAATGGATGTAAAGACAACCTTTCTGAATGGTGTAATAGAAGAAGAGGTTTACATTGAGCAACCCGATGGATTTGAGGTACATGGGAAGGAGTCTCATGTTTGCAAGTTGAAGAAAACCTTGTATGGTCTTAAGCAGGCTCCTCGTGCTTGGTACAAAAGGATTGATCGTTACCTGTTGAGTTTGGGTTTCTCAAAGAATGATGCAGATTCTTGTAATGACCCGGTTCTACATATAAAAAAAATTCTTAAACTACGACTTAAAACATAGATAACATGCATATAAGAAAGTACTGAAGCATATCTTTCCTTTTCAATAACAATAAATAAGAATCATGCTAACTAAAAAAATGAAATCTTTTTCCTTTCATTTAAACAAGACAACATATTTCAAAAGACGAAACTATTCTTTTCAAATGAACATCAAAGAAAATATACATACGTGCACATACATAGCTCGATTGAGCCTTTGAACTAATAGTGGTAAGAAGGTTCAGGAATCTACCTTTCAAATCTCGGTGCCTCAATAGCCTGGTAAGGAGGAGAAACATCACTTGGGCACTTTTCTGCCAACCACAAACTTATAATGCGATCCCCCGCACATCTATCGTTCAATAGATGGCCCTCCCTTCAACGAAGAGATTGGTAGGGTAACCGATACTATTTACCGACTGAGCATAATGGTGTGTCCTACAAAACTAGAACTTGCTATTTCACAATCCCGAACTAGCTTGCTTTAAGGATCACAATAAACTGACAGTGTAGTCTCAACTATCTCACATCTAAGTGGATGTCGTACATTTCACTACTTTGGCCAAAGTGTTCTCATTCAGTACTTCGAATGAAGGTCATCTATCATATACACTATTCAAGGTTGATTTGACTTAGGGCTATCTTACACTACGCGTAGGTCTTTGTCCTTCACTGGGTAATCCGTACCCCAGACATCCTACATCAAACTAAACTACTAGAAATGAAACAGCATAACAAGTAATCTTAAATTCCCTTCCTTTACTAGACATCTTCATCCTAGGAGTACCTCGAGCTGTCTAAGTTAACCTATTAACTTAAGTTGTGGTTCGTTACTTGACTTAGTGCCTTCATTTCCATCCTAGTATTTAGTAACTAATACAATCATATTCTCCATATATAGAGATCATACGAATAAGCAATAATACTAAATGCATTTTCTACCTTTCAAGACAAATAAATATTCTTTTAAACAACCATGCATTACATATACCTCATTTACTTTAATGTATCTTTTAGACATTCAAAATGCAAGCTTTATATAACAACATCATATTATATTTGCCTAACATGTCTTTACGGTTCTATCTATAAAAACAGAATAATACTTCAAAGGTTTAGCATGACTTCTTATAAAAATCAAGAAGAAATGAGAACAAGATAATCATGCCTGTAAATTAAGCTTCCACAAATGATGATGATGGTCTTTCCTGCAGTAACTCAGGTAGCAGAGTTTTCCCTGTTCTTTCTCACAATAGAACACTCTTTCCATAATTGACTCACACACAATAAATTGATGATTCTACTCACAATGATGGCTACTCACAGCAATGATGAATTCTTCTCATAATATAGGTTGCTCTCAGTAAAATGATGCTTCACTGAATATTGGTTAATCACAACAATATGATACTTCACCGAATATTGGGCACTCACAGCAATATGATACTTCACAGAATATTGGGCACTCATAGCAGTATGATACTTCACAGAATATTGGGCACTCACAACACTAGATACTCAAAGAATATTGGACACTCAAAGACAAAATGATATTACTCGGAATATAGAATTCGTATGAACTGGTGAGGAATTGGTAAGTATTCGCAGCAAATGCAAGCCTTTATATAGACTCAGGAAAGCAACGCATTTCCTTATGCAATTGACAACACATTAATGAAGACTTATTCAAAAGGCACTTGGCGGGTCTCCAAGCCCTAACTAAGCAATTCGGTAATGATTCGACTTGAGTTATTGACAGCATTAACAGAATTTTTCAACCATTCATTGAAATTCACCACTTACAGGTGATTCCAGAAAAAATGGCGCCAGCAAGAAGGTGATTCGCCTCACTGGAAAAAGTCTTGGTTAAATAAGCAACAGCAACTATCTCATGGCTACGTCGCCCCTGTAGATGCGTTCTCCCTGGTGAAGCGCTCTTTGCATTGCCGTGCGGTTCAGTTTCATCCGCCATTTCTTTTCACGAGAAACTCACAAATATTTCAAACTTGACTTTATAAAGTCCAATGTTTTATGCATCGATTATTTCCTTTTTAAAATTTAGAGGAGCTTTCAACTATTTCGAATTTATTCAAAGGTGGAAATAATTAAAGTCGATTTCCTTTATACTTGGCAATGTTCGATTTCCAAATATACATGATGAGAAAATGAGTAACAATGATCTTAGTTAATAAAATAATATATATATAAATTTATTAATATTATATTTATATATATATATATATATATATATATATATATATAACATTAAAGTTATAATAATTTATATAAATACATATATATGTTATTACATTAAGTAATATATATATATATATATATATATATTTATGTTAATTATTTTTAACTTTAATAATTATATATTTATTATATAATATTAATTTATATATCAACGGGCAATAATAATATAATATTATTAATATCCTTCATGCTACAGGTGATGTATATACCTATACATACATAGCCTAATTACTTGCAATACAATCCGTTGTAATGAACTTAATATAATGAGACAGTCAACAGATAAACATCACTTACAAAAGGTACAAAATAAGACACGACTCCTAATGCCAGTTTACGCATATGGATGACTTATCAATACCAACTTATCTGACTCAATTCGCCAAACCTTTAATGGCGTGCGTGTATGCTCAATTGATTATCGTTACCAGTTAACTGACCAAGCCCCTCTCCCAAGTGATATTTCCCCTCCGCCTGAAGGAATGGTACCTATACCTGCATCCACTAACATGTGTCCATGGAAGTCAAATGCTCACAACATAATAGTATAGATAAAACATTTCACAAGTTAGAATTTTAACGATTCTATAACTTAATATGTATTATTTCATCAAGAATAACATCCATTGAAATACATTAAAATGAGACAATGATTAAACGTAACAATACTCAGATTTGACAACAAGATACACATTTTGTTCAAGCATTGGGTTCACATTACAATCTTTCGGCCCTATGGAATACTATTACATAGTAGCTTACAATTTGGGGTGTAACAATTCTAACCTCTACTTTAAGGTAATAAATGGTGAAGCTTTGATTTTGGTTTTGTATGTTGATGATTTGATTATCACTGGAGAAGAACACCTAATTCTAAAATGTAAGAAGGAGTTAGCTTTTGAGTCTGAGATGAAGAATCTTGGTCTCATGCATTACTTTCTTGGCTTAGAAGTTTGGCAAAAGCCAGATGAGATGATTCTAAGTCAAGGCAAGTATACTATTGACATTCTGAAGAGGTTTGGTATGATTGATTGCAAACTTATGTCTACACCTATGGAGACAAATTTACATAAGTTGAAGAAGGCTTCAGCTAGTTCAGAACTGGTGGATTCTACGATGTACAGGCAGCTGATTGGTTCATTGATGTATCTAGTTAACACTAGACCGGATATATGTTATGCAATGAGTGTACTTAGTCAGTTTATGTGTGAACCAAGGCAGATACATCTTGCTGCAGCTAAACATATCCTAAGATACTTGCGTGGCACAATTGGATATGGGTTGAGATATACTACAAGTGTGGATTTGGAGCTGCATGGTTTTACTAATTCTGATTGGGCAAGGTGTGTCACAGATCGGAAGAGTACCTCTGGTTGTTGCTTCAGTTTGGGATCTGCCATGATATCTCGGTGCAGCAGGAAGCAGTCTTCAGTGGCATTGAGTACAGCAGAGGCAAAGTACATTGCAGCTTGTGTGGCAGTTCGTGAAGCAATGTGGCTTCGTAAGCTCCTTGCAAGATTGTTTGGACAATCAACGGAGCCTACTATCATTCATTGTGATAACCAAAGCTGTGTGAAGCTTTCTGTCAATCCTGTGTTTCATGACAGAACCAAGCATGTTGAGATCAAATACCATTATATCAGAGATATGGTATTGAGGAAAGTTATACAGTTGAAGTATATCAGCACTGATGAGCAGATGGCAAACATTCTCACCAAGCCTCTCTCCAAGATAAAGTTTGTGTACTTTCGAGATAAGCTTGGTATGGTGGAGAATACAGCCTTAACTGAGAAGGAGTCTCAGTATCAGTGATCCTCTTTAATGAGTTCTTCTCTGTGAGAGAAGTTCGAGGTGAAATCCCTTGGTAATGAGTTCTTCTCTGCAAAAGAAGTTCGAAGTGAAATCCCTTGATTATGAGTTCTTCTCTGCAAGAGAAGTTCGAGGTGAAATCCCTTGTTTCCACCCTCTGGGAGAGCCATGGCGGATGTCATGTGTGTTACTCCATGACAGCATCACGTGAGAGAGTTCGTGATGATTTACTTGTACTTGTGTTTCACCCTCTCGAGGAGCCATGGTGAAAGTCACGATGAGGTGACAACATCACATTGAGTGATGAGCACTTGTACATACCATCTATGGAGGTAGCCATGATGGTTGATATCACGATGAGGTGATAAGCTCTTTCTTACATGAATGAAGTCATGTTGTTTAACATCACTATGAGGTGATAAGTATTACACAGATGGAAGTATTCCTCCCTAGCTGAGAGGGAGTGTTGATGTTTATTAGCAGCCACGTGATGAATACTTAAAGGGCGAATTGAGAAATAAATTTAAATAATAGCTTACAGCTATTTAAATTTATTTATTGCTTATTTAAATAAGAAGACGCCTTCATTAAGTTATAAAAGATAAAATATTAAAATAAAAATAAATAAAAGATATTTATTTATGAAGGCCAACCTCTCTTGAAAATTGCGCCCTTCTAGAAAGGAAGTCTTTTCTTGAGGCCGACCTCTTGGTGAAGAGACACATCCTTTCTCCTTGGCGTGTATATATACAAGGTGTCTTCATTCATTTGAAGATCAAGTTCGCACTGTGTGAAGAAGAAGAAGCTCGCACCCAGCATAGGGAGATATTCGATCTGAGCAAGAAGTCTTTCTGTTGTAGCAGCAGATTGAGTAATCATCTTCTATTGTATTCTGCATCTAAGAGAGGTGCTATTATTTGTATCAAATTGGCATTACATTGTGCCTGAGTTGTAAGCAGATCTCTGCTCTTATTTAAGCAATATATAAGAGATATATTGGCTGGGTTTTTCTCCCTCAGGTTGGAGGGTTTTCCCAGGGTATTTGCTGTGTTTCAGTGTCTGTTCTTGTGTAATTTTTGACTTAAAATCTGTGCACTACATCTGATCATAAAACTAACAAATTTCACAATAATCTCAAACTAGTTCATGCTTCAAAACAACTAGTTCATGTTTTAAGTGTGCTCATTTTGTAATTAGCCTTTAGGGCTAATGATTCTTCTCATTTTCATTAGCTTGAAAACATGATCACCTAAATAAATCAGTGAACATGGAAACAGATGAGCTTAAGTTATAATAGAAAAATGTGAACTTGGATGAAGCAAAGTAACAAATGGATAACTAAATGGGGCATTAGCTTCCATAAATGCACTAAACTTGAACAAAAAATTAAGGCTATGTGACAGAAAAATTCAAGCTAGACATGTGGAAAAAATATTAGAGAAAAAAGCAATACTGCTTCAGACAGTTCAACATGACATATGAAAACTACCAGAAAGATTACATAGGATAGAAAATCAAATGGAATGTGAGGCACCCATTGCCCAGTGGAGGACTACTTAACATCAACTCAAATAGGCATATTGACAACACCTAAGGGAGATTAGGAAGAGAGTTTGTCTCTATTTCAATCAGTGTGGGTAGTGGAAACTAAGAGACACTTTGTAACAGAATGCTCTGCTTTAGTAACATCCGTTCGGTAAGGGATGGCAAAGGTAGGGGAATTCTTGCTAAAAGTTACTAGCAGAAATGCAACAAATATCATAATGTTTAGTGCATCCAACTATCAGCAACACATTACCAAATACGACCAACACAGATAATCTATTGGTCATACCCAACATGGATAGTTCTCTGGGGAGTGTAGTATCCTTGTATAGTTTAACATACTCAAGATGTCTAACAAAGAAGTAGCTAAGCAGTGGCATTTTAAGTCTCATCCTGGCCAACAAACCTAATTGGCATAAGAGATGACACCTCTTCCAAAAAATGAATTTTTTTCCACTTTTCTGATATGTTGTTTTAATTTGTTAGACTCTAAAGTTTCCACTTTTCTGATATGTTTTTTAATTTGTTAGACTCTAAAGTTTCCACTTGTTGTTTTAATTTGGCAATTCACCTACACCAACTACTCCCATGGAATTAACTAAATTCTTAATCTCCTAGTATGAGTGAATCCTCTCCATATAAACATCTGACTGGAGAAGAAAAGTTCTAAGATTATATAAGTACTTACCCTACAAAAAATAGTTACTCTTATCAATGTCAGGTGCGAGGTAAACTAAGCGTTTCGGTATGTACTCCTTATGGAAAACTTCAAATATTAGTTAAATTTCAGTTGGCACGGCCAATCTTCCCAGCAAAGAAATTAAAATTAAGTATTTGGTGCAAAATATTCAAATGTCTGTTAAATAAGTAATGCCGGAACAGAATTTTGATAAGTAGAACAAACTTTCAAGAGTGACCTTTTAGTACAGACTTAATTTAAGACTTCTTATTTAAATTCCATTAATATATATATATATATATATATATATATATATATCAAATCAGCAAATCCTCCACTAAACTTTTCTCCAGCAATTTGTTTGTCTACAGAGTTTACTGATTTCGGAGAAATGCTAAAGATATTTATACATAATTATAAAAATGTCTGTATAGATGCCCTATATTCACTCATTTGTGCAGTTGAAGACAATACCGAATAAATCTATAAATTACTCTGTCACAATAAAAACATACGGTCACTAACCGTGTTGTGGCGTTGAAAGCGCGCAGATATAAGAGGGGGTGGACTGAAAGCCGCAATGGCCAGCAATTTTAACACTAAGCAGACGAACGCCATAAATTATATCAATTTTAACAGTCCCTCCGCGATTACACGATGGAATTAAGTGTAGCTAGCTAATTAGCCGAAAGGCTGTATTAGGTGTTGGGTTTCGGGCGGAAACAAGTTGCCATTAAACAATTTTTTTTTTGCCATGACTTACGTAAGTGGTTACCACGTGGACCCCACCCAAAAATGATCTCATGCCGTAAAAAACAACTTTCCTCACCTCACGCCCGAAAACAAATTTTAACTCGCAACCAAATATTTTCGTCAAAAGGCTGCAAAAATCCTGGCTCGAGCTCAAAAATGTTGCAAGTCTAAAACCCCGATATTGTAAGATCTACTTTTCGTTTATTGTGAAGAGATTGAAGCAGCAAAGCTGTAAGGAGATTGGTTTCAGTTCGTCTCATTTTTAAAAGAATTCTGCTTTGGTAGGGTTTCGTAATATTTTTCCCGCAAAATCTGCTCAGGTTTTTTCTCATCGGCACCGTTGAAAGCACAATCTTTAGGCAAGACACTTGCTATTGTTTCAATGCGTGTTTTTTTGGGGGGATTGTTGGGGTGGGGAAGGATCCGTACACGGCTAGATCATTTTTTGTTGTGTTCTATTTTACATTGATTCTCTGGTTTTATGTACCTATGGCTGTTTTTTATATGATATTATTGTAATATTAATTTTAAATTAAAAATAGGTTTTTGAGTCAAAGAGTTAAATAATTTAAAGTTTTAAAGTTGTGTTGCGGTCAAAGGATCTATCATGTCTAGTTACACTTTTTAGTCAATACATTTTTTTTGTCTGATCCTAATAAAGATACCTCCTCAAAATTGTGCACTTGATAAGATTGTTTAATTGAATAGAGTGGAATGAGTCACATGTGAGGTTTTATCTATTTTTGTGCATTCCACAAATGCAGAAATGCCTTAAATACGACTTATAGACAGGGGAGCTTAGGATTTCCTTCTTGAGGTCACTACTTATGGCTTGAGTCATATAAACACTACAAGGGACACAATTGTGTGAAGCTTCTTTGTAATGTTCTTATTTTTGAGTTTTCTTGCATTACAATTGACTCTGACTTTTTTATGTGACAGTCTTATCAAAGGGATTATTTGATGCTACTACTGAGCTCAAATGATATAGAGGACTCAAATGACACTTTCTAAGATATTCAGACTTTCGATGTATTCTCCAAGATTTTTGGAGAGAACATCTATTTATAGTAAGTCACCCGGGCAGGTATGATTCTCATTATTCATCATTGGTATTACTCTAGTGTAATCAACATTTGATTTTGATATTTTTCGATAATTTCCGCAAATTGAATGTATTAATGAGCTATAATTTAATTTTTTACTAAGATTTCTAATTTTATTAGAATTATTTAATTGGCACCTTTAGTATAATAGCTCGTTGGAATGAGAATTGAAAGTTTTAAATGTTGGACATTGATAAAGTGATTTTTGGTGTTGGAAATGTTTAAATAGTAATATAAATCACTTTTTGAAGTAATAAGACATATTTTATTTATAAAGTGATTTTATATTATATTTTCTGAAAGGCTTCCAAAAATTATATAAAAAAAGTTTTGTGAAGTCGTTTGGATTATTCGAGCTATTGTTTATTTCTCTTTGGACATTTGTCCATGTGGCCATGTTTCTCACTAGAGGGATGAAAAACCCAACGATTTTCCTAACGGATGAAAACTTAGAAAGCAGTACGATTTCAATCAAGGATCAATGATGTGTTGGTGATTTGGGATTTGGGGACGAAAACCCTTAGATTTCATTGGAGCAATTTCATACAAAAGTTGCCTTTGAGTTGAATGTTTGCAAATCAAGGTTTGGAGTGAATTAATTTATTCTTCTCAAGTTTGCCAAGTTTGCAAATTTAAACTATAACAGATTTGTGGGAAAAAATATACTTATTAGTGTTGTGTATGCAAAATGAGTTTAGGCAGAAATTATTGTGAAGTGGGTGTTGAGAGAAAAGTGATAAATATTTAATAGATGGGTTTAAACCCAACTGTCCACTTTAGAGCCCCAAAGGAGTGGTACCATATTGTTGTTAGAAATCTGAAATAGATTGAATAACCCAAGGAACTTTTTAAGAGAAAATCAAAGCTACATAAACTAAAAAAGCATAAAGAATGCACACCATAACTCTAAGAGATTATGCAATGTCAATATGACAAAATGCATTAAGAGCTTCCAAGATTGATTGATACAATGCAAAGATGCAAAATAATGACTGCATGCATCAAGGTGTGTGTATGCCAAAGTATGCAACAATGTAAGAGAATGAATGGATGCAAAATACAAGCTAGGTAGTTGGTTTATATAAAACTTAGGAGAGGATGGAGGTGGCAAATCAACCAATGAGAATTGACCACCAAAACCACCAATATTAAATAAAGTGATGAAAAAGTAAATACTTCACCCTTAAAAGGTGAAGTACAACTCATCACTTTATCTCCTAGTTATTAAATAATTAACCCATTTTATTATCCTAAGGAAGCTTAATAAAAGTGTAAAAAAAACCTATAACTAAGGGAAAATAAATATCCCACTAGGAATATTGAATATTATCCCACTAGGAAATAAAAACATTCACTAACAATTGCAATCGAAAAGGGTGATTAATGTTTAAGAAGGTTTCAAAACCTTTAAAAGTTTCAATGTAGCCTCCAATTTCATGATAAATGTTGGCAAAGCAAATAAATAAGGAGTTGTTTCCTTATTTAAGATTTCCATACCAATTTATGGGTTACAATACCACCACAAGAGGACATGGCATGGATTTTATGTGTGTTTTTTATTAGATAAGAAAGGGAAGGGCCCCAATCCCATGGTTACAAAGTTAGAACATCAAATAGAGAAACAGATTGGGAAAAACAACACCAGCCACCACCAAGCCTAGAAAGGCACGCAAGCCAAGAGACCAGAATTGCAACCACAAAACCATTATCAGCATAATCAAAAATAAAATACCCATATCAATCCACAAAATAGTACGTAGACCATTTATGAGATTAACCAACCAACAAACAGGTGTGAAAACATACCAAAGCTATCAAAAAATAGCAATCTGGAACAATACTACTAATCACCGAAAGTTTTAGAGAACACATTTGACCAAAGCAAAAAAACCCAATTATCACCAATTTGGGACACACACTCCCTCCAAGCAGGGCCATCTTCAAATTTCAAAACGGACCTTACAGTCAACAAAATAGGCCAACAAGCCTCCCTCCAAGTAGACAAAAATATAGCCTGAAATAGCAACCACCCCAAGGGTGGGTTAGACAATCTATACTTCCAACTCATACAAGCAGGATTGAGAGGATCTTGAAACCCAAACCACCAAAAAATAGCTAATTCCATCATCACTCCTTGAAAGAACCACCCCACATCGAGCCTATTATTTAGAGCAAGCAATTCTGAACCAGAAACGACATTAACACTAATGGGGTAGAGAGCCCTCATCCACCTCCTCGCCTCTCCATCTTTGTAGGAGAAAACATATCCTTAAGGAAAAACCACCCAAACAACAACACTAGTAGAACACCAACCCCTCAAACGAGACACCAACTCTAGGCCAGAAACAAGAGCATAGCCTTCACAGACCTACAAGCCACCCATCAGGCTATAAGAACAACAACCATTATCAACACCCACCCCCCAAGGGACCAAGACAACCTGAACATCATGGCCACCATGCAGCAACAACTTCCAAACAACAACTCTAGAAATAACCAAGGTTCAACACATCCAAACTCCCCACCACAAATCAAGAGTCGACAAGCAAAACAAAGCATTGAGGATCCAACTCCAGCTTAGAGCACCACTCCACCCAACAAACCATATCAATGTCTACCTCAATAAGTGTGAGCTCCCCTCTAAAAGAGGGGAAAAAGTGAGGATCAAAACTACAAGAGCCACCAATCTCCTACACAAAAATGCTCCACCTCAAAAGGAACCAGTAGAAAGAAAGGGAACAACCCACTACAACAACAACAACCATCTCCACCTCTATAGGAGAGGGCTCCACCTCAACAAGAGAAATCTCCACCTACATAGAAGACCCCGACTGTAAAACCCGGAAGAAATTCAACACTCTAGTAGTAATACAATGCACCTCATCCCATGGAAACACGAGCATCGGGAACAAAAGGAAGCGATATGAGACAACTCAATAACCGAGAAAGCACACCCCAAAAACCTCAAAACCATCAAGATGGATATGGAATGAAATCTCACCAAAAGAGGAGCATCCCAATTGTCAGAGAGGGCCACTACAACATCCTCGCTCAATTGGTTCAACCTTTTCTCAACACCCTTGAAGAACATCAACGAACCATTAAAGACCTCAGCCAAAAAAGAGGAGGTTCTTGAAACAAGAGAGTCTACAACACCCTTAAGGACCATATTCAAACTTGCCACAAAAGGAGCCAAAAAACCTTCAAAGGTGACCATATACCTCAAGTTCAACATAACCCTAGTAGCTTTAGTTAGAGCACCATTTGAAGCCAACACAACCACCTCCTTAACCAAACCCCAAACCTCTTGAGGTAGGAGCACAGTGCAATTGACATGATCCTTATAACCCTTAAGCAAGCCATGCTTGATGGCACCAAAGCATGACAGAGGCACTAAGACCACCCAAAGAGACAAAAAGAAAACCACAATAAAAATTTTGGTGACCCAAGTCAGAAAGACAACCACAACCTTGAAACCCACAGAAGCAAGAACTTGCAACTTCAGAGCAGTTGAGGCAAAGCACAAGACACCAGCCTCGAATAAAGTAATACTGAGCTTTAAAAGCCCTAAAATCCCAACAATACTAGAGTCCATAGGAAGGGCAATAACAACCCTAAGCTTGATCCAAAATAGGACAACGTTGAGCAAATAGAAAACAGAAGCACTATGTCCAAACAAAGCAACAAAGCAAGCACTAGGAAGGATAGAAAACCTCAATAACCCTTTAGGGCTCCAAAGAGAACACATGCAACAATGACTAGCAGTCGCCCATCCTCCAACAATCAGGTTAGCAAGAAGAGACAGAGAAGAGTCCACTAAATGCCTCAGATCGGTAACCACTAACAAAATCTCAAACAAAACAATGCTAGACGTAGAACTCCAGAATAGAGCATGGGCTTTGGAGTAGAAGAGAAATATGTTGAACCCTTTAAGGGAAATACTCATCACAAAAGACCCGCAAGCCACACCAAAACCAACGACAACGAGGAGAACACAGATAATAGAACTACAAAGCTCCATAGAAGAAATAATAAGGCAATCGACCCAGCCATCCTCACCGATGTCAGGCACAAACAAGAGATGCATCAGGGCCAAGCCCCTAACTGCTATACCAACTCTTCCAAGAAAGGCCTTCAACAAACGCAAGTCACCACAAAGAAGCCAAGAGCAGGAAAGAAGAAGTGTGTCTTTCTCAATCATCGAATCCCCCAACTAGTACAAACAGCGCACCCATAAAGGGCCCCAAGAGACCAACAAGAGACTCAAACACTCAACAATGACCCCAAACATCCAATGCATGGGAAGAGGAGAAGGCACCACTAATGAATTAATCCTTCCCTAGATAGAGGCCCTCGGAGGCCAACCTGAACGCCACAAACCAACAGGCAAAGCAGACGAACTCCCACCTTCAACAAACACACCAAAAGGACCAAGAAACAACAAATAAATCTCCAACGATGCATGTTGGAGCCCCCAGAACCACTGAAAATCATCCTCATTATCCACCTCTGAGTCATCTTCTCTGCCATCTCCAGAGGAATTCAAAATTTTGTTCCCGTTGATTTTGTTTAGTATTTGCTTTCTTTGTTGCTCTAGGGGAGAAGACCCAGCACTCGGCAGGGCTAACTTCGTGCAATCATAGAATGTGAACCGTGCGTTGAATCGGAAAAAAAATTTATGGGTTTTTTTCGCCCATGAGTTAAGAGCTTATCATTAAGCTTTTGGCTTCTGGGCAATTTAGTAGAGTGCAAGAGCATTGGATATGCGCGCGGAGGTCAAAAAGACACCTTTTAGAGGTGTCGTCCGCTCCCCGCCAGCTACAACCACCAAATTTTTTTTTCAAAAACACCTAAATATGTCACTATTAACATTTAAATAAAACTATTATATCATTCAAATTCGCTCAAAAGTCAATGGGCCTAAATCACGTTGGCACCTTAAAAAATCATTTTCGTGCCCATTACAAATCACTCCTACATATTATTCTCCTTACCCTAGCACCGAACACCAAACACATTACACACCAATTAATCTTCATTTGGGGTCCGATGTAAGCATATGAGTAATGTTTTTTTCGGTGGGCACCATCATTTTTCCGCGTGCACTCTCTGGAAGGTTCTCACGGCGATGGAAGCGACCGCCGACTGGTCTCCACGCCCATGGAAGCGAACACTATCTGGTCTCCACGGCTCCTGCACAGGTAACATCAAACATCATTTTCCTTTGAAATTGCAAACAATGGTACTAGTTAATCATTTTCTTCTGCATTTTCATGACCCGTGAAGGGTTTATGCGATGATTGAAAAATTATTACTACTTGTTTATTAAATAAATTATTCCTCTTACACGCATTTCCGCTGTGTGCTATTTGATTTTGTTGGCTCATGGTGTTGGTGTTTTACACATGGGTTTTTCTGGGGTTAAATGATTTCCTCTCCCTATTTTACCGCATGCTCACGGCCTCGTAAAGTTCATTGTATCATGATTTTGTCTGCATAAATGATAGGGGAATTTCGTGGGTTTGACCACATGTCTGCAAAAAATGATTACTAGTCTACATCGACCTTTTTATAAAAAACCCAAGTGAATACAAGCATAAATCAGCAAACCCATTTAGTATACACCATTTTTGCGAACACCCTTGCATTGTTTTTCCAAATACGGGTTTTCTTGGGGTTAAATGATTAAATACAACTTGGTAAAGTCGACTGTATCATGATTTTGTATGCAAAAATGGTGAGAAATTTCATGGGTTTTGACCACATGTCTGCAAACAATGATTAATGGTCTGCATCGACTTTTTTATAAAAAAACCATGTGCATACGAGCGTAAATCGGCAAACCCATTTAGTATACACCAGTTTTTGTGAAAACCCTTGCTTTGTTTTTCCAGATACTAGTTTTTTTGGGGTTAAATGATTAAATACGACCTAGTAAACTCGATTGTCTCATGATATTGTCTCCAGAAATGATGAGGAATTTCTTGGGTTTGACCAGATGTCTACAAATTTCTGAAAACCCTAGTGTATTCCTACAAGTGAGGAATTATTATTATGAAACCCTTGGTTAATTTCTTGTGCACATTTTTGAAAACTCAAGTGTGTAAACAATCTACTTCTGTTAAAATTTATATCCTATTGTTATTGAATATAGCACAGCTTCTTTCATTTATTGAACAATATATATATGTGTGTATGTATGTGCACACACACACACACACACACACACACACACACACATATATATATATATGTCTTTATGTATGTGCAAACATACATGCATACATATATATATGTATGTCTTATGTATGTACATACATACATAAATACATATATATATATGTGTGTGTGTGTGTATGTCTGTATGTATGTACATACATACATATATGTATGAATGTATGTATGTATGCACATACATATATACGCCTTCCATCACCATGAGAACCTTCCAAAGAGAGCACGCGGTAAAATGATGGAAGATAATGGGGTACCCAAATAAACACCACATCCATAATGCAGAATTCACTCATATCATCTCTAAAAACCTACGTAACTGGCATCTACAAATTCATTTTTTCAAACAAATTCAAATTTCAAACTCAACAACCAAATTGAATGCATTCAATTGCCACATTCGAATTCCTAAATAAGAGGGGGAAAGCAACCAGTTTCATTTGTTATCTATGACAACTTGTTCTCTGCATCCTCTACACATTCCTTTGCAATTTCAGTCTGGTACTTTATACACATTCTACTTATAGTTATTTTCATGAACTGTGCATTCAACATTTATATTTATGTAGTGTCTTCTTACTTTCATGAGCTGTTCATTTAACATTTATATTTATGCACTGTCTTTTTACTTTACTTTATAAGTAAATGAGAGGTCTTTTTTGTTGTCTTTACAAGATCTGCAAAACAAATTCTCCTAAGTTTTGCAACAATTATTTTATATCATTTTCTATGTTTCCTTTGGCTGTCCAATACAAGAGACTAGCATTTCAATACGTTTCCTTTGGCTGTCCAATACAACAGACTAGCATTTGTTTATATTTGTATACATTCCATTGCACATACAGCAGGCCAGCATACATATATTTGTCATTTTACATTTTGTGTCTCTTGTTCATTCAACAAATCGATATATATGTGTGTATCATTTGTCTATCCTTTGGGAATGCAAACAATGGTACTGGTTAATCATTTTCTTTTGCATCTTAATGAATCTGTAAAAGAATGTGTACAATGTTATTTATATATATATATATATATACCTGTAAAACACACATTAAGCAGTGTGTTTCAAATTGTAAATGAATCTGTGCAATGTTTTATACATTCATTTACAAATTATGTGTCTGTTGTCTCTTATTCATTGAGCAGATTGATATATATGTCTATTTCCTTTAACTATCTTTTGAAAATGCAAACAATGGTACTAGTTAATCATTTTCTTCTGCATCTTTCATGACCTGTGGAGGGTTCATTCGATGATTGAAAAATTATTACTGCTTGTTTATGAAATAAATCATTCCTCTTACACGCATTCTCGCCGTGTGCTACTTGATTTTGTGGGTCATGGTGCTATTTTTTTCTCCCACATTGCATGTATTTATGTATGTATGTATGTATATATAAAGTTGTCTATCCATGCTATGAGGTAACAACAAACATCATTCTCCTTTCAAAGTGTATGTATGTATGTATGTATGTATGCATATGTATGTATGTATGTATTTATGTATGTATGTATGTGCATACATACATACATACATACACACATACATACATACATATATATGTGTATGTATGTATGTATGCACATTGTACACATTCTTTTACAAATTCAATAAAATGCAGAAGAAAATGATTAACCAGTACGATTGTTTGCATTTCAAAAATGATAAGCTTAAGATACAAACATATATATATCAATCTGGTCAATGAATGTATGTATGTATGTATGTGCATGTATATGTATACATACGTATATATATATATATATATATATATATATATAAAGTATGTATGTGTATTCATACAGTATGTATGTATGCACATACATACATACATATATGTATGTATGCACATACATACACACACATATATATATATATATATGTGTGGTATGTATGTATGTATGTACATACATATATATATATATATGAATGTATGCATATATGTATGTACATACATACATATATATATATATGAATGTATGTATATATTTATGTATGTATGTATGTATGTATGCACATACATATATATATGTCTTCCATCGCCATGAGAACCTTCCAGAGAGAGCACGCGGTAAAATGATGGAAAATAATGGGGTACCCACCAAAAAAAATATTAATCATATGCTTAAATCAGACTCCAAATGAAGATTAATTGGGGTGTAATGTGTTTGGTGTCCGGTGCTAAAGTAAGGAGATTAATATGTAGGAGTGATTTTTAATGGGAACGAAAATGATTTTTTAAGGTGTCAACGTGAATTAGACCCATTGACTTTTGAGCGGATTTGAATGATATAATAGTTTTATTTAAATGTTAATAGTGACACATTTAGGTGTTTTTTTAAATTTATTTGCAATGTATATCAGAGATTTTCTGCAATGTATATGTATGTATATGTTTATATGAATACATGCATATATGCTTGTGTTTCTATGAATGTTTACATGTATGCTTGTGTTTGTATGACTGTATGCATGCATACAAACATGCAAAAAATCACAGATATATAAGGCTCCCCAAATAAACATCAAATCTTAATATAATGCAGAATTCAGTGATTAATTATGTGTTGTTGTACATGCATTATTTCAAATGTTGTATGGTGTTTGTATGTTACTAGCCTCGGTTGTGACTACCTGTGGTTATAAATATTTTCTTGCAGGTAGGAGAGAACAAGGAGAGGTGGTGCAACAATGTTTAGGGTGGGCAGTTTGATAAATGTGTTTGTCAACACACCAAATAATTAAGGATTTTTTGTTCAAATAGCTCTATGTTTCAATTATTTTTCTATATTGTTCACTAACTAGTATGTCTTTGGTATTTATTTCAATAACTATTGTCCATGTTTGTTTGTTCTGGCAGGCATGTAAAATGGCTAGGAGGCTTTAAAGAGCATGTCAAATTGCAAGATTACATTTCAGGTACAGTCTTTCAGGACTTTACTTTGGTTGTGACCCGATAGACATAATGTTCATTTATAATGCTCATTTTTCATATTCATTGTAAACTTACATTTAAAATTTACAATTCGATTGATTTCCAAGTGTAGGTGTTGAAAAATTTATAATTTCAAATAGATTAATTTTTGGATATGCTGCATATAGATGTATAGATATATGTATGCATATACTTAGTTGTGTATACATACATACATATATGTATGCATGTATACACAACTATGAAGGTTGTAAAGAGCATGTCAAATTAGAAGATGACATTTCAGGTCAAGTATTTCAAGAGTTTACTTACATATATGTATTCATGTATATATATAATGTTCATTTTTCTTATTCATTGTAAACTTACACTTATAATTTACAATTAGATTGATTTCCACTTACACTTACAGTTACAATTTTTATATTTGTACATAATTTTCTGATCTTCATTTACATACATTTCTTAGTGTACATTTATATTTCCAACAATGTTAGTTAGATGAATACAACAAACACATATCCAACAAAATGATTGATGAATACAACCAACACAAAATCGATTTCAAATCACAAAAGCATAGATCATTAATTTTAAACATGACTAAGACAAAGTTGGAAAGAAGACAAGGAGTCTTCAGTCTTAGAAAAAAGACACTGGCAGACATCAAAGTATTATAAGTTGACTACAAACTACCATTCAGTTCTACAAAATTGGACAGTTGTATCCTTTGGCTATCCAATACAATAGACTACTATCCTTTGGCTATCCAATACAATAGACTAACATTCAGTTTTACAAAAAACACTCTAGCACACTTCGAGGTCAAAATTTTGACAACAAAAAATCCTAATCAGACATCCACAGATCTGATTAAGAAGTGGTGTTTTCTTGGGGTTCAACTGACTCTGCATCAACTGGAGAAGATGTTAAGGACTGCGGATTGTTCTGTATGGCACTTGTGATACAAGCAAGCAATGCATGATTTGCCTCTGGAGTGAGTTGTAACTGTGGAGAGTAGCCTTCAGAAGACCCATTTTGTATGCTACTAAGAGCAGCAAAGGCTGGAGCCAAAATGTTAACCATGTCTCTTAAAATTGGATGTTGACTTGGAAGAGGAGTTGTAGGAGTACTCTTACTTTTGTTTCTTTCTGCTCTTTCTGCCTGTTTTTCGTTTTCCTTCAACTGTCGAGCAATCTTTGCTTGCTCCCTTTGAAGCTCCTTTTGATGTCACTGCCTCAACTTCTCCTCTACAATTTTTTTTTTTTGCAGCACGCTCCAATCTATTTGCCTCCCTCTATGCAAGGATTGCTTCTCTTTCTGTCTTCTTTTCAGCCATTTGCTCCCTTTTCCTTTGCTACAATTCTTGGTTTCTTCATTTTTGTGCATCTTGTTCATTCAGCAAATTGAAGAAATCATCTGATGTCAAAATTTGAGACTGCCTTCTAAGGCATAAGACCCCATTACGACCTGTATTAGATGATTGGTGCACCCTTTTCATTGGGAGTTGCAAAAAAATGCTTCTCCTGCTTGTTGGTTGCTGATCATTGACTTATGTGCATGGCACATAGTCAACCTCTTCATCACTTGAGTCATTACCTTCGAGTCCATCCTCATCACCTTCGAGTCCATCCTCATCATCATTTGCAGCCTCCCAATTTCTCCCAGTTGTGAAGTAATGGATGACATCTTCAGGATCAACATCTGGTGGTGATAGCATGGACAACCCTTCATCCACTTGACTGAAATTGAGATGTACCCCTAGGTTCAAAGCTGCATCTTGAAATTCAGATGGCAGATTGAGACTCTCTTCATTTTCAACTGCCTGACTGCATGAATGAACTGCTAGTTCTTGTTCAATTTATATTGCTTCAATGTTTTCTGGGCAATATCCTTCTTCACTTGTTGGATTGGGGGGTATGCTTGCAGAAAAGGTGTCCACAAACTGTCCAATTTGATCCTCATTCCAACCTGCTATCCTCAAACATGTTTCTGCTACCATGAACTGTGCCTCATCATCAGCTGTATCACCCTCTGTTTCTGCTCCCAATTTGGTTCCTTCCTCTTCAACCACGAAAGTTTGGCTTGGCGAAGTCAAGTGCATGTCTATTCAATGGCCAAATTCTCGTTCTTCGAAAACCACTTGCAATGTTATTAGAGGTCAAAGCTTGTGCAAAAGCTTTGTTGGCAAGTGTTGCCAACTCTACCCTTTCAATGTCAAGTTGAGGATTTTTAGAGAGCCATATACTCCTTTGTTGTTTGAAGTAGTTCTTAAATGGTGAGAACACACTAACATCAAGGGGCTGCAATTTGTGGCTGCAATGTGCTGGAAGTGTGAGCAGATCTATTCCCATAGTCTTTGCTTCTTCAATCGTTTTGAATGCAACATGGCTGCCATGACCATCAAAGATGAGAAGTTGTCTATTGGATGGTGAAACCCCTCCTGGGACATTTCTTGCAAAGTGTTTTAACCATTCCACAAATAATTATTTGGTCATCCAAGCATGCTCTTGGATTGCCATGCATGCCCTTGGCTCACAGTTAACAATATAGTTTCTAATGTTCCTTTTGGACTTGAACAAATAGTAACCAGGTATAGCTTGACCTGTTGCATTAACACAAGCTAGAACAGTGATCCATTCTCTGCTTTTAGCAATTAATTGTAGAACACATTTCATCCATGTTTTTGCAATAACTCTCATTGCATAGTTTCTGCCAGCCTGCACACCTATTTCATCGCAGTTCCATATTTTGTTGGGCCCATAATTATGTTTGTTGTACAACTCCTCCAAGTTATCATAGAATGAAGAAACTATTTCTGGGCTTAGCATTATAGCTCGATCTGTGTCCAGTCCTTCGGGTGTTCGAATTGTTAGATCGAGATGCCTTTGACGAAAGCCAACCCACCATGACCTCCCTGGTATCCCATTTGTGAATGGGTTAGGCCTTGCTCCAACCATTTGGGCCATCGTTGACTTAAGTTGTGACACTTGAAGGCCATGGCCAATATTAGCCATATCCTTACACCACTGCACAATTTCAGCTTCTTCTTCATCACTTAGGATTGTTCGGGGCCCCCTTTTTTTTGTGGATGCCACACCATTGAGCCATGCCCGCAAACTGCTAGGTGGGATTCCCCATTTGATCGCTGAACCTCTGATTGACATTCGATTGTCCTCAACATCCGCAATGGCTTTTTCCACATCATCCATAGACCAAGTTTTCATGCACAGATCTGGGGTTGTCACATGGTCAGTAGGTGGCAGTTCCATTTCTACCTCAGTATTATGAACAACAGGTTCAAAACCATCATTTTCATTGGTCTGTTGTGCATTTTCAGAAATATCTTCCTCGTTGGTGTTCACTGTTGGCTCTTCATCAACAACATTTGGAACATTGAATGTCACTCCACAAAGTACTCTAATCACATGCCTCCCAATCAATCTCTTCCTCTTCTGGCCTGGTGCCATGATTGTCAGTGATCCTGTACATTGTAAGCCATAAAGAGTCAGAAAACAGTGATCCTGTACATATAATTAGACAAATATAATTACAAAGAAAATCACTGATATACAGTGCAAAATAGAAAACAGTGCTAAATGTGTCACTATTAACATTTAAATAAAACTATTATATCATTCAAATCCGCTCAAAAGTCAATGGGTCTAATTCACGTTGGCACCTTAAAAAATCATTTTCCTGCTTATTAAAAATCACTCCTACATATTAATCTCCTTACTTTAGCAGCAGACACCAAACACATTACACCCTAATTAATCTTCATTTGGAGTCCAATTTAAGCATATGAGTAATGTTTTTTTTGGTGGATACCCCATTATTTTTCATCATTTTACCGTGTGCTCTTTCTGGAAGGTTCTCATGGCGACAGAAGGCATATATATATATGTATGTGCATACATACATACATACATACATACATTCATAAATATATATGTATGTATATATGTATGTATGTATGTGCATACGTACAGACATACATAAATTCATAAATATATATATATATATGTATGTATGTACATACATAGAGACATACATATATATATATGTATGCATGTATGTTTGCACATACATAAAGACATATATATGTGTGTGTGTGTGTGTGTGTGTGTACACACACACACACACACACACACACACACACACACACACACATATATATATATATATATATATTGTACAGTAAATGAAAGAAGTTGTGCTATATTCAATAACAATAGGATATAAATTTTAACAGAAGTAGATTGTTTACACACTTGGGTTTTCAGAAATGTGCACAAGAAATTAGCCAAGGGTTTCATAATAATAATTCTTCACTTGTAGGAATACACTAGGGTTTTCAGAAATTTGCAACATTTGGTCAAACCCAGGAAATTCCTCATTATTTCTGGAGACAATATCATGAGACAGTCGAGTTTACCAGGTCGTATTTAATCATTTAACCCCAAAAAAACTCGTATTTGGAAAAACAAAGCAAGGGTTTTCACAAAAAATGGTGTATACTAAATGGGTTTGGCGATTTATGCTCGTATGCACATGGGTTTTTTATAAAAAGGTCGATGCAGACCATTAATCATTGTTTGCAGACATGTGCTCAAACCCACAAAATTCCCCTATCATTTTTGCATACAAAATCATGATACAATGGTCTTTACAAGACCATGAGTACGTGGAAAAATAGGGAGAGGAAATCATTGATATATATATGTATGTATGTATGTAGCACATACATACATACATACATACACTTTGAAAGGAGAATGATGTTTGTTGTTACCTCACACCATGGACAGACAACTTTATATATGCATACATACATACATATATATATGTATGTTTGTATGTATGTATGTACATGCATACATACATGCATACATATATGTATACATATATACATATATAAATATATGTATGCATGTATGTATGTATGTATGTATGTGCATGCATACAAACATACATACATCCATACATGCAATGTGGGAGAAAAAAATAGCACCATGACCCAATAAAATAAAATAGCAAACGGCGAGAATGCATGTAAGAGGAATGATTTATTTCATAAACAAGCAGTAATAATTTTTCAATCATCGAATAAACCCTTAACAGGTCATGAAAGATGCAGAAGAAAATGATTAACCAGTACCATTGTTTGCATTTTCAAAGGATAGTTAAAGGAAACAAACATATATATCATTCTGCTCAATGAACAAGAGACAACAGACACATAATTTGTAAATGAATGTATAAAACATTGCACAGATTCATTTACAATTGGAAACACACTACTTAATATGAGTTTTACAGGTATATATATATAAATAACATTGTACACATTCTTTTACAAATTCAATAAGATGCAGAAGAAAATGATTAACCAGTACCATTGTTTGCATTCCCAAAGGATAGACAAATGATACACACATATATATCAATTTGTTGAATGAACAAGAGACACAGAATGTAAAATGACAAATATATGTATGCTGGCCTGCTGTATGTGCAATGGAATGTATAAAAATATAAACAAATGCTAGTCTATTGTATTGGACAGCGAAAGGAAACCTATTGAAATGCTAGTCTATTGTATTGGACAGCCAAAGGAAACGTATTGAAATGCTAGTCTCTTGTATTGGACAGCCAAAGGAAACGTAGAAAATGATATAAAATAATTGTTGCAAAACTTTGGAGAATTCGTTTTGCAAATCTTGTAAAGACAACAAAAAAGACCTCTCATTTACTTATAAAGTAAAGTACAAAGACAATGCATAAATATAAATGTTAAATGAATAGTTCATGAAAGTAAGAAGACACTGCATAAATATAAATGTTAAATGCACAGTTCATGAAAATAACTATAAGTAGAATGTGTATAAAGTACCAACCTGAAACTGCAAAGGAATGTGCAGAGGATGCAGAGAATAAGTTGTCACAGCCTGTGCAGAGGATGCAGAGAATAAGTTGTCACAAATAACAAATGAAACTGGTTGCTTTCCCCCTCTTATTTAGGAATTCGAATGTGGCAATTGAATGCATTCGATTTGGTTGTTGAGTTTGAAATTTGAATTTGTTTGAAAAAATGAATTTGCAGATGCTAGTACGTAGGTTTTTAGAGATGATATGAGTGAATTCTGCATTATATTTGGATTTGATGTTTATTTAGGGAGCCTTACACCTATATTTAATTGTGCAGGTACCTACAGGAAATGAAGTAAATACATATATCTGCCAGGGAGTGTGTGGAAGAATGTGCATTTCAAATCCCATAGAGTTAATAGGAGATTGTGATTATGTCATGTAAAGCACCATTAAGTGTGCATGTGTAGTTGTAAATATAAAATGTAATGAGGGACAAAATTTTGCAAGTGGGGGTATTTGTAACAGTAAATGTTTTAAATTAAATTGTAAATGAGCCTTTTTATGTGCAAGTTGACTTTATTTATAAATGAAAAAGCATGTTTAGCTGTCTATTATGATTGGTGAGTTACTCATTGTGTTATGAGCAGCTATTGGTGTTGTTGTAATTTTTTATTTGTTCAAATCAAGTTTTGTACTGGGTCAAAGTTAAATTTTTTTTGGGGGGTGGAGTGAGCATGGAGGTGACGGTTATTCAATGGGGGGCGGTAACTGGGTCTTCTCCCCTAGCTAAAGTATTTTTTTATTGTTTCGAGTTTATGTGTGTTCTACAGCCTAAGGAAAATGTTAAAGAGTTGTTGATTAGTGATGAATTTCCATAATACATATCATCTATTTGGATTAGTCAATATTGTTGATTTATTAAAAAAAATGTTGTTGTAAGGGAATTTTTGGGCATAACATTTTAGAACAGCAATATATAGAGTTAAATAAAAATTATTTATGCATTATATTTGAAGTTGAAATCAATATTTGTAATTGTGAAGTTAATGCTATGATATTTATTTATAATATTCCTTCAAACAAGTTGAAAAAATAAATTTAGAAAAAAATGGATGCAAAGTGTTTAATGAAAGCCTGCATGATAGAAGGCAGAAAACTTTGTCAGTTTTTTGGAAAAAAATCGGTTTTAGTTCTAAAGTGATCATTACAATGGTATCAGAGCACAGAGTATCTTACCAGCCTATTGGGAAACTAGCATATGTTGGAGTTTTTGAAATTGCATGACAGTTTGGAAAGCATTTTCTCAGAAAAATATTGCAGCTTGAGAAAATCAGAATATGGGTCCTTTCTCAAAAACTTTCAATGATTCATTTGAATGTGTCAAGTCCAATAATTTACAGAAAGAAAATAAAGTGAGAAATTGGTTTTATGTAGTTAGGAAAGGATTGGAATTTGTACAATTTCTAGACGATGTTCTTCTTAGGTTAAATGAATTAGAATTATGTTTGTCCAAGGTAGACCAATAATATTGGGATATTTTGAAGTGGCATTTGAAACTATCAATGTTTTCTTTAGTCCAACCCAATCTTATGAGATGCGCAGATATGGATGTGAGACTTGCAGTCACCTCTTGCATTAGTGAAATCATAAGGATTGTAGCTCTTGGAGTACCATATATAGATGACATAATGAAAGAGATATTCCAACTGGTTAAGGAGAGTTTTCAAAGGTTAAATGATACCAAACAACCTTATTTTGATAAAAGGGTGAAAATTTTAGAAACCATTGCAAAGGTTAGATCCTATGTGTTGATGTTTGATCTCAAATGTGATGATTTGATACTCAATATGTTTCAATGCTTGTTTCTAAAAATAAAAAAATATGATGCAGCGAATGTTAAAACAGTAATGTAAACTATTTTGTCTCTAATTTTAGACGAGGATGGTGATATTTTCAAGCAATTTATATCTAATTTTTTGGTCATTTGGAGGAAGGATCAAGTTGTATCACCTATAGCTCATGAGTTATCAAAAATATTGGTTGAGAAAAAAATTTAGAAGATTAAATACTAGTTGATTGAAGAGGAATTGACTTCTTTGGGTTTATAGGTTACAAAACCTCCTAAAATGTGCAAGAACTAGATGAGAAGAGAGTAGCATTGTTTCACATGCCAAGGTACTTGGACACCTAGTCAAATATGTGGGAATAATAAAGAAGGTGAGTTAATGACTCCTATCGCATGTTCATCGCAGTCAGGTGATGATGTGAACAAAGAAGAAATTGAGACAATAGAGTAAATAAAATGTCTTATCTCAAAGGATATGTATGACAAAGCTTTAAGATGACTCCATAGAAATGTATGAATCTATATATTTTGGGAATGTGTTTAATGATGTCAAACAACAACTTTGGGTGCAAATTCATATCAATCTAGTAAGGGTTATGAGGCCTATGGTGACATTAACAGTTCACCTTTGAAAGGCATCATGATTCATGTATTCTTCCTAGCAACAGTTCACTAATGCATGATTATGTCATTCATAATGAAGTTTTGGAAGCTAAAATAATGAACTTAGAAAATTTCAAATTTGATGAAGAGATTGATGTAAATGAGGATACTTCCTTGATGAAATCAGAAATGAGAAGAATCAACATGTTGTTGGAAGGAGATTTATAAAATGAATCTAATATTATTGCAGGTATAGAAAATGAAGTTACAACAGTTGATGAATTTTCTTTTGATCAAGGTGTTGTCCTAATCTTTGAGCCTAAATTATGCAAGGAAGATGACATCACGAGAGCTGATTTTGATGTACAATCAAAACATTTGTTGCAAGGTGTCAATTTTGAGTCTCAAAGTTTGATGAATAGTTGTAGGTCATTGAAGATATGATTGTTGCAACCTTAATATATTTCAATAACACTCACAAGATCATTGAATATCTCTTCTAGAAGGCCCAGATTGAGAGGAGACAAAAAGGAATGGAAGGTGAATCTCCTCTTACAGATTTGCAAGTAGTCAAAGAAGATTTAGGGCCAATGAAATCAAATTATTTGCATTTACTTTCATACAAGGATCATATCATCAATATTGTTGAAGTCTATTTTGATTCATTGAAAGGAAAAGTGGAAGAAGTTAATTTTCTAACCTTGGAGCTTAAGGTCGCTAAGGATTCCTTGGAGAGTACTCCACTAAAAGAAGAAAATCAACTTGTTGCTAAAAATTTCAAGGAGCAAGAAAATAGAGAGAGGGTAAAGAAACTCAAGCAGGTGATTGAGGAGCTTGACCAAATCCTAGAAGCCTTTGATTAGAATAGATTCCTTAAATTTCATGTCCAAATGGGGCAACAAGAGGGTTGGTATAATTTAGAAAGTGGGAATAATTTTCAGTTTGTTGATAACCCACTATTTATGATGAGTGTTGCTTCGTCTTTCAAAAATCCACTCCTTGAATTGAATGATGAGGTATCTCCTATTTTTTATAACACCTGAGATGTCGGATTCAGGTGTGGTGTGTAATTATGAGGTGATGTTGGTTTAATTTCCTATTGGGCCACCTAAGATCATCGATGGTTTACTTCCTATAGTGGACTATTGTGGATTGGATCATCATGGGTTGACGGTTGACCTTGTTGGGTTACCACAAGGAAGGGAGTTATTTTGTATCCTACAGTTCGATGGGTGGATACCATTGGTGTTGAATCTACAAGCACCATCAAATGCACCCTTGATAGGGTCCACATGGAAATCAAAGTATTACACCACCAGCATGGTGGAATTACTCTTTGGGTTAGTATCTATGCACACAATATTTTTCATGGGTTATTGGTGACTAGTGATGATGGAAGAACCATACCATGGGATGTTGTGGACCTAAAAGGTGATGATAATATTGTTTTTACCTCTTTACTCAATCATCATATGAGTCCATTTGAGTTTTTGCAAGTGGACTAGAGGGAGTTTATGAGAAAAACTTGGTATTCTACCCAGCTAATGAATTTTTGGGAGATATTTTTAACCAAGGGAATAATCAAAAAATTTATTTTTGCCAAGGTTATTCAATGTTGCAATGATTGTTATTCTTTATGGGTGATGTATTTTGAAAAATCAGACTTGAATAGTTGTATATTTGAGCAATTTCAATCCAATCAACTCATTGACAGGGTCAGTTTTGGGTTTTAGATGGAGAGAATGATAGGTTTGGCCAACCAATTTCAGTGTTAGTTGGGTTTTCGAGCACCAAATGATTGTTATTTCTTATGTTCAATGTTCACTTATGTTTGGGACAACGTATTAAATTTCAGTGACAATTATTATGTTGGAGTGCAAGGTGTTGGAAATGAGAGCGCTAATGTTAACTTCCTTGAGCTTACTCCTATGGTGCCTCGGATTGGTTTTTTCAAAAAAAAAATCTTTGAGTTGACTGAGTTTTTGCAGTATTTGATTTCTCTTCTAGCAGATGGATTTCAGGAGGTCACTTGTGTAGGTGTCTAATAGGGCAGCGCTTTTAAGTAAATGGAACTACAAAACTGCTAGGTTGACTTGGGACCTTGGGATCATATTTGGTTTTAATTGAGATTGGTCTAGTCATTTTGGGGTTGAGTTGGCATTAGTTGAGGATAAGGAATCTTTGGGAAGAGAGGATTGTAATGTCCCCAGTTTTGGGTTCTCTTGTATTGTAGTTGGATTTGACCTCTCAATCTGTGTTAGCCTCATCATAGGGGTTATTTGATGTTACCAGTGAACTCATATGATCTAGAGGACTCAAATGACACTTTCTAGAGACATTTTTGGTTTCTAGTGTGTTCTCAAAGATTCTTGGAGAGAGCATCTATTTTTAGTAAGTCACCCATTTAGGGATGATTCTCATTATTCATCATTTGTATCACTCCAATATAGTCAATTTTCAATTTTGATGTTTTTCAACAGTTTCCACAAATCAGATGTATTAATGAACTATGATTTAATTACTATTTACTAAGGTTGTTAATTTTATTAAAATAATTTAACGGGCACCTTAGTATAATAGCTTGTTGGAATGAGAATTGAAAGTTTTAAATTTTGGATGCCAATAAAGTGATTTTTTCTGTGTTTTTTTTTAATAAAAGGCATTTCGCCGACTTTATATTTATATATTACAAAATATTTACGTAGATTCGTTCATGGCTAGATAATTGTGTTCATCATATTCAACATATAAATCTGAGCAACTCCAGATCTAAGATCAAAATATTCCCATTAACAAGGAATAGCTAACCTATACTAATATGACAACTATCAAAATATCAAACTTTTACAAAATATCTGATTGTTTGAAGCAACAGACTATTTGCTTCCATATTGTCTTATATATATTTTAATATAAGCAAAAAGTTGTGACTGAATAGCATATAATCATGCATTTCCGACTGATGAGCTTTCCTCCTTTCTTTCTTTGAACATGAGTTGTTGTACTGGTGGAGTGGAATGAGAGTTCGTCGTGATGTTCATATCAGGAATGTGTGGAAGAGGCTTGTTTTGAAACTTATGCATCTTTCTTTCTTCTGCTTGTGACTCCGCAGATTCAACTATCTCCTTTTGTTTGGTAAGTTGCTTGTTGGCATTTTCTGCATGATGACAATGATGAGTAAGGAGAAATGGCAAAGCATGATATTTTGATTTGAAGCTTCTCTCCATGTCTTCCTCTACTTCATAATGATGACGTGCAAGAGCTCTATAAAGATGGATGGGTGTATCATACTCTAGAGACAGGTTCATTGCAATATAGATATTTTTCTAGCATGCTTTGTGATGTAGATAGTGTCTTGGAAATATCCCACCCACATATACTTCACCTTTCCAAAAATTGTATTTTTGAATGCTCTTGAGAAGAGCATTATCCTACAAAAACACTTCTTGTATGACAACATTTACAATTTTTTCTATGTCTTTATAAGTTGGATTCAAATCCAACACATTTGAAACAAATATTGACACTATATCAGAAGGAAATATCAATCTTTGAGAAAATGGGTGTAAGATATCATCTCCAATCAGTGTTTTTAGGGACCAAAACATAGGAAAGAAATCAGTATGGAAAATATTTGCCAACATTTCTCTTTCCAAGCCTTTGGAAAAAGGTAGTTCCCATTCAAGAATTGGGAATGGCGCTCTGTGATTTCTGGGCATGAACTCCATTTTGGTTTGTATCGAAGATGAAGAGATTTGCAATTTTGCAGAGACAAATTTAAGCCACTATACTGAAATATAAGAGAATAGAAAAAGCAAATTGGATTTTAGCAAGTCTAAATGGCTTTCCTTACTAAAGATTCTAACTCTACCACACTGTCATGCAATTTGAAGAAGTGAAAAGACTAGCTTGCGAAATGATAGTTATGCTTCCTGAAGGGATATCGACACATACCATTACCCGCTTACATAACAATAGAAGAAAATAATTCTGACTAATAGACGATCATGCTCCACTTACTACATTCTAACACTACCACATAATAGAAGACATCACTCCATTTGCTTCGTTGGAATTCTTCCACAAATATTGAACTGCCCTGGAGGCACTCTTTCATAGAAACCTTTTAGGTATTGATACCATTTTGCGCTACTTTAGAGCTTTTAGAATGCTTTTTAATAGCCCCAGATTTTAATAAGCTTCCAAAATTGAATAGATCTCATGAAGTCTGCCACATGTGAAGAGGGATTCGATTTGGTTGGAGATCGTCCTTAATCCATTTGATGATGCAGATTTCCTAAGGACGGTGCCTTGTTCGCCATCAAAACCTACAGATAGACGACACTTGTTAATTAAATAACATACCTTTGCTATGACCGGATAGGATAAGGATTAATTTTGTTGATATATCTCTCTCCCCAACTAATATATCTCTCTCCCCAACATAATTATTCATGTGAGATTTAATCATAAATATTTTGCACATGCCACCAAAATGTCCATTGTCGCATTTTATTAATTTGATAAATACCCATTCTACTAAAACATGTATGTTCTACATAATTTCAAATGGTAAATACAATTTAGCAGAGATTACACATGCTTTGATGTCGGCAATGTGCTTTGAAACACTCAATTGGAAAAAGTTGTACACATACGTGGCTCTTGCTTGAAGTTTAATATGTATTGATTTGATATACATCTTACAGTTTAACTAAATAAGTTAGCTCTCCTCCAACTTGTTATCACTTTTAAAAGCCTGCCAACTACCAGTATCAGATAAAACATTACCTTTTTATTGAATTTTGATGAAATACATCAAAATAACACTCACTTTTTTCAAATAATTTCTCTTTTTATAATATTGAGTAAATCCTATGGAAATTTTTCTATATTAGTGTTATAAAGCCTCTCACTTTGGATTTGATCACAGGCAATGTTTGCTAGTTTATCTTCCACCAAATTTCCTTCTCTGTAAATATGCTTGATTTGTACTTACCTGAACTTTTCTAACAACAACCAAACCTGCTCCAACACATACCTGATTTTCCGACGTGAAATTTTCCTTTCCTTACATGCATTCAAAATAATCAGCGAGTCTCCTTCAATTACCAAATTTTCAATTTTCAAATCATGTGCTAACTATAAACCATGAAGTAAATCTTGTGCTTCTGCAACATTGTTTGTGCCTTTTGGTAATTTGATTGACTTTGCTAAGATTAAAAAACCTTTATGATCTCTTATTACAATTCTCGCTCCTGACAAACCTGGGTTTCCCCTCGAAGCGCCATCAAAGTTTATTTTAAAAGAGCCTTCTAGAGGAGGAGACCAATGAATTAGATTTCTATCTGCTTTAGAGCTTGGATTTTTATTAAGGCTTCCCGTGAATGGTAGAATAATTTTGTTCCATGTTTTCAAAGTCTTTGAATCCCAGTATGTGAACAATGAATCAACATGTTTTGTCCTCATCACATATGCATTTGTTATCTCTGCTATTGACGACTCCAATTTTGCCAGAATTTGATCCATCTTCATTTTTTCATTTCTAAAGATTCTTCTATTTCACTCCCACCAAATGGTCATGTTATCTACTTAAATTGCACCCTGTTAAACCTGATGTTCAACACCTCAGTGTAACATGGGGAGACCTCTAAAGCTGTGGTTTACTTGTAGGCAAAGGTCAACCTCCGGAGAAGGTCGGCTTCCTATGGTGTCACCTAAACTACTGACTGATGAGGAAAAGGGAAAAAGATATGCATAAAAATAAAATAATCTATCTCTACAGTGATGCACCTAATTGAAATGAGATAATGAAAACCAGAAAATCAACACTTGACATCAACCAGTAAGAAGTGAATATGTACAGTCCATTGTAGTGTATTCTTGCATAAGTATTTCACTAAAAGGCCTGAACACAAAAATAGCTGAAGGAAGGTAAACTTCACAATCAACAATTAGAAATGTATCCTTTTGACACAATTAGTGACCCGCTCAAACACACTATCTGCAGAAGGTATAAATCAAGAGACAAAACCATAAGGAAATTATGCAATCTTTCACCAATAGCTTGATCAAATCTTTACACATACACAAAACTGCAAAGAATGAAAATACAAGTAACTTATAACCAGAATTAGCCAAGGTATTTTTTGCTTTCAATATCTCCAAAATTGAGTTACAATAGCATGCACAAGACCTATGAAAGGACTACCAAAAGTCACTATCTCCAAGAGCTGCATGAATAGAACTGAGTTACAAAAATGAGTCCAAAATGACTAAGTAAGCAAGCTTCAAACAGTTGCCCCAAAAATAGGAAGTGGAAGCTTCATCTCAGATGACCTCCAAAAGCCACAAATCTAACCCCTAGATTATCTCCAAAAAGGCTTCAAATAGTTGAAAAAGTCAATTTTGACTTGGTCAAACATGAAGACACACCAAACTATCCTCAAAAAGCTCCCAAAGACAATAAAACTCCCTAAATACCCTCCTAATGTTTGCAAACAACCTATCAATAACCTTAACTAACTCATTCCACCTCTCATCCAATCGACCAAGTCATCTAGTTTACATTCAATAGTTTGAACAAGAATAGATAAGGCTTATACTTACACCTTAACCTATCTTGTTTTACAATAAAAGAAAAAATGCAAAATAACTTTAATCACTCCCTAGCTTGACCACGTAGATGCATCAAAGCCTAGTCAAAAGCATGGTGAGATGGAACTCCATAGTATGAGATGATAACTATATGCAAAAAAAAAGTTATGAAGAATTCCCAAAGTCATTCCCTTCAATCTTTGGTCACGGCATGCCCTAACCTCATTTGATTTTTTAACAATAAAAGAAATGTGACAAAAGTCACCCCCCATCGACATCCTAGGGTAAACATAACCCTAAACCAAAAAGAAAGAATGAAACATTCATTCTTCTCGTGACTTCCTCAAGAAGCTAAACAGCCACCAGGGGTAAGGTTTTCATGGAGATTTCAAGAAAATCTTCACCATCGCCATCAAAAAGTATGAAGAGCTCGACCTGCAACTTCATGGAGGCTGAACTACTAGGTAAGTTTCCCTCTTGTTGTGAAAAGAACATGAAGCTTTGAGCTTAAGATATTTTGGAAAATGAAGCCCTTCCTGTAGCACGACCTTTCTTTGAAAATGATGATAAACGTGCTGTATCGAATTCCATTGTGCAAATAAATGATTATATTTTGACTTTTCTTCATATTCCTCTTTGAGCATTTCCTCATTTTCTGCAAAAATAAAGCACTCCATACATACATTTTTATATATCATGGTTGTGTGCCTCTATGAGTAATGAAGGGTTTTAGTTTAATTTTGCCCTGGCTCTGCCGTCTAATTCCCTTCCTGTAGCTCATCGTTTCGAGGTCTGACGCAACTCCATTTTTGTTGATACGTTATGGCTGCGGACACATTTTATGTTTTTCTTGTTGATCGTTGGAAGAGCGTCACCATTGGAAACTCTGTAGGGTTTGGAGGTATCAAGGGATTTTCAATTCCCTCATAGCCGCAACCTCACTATATATCTTCACCCATTTAAAATGCTTTTTCAGTAAGTTTCAATTGGTCTACCAGCCATGCCACCATACTTTAGCCTTGTTTCAAAATAATGCCACTTTCTTGTTCATGTACAAAAATTTCCCTTGTGTATCTTACCATAAAGCTACTTGTGGAATAGTCGTTGCATGACTCCTTTCATCATTTTTTTTTTGCATCATCCTAACAGTCCCCCAAGGACTTATAGTTGTCATCCATGCTTTGTAGCTACTGATTTTCCTCAACATTTAGATCCTGAACCTTGTGAACTATGCACTATAACCATTACAAATCCGGTGATTGCTAAGGTTTATCATAGGTTGGTCATATATAGACTGCCGACATCAAACATCACTATCTCTTATATGCTGCAACATGATTAATTGTTCTTAAAAATCTGCATAACCTCAAACATAGCCTAATCTAGATCCAGAAGCTTTAGATCTCCTCAGTCATCCTATTATGTGATGCTTGCATCAACATAGATATCTATTTGAAATAGAGGCCTTCATATTAATGAAGAATGACTGGAACTCATTAAATACACTGTGCCATCGAATGTTGACAATTCCTAATAAACAGTTTGCCCTAGTGCTCATGAATTTAAAGTTGCTATCCTTTAATCACTCATTGTAGACTAAGTGACTATTCTCAATGATGTAATTTTTGAACATGAACTAGTTGTCCCACTGTATAAACACGAAGAGTGATTGTACAATATAACAGTGTGGCTAAGTGACTGTCTCCTTATCTCTGTGAAGCTGATGACCATACACTTTTCACTCTTCATTACCAATGTATTAAACTGTTGTCCTTTAGATACTGGCCACATTTAACCATACATGGCTTTCATTACATATATCATTTATGGAACTACATTGGTGCTCACATGATTGTTAAGTTGCAAACAATATTACTGTCATTTCATTTTCATCATAATGTGCCATTGCTATTATAAGACTGTAACTGTCCCTTATGCATTTAAGACTGACCGTGGTGGCTATTCTTGTCGTGCATGTCCATTATTTAAAAACTTCCCATGATCTAATGCATGATAACTGTAACTTTTGCATAGCATGGGGTTTATAGTACCATATTCCTTCTCATGCATTGAAGATTGTCTCTATATACCTTATGAGGTGATCCATGAGAACATCTTTACTCGATGCAAAAGTTGGCTTTGTTTGAATGTGCACTTAGAATTCATCAAAAAATTTGCAGTGGGATTGCCTCATAGAGTATATTGATATAATGACTCTTGTAGGTGGATGTCATGATTCCACATTGCTATTGTATTTTTGTATTTATCAGCATGGTCATATGTTCATAAGATATGGTCTTTCATTTGATCAACATTGTTAATGCAACATTTAGAATGATAACTCTCCTATGATCTCATACTCATCACACTGTAGTGTTTATGACTCTTATGAAGTCTTCTTCCGCACTATGAGCTTGTCACAACATGCCTATGATTGGAAATACATTACACTCTTACTGTAGTTGTTGATGAGAAATGATATATCACCTATGCATTTACTCATGATATTTCTATATGCACACTTTACTATGAGTTGGGCTCAACCCTTGTGGGAGCCACATTTTATCCCACTCATTTGAACTGATAAAACAAAGATATGACTATACCTGTAGCTGCACATGGAGCAAACAAGTTAGAAATAAAACGCTTACCTTAAGTGTGTATAATATTCTTCTAATGGATTCTTATGGACACTTAGGATGAGCATTGCATTTGATGTGCATGGAAATTATCATATGCATGTATGGGTAGGTGTACATGTTCAGAATGCAACCTTTCATTGCTTAGAACCTAAAGTTCTAACTCATTTCTTTACCCAATGAAGGTAACCAGACACAAGGCACCCTAGGGACTAGGGAGCAAGGCAAAGCCATCAGTCACCAAACACCTTTGCAGGACCAGTCATTCAGGCAATGACTGGTTACCTTCTTTTCATGTTATTTTTAGCATTTACTCATTCATGCATAGTTCAATTTCTATATACAAATGAGTAAGTCAGTCTCACGGCTTGTTGTGTGAGACACATGTATCTTATCACATTTAATAAAGATTACATTTTCAGAAATATGTGAATCTTTCCCCAATACATGCATGTGTATGAATGTAATGGTCTATAGTTGTAACCTTTTTCAGATTTTTTATTTATACATTCGAATGTGATGAAGAAGGATAATAAAATGTACCTTATATCCCTCAGTTTAAAACAAATTCTACCCTTTTGAACCAATGAGTGAAAAAAATTGGTAATAGGTCCATAAAGCAACTGAAGGAATCAATCTCCATATACAAGAAAACAATGTAGATTTATATAAAACTTGCTAGCTTGAGAAAAGATCCCATAATTTTTTTGGCATTGGAGCTAACCAACTTAATATTTCTTTAATAAATGACCAACATTGAGTGGCAAAAGAGTAATGAAGAAATAAGTGATTTATTTCTTCATTCTCAATTTCACATAAGACACACTTAAACTGAGCTGCAATTCCAAGTTTAACCATCTTGTCACTTGTTAGAATCCTATTTTTAATAGCCAACCATGAAAAACACCCAGCCTTTGGAAGTACTAAAGGATCCCAACAAAATGATAATGATCTTTGTGGTTTAATTGTCTCCCCTTGACTCATTACATCCATGTAACCCATCTTGACTGCATAATTTCCATTTTTAGAAGGAGCCCATAACAACTTATCATTGCTTCTTTCCATGAAGACTATTCTTTGATCCATAAAACTTTTGAATTCCTCATTTTGTCCCTGTGGACAATTAAGTGCAGAAGCATCTTTCCATTTTACCTTTCTAGTGCAACCATCTATGCTTTCAAAATAGTCACAAACTTTATCTCCCCAACTTACAATGAGTTGTGATTTGATAATGTTCAATTTATTAGATGAATCCAAAGGTTCATGACCTCCCCACGAATCTTTCCAAAACTTTGCCTTTGACCCATCATGTATTTCCCAAGTAAGATATGGTAAAATTACATCTCTACAAGAAATCAGAAAATTCCACATCGATGATCCTTGTGAAGGATTTGAAACTGTAAAAATTCTCTCTAGTTCCATATTATCTAAATACTTAGCTTGCATGATTTTAGACCATTTAGTGTGTGACTTAGTATACATGAACCACACCAGCTTTGCCCCTAATGCCTTGTTACGAGATGATATGTTTTGAATTCCAGCTCCTCCTTTGGACTTTTCAACACTTAGATTTTGTAAAGAAATAAGTGGTATTTTCTTTTTGTTATCAATGTTTCCCTTCCATAAAAAATCCCTTATTATCTTTTCAATTAACAAAATCATTTTGGAGCCTTTAATACTGCCATAAAGTAATTGGGAATGGCAGTAATAACATATTTTATCAATAAAATTCTCCCTGATAAAGACACCCATTTTCCCTTTCAAGATACTATTTTACCTTGAATTCTTTGAATAATAATAGACCAATAGGTAGCTTTGTTTACTCTTGCAAAGAAAGGGATCCCAAGATACTTACATGGTAATTTTGCTAATTGAAATTGCAGAATATTAACAATTCTCTTTTGAAGACTTAATTTGATATGAAAAGTGTATAACTTTGATTTGTCTACATTTATTTGTTGCCCAGACACATGTGAATATTTATCTAATACACACTTGATTTGAATGGCTTCTTGAATTTGAGTTGCACCAAATAATAATGTATCATCAACAAACAAAGAGTGAGTCACTAACAAATCAGTAGAAGGGATGGCAATTCCTTTCCATTTCCCATTAGAATGAAAATGATTGAATGTTCTGCTAAGGGCTTCTGCTAGAATTATGAATAAAAATGGTGATAAAGGATCCCCTTGCCTGACACCTTGAGTGGAAATAAAAAACCCAGAAGATGTGCCATTAATTAAAAGTGAAAACTTGGCACCCTTTAAACACGATAAAACCCATTTACACCATTTATCTATAAAGCCAATTTTTTTTAGTACTTGCATCAAGAAGGACCAATCCACTTTATCATAATCTTTCATCATCTCAAGCTTTATGATAAAAGAAGGAATTTTTTGCATGGATATTGAATGTAATACTTCATGTGCAACTAGTGCAACCTCAACTATCTCCCTACCTGGAACAAAACCACCTTGTTCTTTTGATATTAACTTTGGAATGAGGGGAACCAAACGAAGGTAAATTGCTTTGGTAAAAATATTATAAACTGTGTTGCAAAGAGAGATAGGTCAAAATTCTGAGAAAGATTTGGGATCCTTTACCTTTGGAATTAATGCTATGTGAGTAACATTAAATTGTTTGAGCATGGTACTAGAAGTTTTGGACTCCTCCAAAGATTTCAGAAAATCCTTTCCTATAAAATCCCAACTTTTTTGAAAGAATAGTGTTGTAAATCCATCTAGTCCTGGAGCCTTATTTTATTTTAAAGAGAAAAATACTGCCTTTACTTCATCTAGAGTGAAAGTTCTGTTGATTTGTACATTGTCAAAATCAGAAACTAAGGTGGGGATTGCTTGTAACATTTCCTCTCTATCAGCCTCATATTGATCTGTTTGATGTGTTGGCATAGATAATAAATTTGAAAATAATTTAACCCCTTCATTTTGAATGTCACTTTCATTTTTTAACCATTTTCCCAAAGAACTTTCCTAAATGTGAAAAACTGTGTTCTTTGCTTTTTAATCTGAGCTGACATATGGAAATATTTATAATTTTTATCACCTTCTTTAAGCCATAGTTCTCATGACTTTTGTCTCCAATACACCTCTTCACGCAACACTAACTCTTCCCATTCTAATTGTAAACTCTTTTGAAGCTCAAAATTTTATGGTTTTAACCCTTGATCTAGAATCTTTTCATTCACTAAAGCCAACTCTTTTGCCACTAATTCTTTTTGATGAAAAATATTCTTAAATACATGTTTATTCCACTGTTTTATTTTGCCCTTCAAGAATTGCATTTTTTTACAAAATCTATACATAATGGAACCTGATTCATACAATGCTTGCATCCACTATAATTTTAGTAAAGACAAGAAATCATTATGCTTGAACCACAATGATTCAAATATAAAAGAAGATGACCATTTTTTAGGTGAATAAGAAGCTTCAAGATTTAATGAGATAGGGAAGTGATTTGATCCAGACCAAGGTAGAATCTATGACATAAATGCAAACTTACCTACTACCCAAGCAGAGGATACTAAAAATCTATCAAGACGTACAATAATTTGCAAAAAATCCTTCCTCCAATTGCACATCCACAAGTGCATTATTGTGAACAAACTTATTAAAATCTTCAACTGACTTATGTGGAAAAATGAAACCTCTTGTCTTTTCATGCTGAGACAATATTGCATTAAAATCACCTATTAGAATTATTTTTTCCACCCCTGATTGAAGAAAAATTAACTCTAACTCCTTCCAAAGCTTTCTTTTACCTGTTGTTGAATTTGGTGCATACACATTAACCAATAAAAAGCTTAAATCAAAATGGGTCACACGCACCAACTGCCAATGTGGATTGTTGGTAATAGATTCCAATTGAATTGATTTGGTGTTCCATAAGGTTAATAGCCCTCCAGATGCCCCTTGAGCAATTGAGTGATAAGATTTCCAATTAGTCCACTTGCCAATTATACTTTCATAACTTTCATTAGAAAGCTTTGACTCTTGTAATAAAACTATATCAGCCCTTGAAGAATTAATTTGTTGCTTAACTTGGGCTTGTTTCTTAGGGGCATTTAAGCCCCTAACATTCCATGAAATGATCTTCATATCGATCAAGGAGAGCTTCTTGCTCCCTTCAATCTTTTCTTTATGTTACCATTTAAGGTTAACTGTATCCCTGAAGCAATTTCCTCTTGCAATTTTAGTGCATTTGACTTTCTACCTCTCTTAGTAGGTGATCTAGTTGCAGGGGAAGAGATAAGATTTTGATAGATAGAAATTTGTTTTGAAAAATCAAAACCAACAACATTTAATCCATTATCCTCTTTGTTTTCAATGCTATTACTCAATAAAGTCTGAGCAGATTTTCCTTGTGAAACTGATGAATTTAAGGGACAATCTGATAAAGTACATTTTTTTGAAAGAAAATCATTATCTTCTTTATTTACATCCTCTGCAATTTTATCAAAAATATTTGAACCAACCATATTTACTAACCGGTCTGCCCAAATCTCAAGACTATCATTATCATTCATGGCATCAGATCATGCAAGCCCTAATCTTCGAAAGAGTCAATGTTATGAGAAGGCAAAATGGAAACACAGTTGTGAAGATTTCCTTTATTGGTGTTAGGAATAGGTAACAAAGAATAATCCCAAATCGGTTTAAAGAAAATTACATCTAATTGTTGTTTACCAACTAATAAAAGAATAGGAGTATATAAACACGGGGATCTCTCCCATGTCAAGAAAGCTTGAATTATTTGCCAATCCTTAGGCAAATTTACTACAAGCTTTATTACCCTACAATCCACATAATTCAAATTCAACAGATCCGAAAAAGAAGAATTTAATGAACTTCTCAAATGCCTCCATTGTGAAGATGTTGCTTTTGACACCAATGATTTACCTTTGCTAACAATAGCAGCATTAGCAAACATTCCATTTTGAATAGAAAAGACCATTAAATTAGAGTTACTTTGTTGAACAGGAGGAGTTTTTTGAAGATTGAGATCTTTTTGCAAACTACTATCTAAATTTGGTGAATTCCCTTGAACATCCAAACTATATTCATAGTGAGTTGAGGTGTGACCCGAAAGATGGCACAAGATACAAACATTTTGAGAGTTTTCAATAAGAATTTCCTTCCTCAAAGTTCCATTTTTTGAGTGAATTAAAAGTGAAGAAGGAAGAGGCTTCAAAATATTTAACTGAACACAAACCCTAACAGGCTTATATGGATTCTTGAAAAAATCCATATCATGACAAATAAAAATCTCAATATTATTAGCTATTTTTTCCACAAGTACTGGCTCTATACTTTAAAGGGAGAGCAATAAGTTGGACCTAGAAAGGAAAAAATTGTAACACTGCTGACCAAGGATCAAAATTTGGAACCCAGGCTTGAGTATACAACCTAGATCCCTCAAAGAACCAAGCCTTATCCTCCAAAATTAAATATCTCTGCTGCTTAGTGGAAAAAAACACAGTGAAAAATCCATTACCCTTATCTATGTAAACATCCCGATTAGCCCCATCCCAGTCAGAGAAAATTATATCTTTCAAAGATTCAATACTAGGTAAGAATTTCCTAAATTTACATATAAGTGCATGATCTTTTAGATCCTGAGTTTGTGCAAGTAGAGATTCATCTGAAACAAAAATGTGAATACATTCCTCAGGTGCAAAATGATTCATGGTAGATCGTGATGGGCATCCTTTATGGATCTATTTTGTGCCTATTTTTGAAGTTTTTTTGAGGCTAACATACGGTGAAATAGGGGAGTTCAAACATTTATCAGCTGAAGGCATAGATCTTACCTTTTTCCTAAGCACATTCTTTCGTTGGAGATGTTGCTTCCCAATACATGCATCGTGACACAAATCTATATTGTTCAGATACAAAGCGGGTGTATTCAACTTGGAAACAAGATCCTAAAACTTGGGATCAACCTTGTTACGTCGAAAATTACTCAATTGAAGATGAAGAACACGATAACAATCAACATGACTTCAAGCAATGTTATTGGGAAAAGAAGGAGTCATATCCTCCATCGAACAAAACTCTTCAGGGATCGGCTTTGGGCCATTAAAACCCTTGTTGGAAAATGGTCAATTTGTAATCTTTGGATTGAAGGAAGCTCTCTCAGAAACAAGAATATTATTAGGAAATGTAGCAAGAATTTTTTGATCGAAAACCACATCTTCCCATGAATGAGAATCCCCTTCAGACTGAGAATCAGAAGGACAAATATCAAACAGATCTTGCTTAGCCCTACTAAGCGACTTCTTGAGTGGGAAGCTCGTTCTCGATCAGATCTTCGAAATAAATGGATATTCTGGAGCCCTAACAGACGAACCATGATATGAACCACCCAAAGCCAATGTTGCATCCCTCTTATTGTGCCAAACCCCTCCAGTAAGAGTTGAATAACTTCTAGAACAGGAAGAAAAATTTGAAATGTTATCATTTGAACGAAATTCGTTGCTTTGATTCTTGCGATCCATTTTCCATAGATTTTTTCTAATTAATCTAACCTCAAGGAGTTTAGGGGTAAAGCCCATTCCTATACCTTGGGTCAACGGAGTAGGAACAAGTAAATATTACTGACCTTTGCCTTTCCCACTACGAAGCGGAGTCGAACCTGTGACCTCGAGGGATGCAAACCCCAAGCCCTAGCCATATTTAATTTATAAATTGATTTTATATTATAATTTTTGAAAGGCTTTCAAAAATGATATAAAAGGAGTTTTGTGAGCTCATTTGGATTATTATTTATTTCTCTTTGGAGATTTGTGCCTATGGTTAGATTTCTCACCAAAGGGATGAAAACCCCAACAGTTATCCCGATGGATGAAAACCTGAAAGGCAATGTGACTCCAGTTAGGGATCAATGGTGTGCTATAGATTTGGGATTTGGGGACAAAAATCCTCAATTTTTTTTGGAGCAATTTCATATAGAAGTTTCCTTTTAACTGAATGTTTGCAAATCAGGGGTTGGAGCAAATCAAATTATTTTTCTCAGATTTGCTAAGTTTGTAGATTTAAACTATAATAGATTTACACGAAAAATTATTTTTATTGGTGTTGTCTATGAAAAGTGAGTTTGGGAAGAAAATATTGTGCAGTGGGTGATGCGAGAAAAAATTATAAATATTTAATTGATGAGTTTAAACTCAATTGTCCCCTTTAGAGCCCTAAAGGATTCATACCATATTGCAATCCAAAGGGGCAATTAATGTTTAATAAGGCTTAAAAGACTTTAAAAGTTTCAACGCAACCTCCAATATCATGATAAAGGTTGGCACAACAAATAAACATGGAGTTGTTGCCTCATTTAAGATTTCCATACCAATTTGTGGGTTGTTGTACCACCACAAGAGGACATAGCGCGAAGTTTATGTTTACTGTACAACCTAAGGAAAATGTTAAAGAGCTATTGATTAGTGTTGACTTTTCATAATATAGGTCAACAATTTGGACTAATCAATATTATTGATTTATTAAAAAAATGTTGTTGTAAGGGATTTTTGAGCATAACATTATAGAATGTTCAACAACATATAAAATTAAAGAAAAAATATTTGTGCATTATATTTGAAGTTGATAGCAATATTTGAAATTATGAAATTAATGTTATGATAGTTATTTATAGTATTCCTTCAAACAGGTTAAAAAAAAAAATAGAATTATCAAATGCAAAGTGTTTGATGAAATGCCTACATTATGAAGGTAGAAAACTTTGTGGGTTTTTTGGAAAAAAAAATGGTTTTAGTTCTAGGGTGGTCATTACATTCTTAAGGCATGACCATGACCCTTTCCCCTCACATGTCATCCCGATCTCTATGCACAAGGAACCTTAATGAGCTTTAAGGCTCCTATAGACATGGATCATTAATCAATTCAATTCAAGTAGCATCTTCATGAATACATGCTTGTTGGTCCCTTTGAAATGTTACCCAAGTGCCTTTATTTCTACATAGTGATTATATGCTTGGCCTATACATAGTGATTATATGCTTGGCCTATTTTAGCAACTACCCTTGCTAATGTGTTCATGCATAGCACCTTATGGATGTTGCACAAAGGTACACAACTAGATTTTTCAAGCATATGCTAGTTTGCATTTCTCATAGCCACACCATACACTATGCAAGGATTTTAACTATAAAAAAAGTCACTAAGCTTGTAGAGACTATGTAGAAGTCTATATGTAGGTCACCCCAAAATGACATGTTTATTTCTATAGCATTATTTCTCATTTGGTGTGTAGGATTGGCTAGTGTTTCTAGGATGACTATCATGAACCTTTTCTACAAGTGTTACTAATTGTACATACCCTCTCCCCCTACTCTCATTTTACAACACCTAACTAGCCTTTGTCTTGTATACTGTAAACAAAAATGCCAACACTATGTTTTATCTCACTATACTTATTTGCATAGGAGTTAAATTTATTTTGATGTTATATGCATATGCCTTCAAAATTATGTTGTTTTATTTACACCCATTCAACCTATTTAGAGGGATTTTAATATATATACACAAGCTTCTTCCCCTTGCTATCCTTATTCTATTCTATTAAACACTTTATCCCCCCACATTTTCATTTGATAATCCCTCTAATTCCCACACAAAATTTTGGATGTTGAGCTATAAGTGACCAATTAAGATGCAATATTAAGAATTGTTCACTTCAAAATATATAATATTTTATACTTAACTAGGCACATGGTAATGCTAGTGGTGGACCTAAACACTTTTGGTTGATTGGAATCAATAAGGTGGACAAGGTTGAAACAAAACACAAACAACATGAGTGATAAAATTAGATAAGAAGATAATAGGAACATTGTGAAAAATTGGATTTGAGATTAAATAGTGAAGCTTGTGTTGGAGACATAATGATTAATTAGTCATAATTAATTAGTAGGTCCCTTTTACTTTATTCACTTGAGCTAAACTTATGAGTGTTTTTTGTTATTAGATTGGGTTATTTATAGGTCAAATTGTGTCATTGCATAGGATAAGGAAACTTGTAAAAATCTAATCAAATCCTCATCTAGGGTTTTCTTTTTTCTTTTATAAGAATTAATTATTGTACATTGTAATAATTCCATTAAAATTAAAATTAATTCAATGCATATACAGTTTCTTTTTGGATCAATCATTCTCTCATGGTTTTATAGCAAATCAATTGCTTTGATCTCTCTTGGTGATAGGTATTTTGGTTACAAGCAATTTCTAGGAGTTGTGGGGTTCAATATCGAATTCAACATGGTATCACAACTCCAAATCTATGAATTTTTTCTCTGAATTTTGAGAGCTTCGACCTTGACGGAGATTTTGGATCACCTTGGAGGGAAACAAGTATCACTATTGAGTCCAAAAATCAAAGGAATGCCTATCAACTTGCTCAAATCCAAGTAGTTGCAAAAAAAAAAAAAAGGGGCCACAAATTTGTATGACCAGATGATGCCATACATCTCTTAGCCTCCATTAATTACTGCAGTTACAAACCTAGGGTTTAAAAATCTAATTTTTTATTACTTTTTCTGATTTTTTAAAAATATCAAACAAGCTTTTTGAAAAAATTAAAAATAAATAAAAAAGGGGTTGCAAGCATTATACAATTGTGATAGCGGTGTACTATGGTAGAAAGTCAATGCACATAAGCCCCACTTGCCCAAAATTGTTTCTAGCCACAATTCAATCACCTGGTGGCCTCAACAACTAGTGGCGACAATCTCAATGGCTCCCTCTAATCACCAAAAATCAAAGACCTCATTCTAGCCCTTGAATATTCTAGGATATCATAATATACCATTATTGTGACACCATATTCCCAAAATATTTCAATGGCATACACATAATATTATGTGTGTTTCCTTGAATATTTCAACAACTGCAATTTTTCTCAACAAATGGATTTTTTTCCTAACAAATAGAATATTCCAAGTATATTGTTTGACATCTGCATGAAATAATTCATATAAACAATATTTTTCCCTCCCTCCTAGCCCCCATTTGTCCTAAAGGAGTTATTTTTTTCTTTTTTCCATAAGTTGTGCATATGGTTTCAAAATCAAGCAAATGAGATATCATCAAAAAGTTGGTTCTACATGCTTTCTAGTGGTGTAGGTCTCATCATTAGATTTTGTTTATGGTTCATTTTATTTTTAGTCGAAGTCATACCATCATTTTCTACTTTCAAGCTCATAAATTTTCACCTGTATCTCAAATTTTTATAATTCTTGTGGCATTGGAAAAGTATTTCAGAGCTCTTCAAAACCATTCATACACTTTTTCCAAAAAATTCCTCATGTACATTTTATTCATTTTTTTATGATTTCACATTTTTCTTAATTACTTAGATGTCTTGGCATTGGAAATGATTTTTGTGTGTGAGATGACTTCATTTGATCTATTTTACATGTATTTAGGTTATCTGTCTCTTATTTTTCCAATTAAGGAAGTATCATGGATTTTTGTGTTCACCCTTCTATGGTCATCCTTAAAAAGGACAATTATGAGTCTTGACGAAAAAAATCCTAACACATCTCAGGTCGCTTGATCTTTTTCCTTATCTTTATGGACTCATATCTACAGTAGACACACCAGGGAATAGATCATCATGGGATATTATTAGTGATCATGTTGTGGGAGTGATTCGTTCTAGTGTTGATCGTGACACTATGTGTGTTGTATTAAACATTGATTGTCCCCACACTCTCTAGACTTGAATTTTAGAGATCCATGGAGACCCTCGTATCTCTCCATTCCCAAAGGATATTGTTGCAAATTGTGTCATTCCTCTTGCATCTACAAATTATATACTCTTTAATGATGATACTTTAAAGGATCTTGAGTATATCATAGGACTTACATGTTTTGATGGTTTAGATACTTGTCTTCATGTTTCCACTCTTCAGATCAAGACTCAATATCCATATTTTTTTGTTTCTAATTAGCTTGGCATAAAGCCACATCCTTGGCCCCTATTGATTTAGTGCAATGGGACATCCATCATCTTCTAGTTATAGCTACTTGGGATTCGTATCTTGCAGACATATCATCCTTGTTTGTAGAGTCCTGTATTGTAGATTTGGAGGATTACTTTGAGGAAATTCATCTCCTATTTATTGACAACCACATCATAATTGTTGGCCCATCATCTTCATTATCTTTGGAGCTTGTTCTATGATGGGCCTAGGAAATGGCTAGTTTTTTTTTAGTTTATGTCTTTTTAACATTTCAAGTTGTTTACCTCACATAAAATAATGAACCTTATATCTCTTTTATGCATCCTAAACTAGACTTTACCACGTGAAAATATAGTTATGATATGATGATGTTTGCATGAATAAATGTTTGAATGTTTATGAAATTTATTATGATTATGTATTAATTCATGGTTGATTAATGATGTGTATACTTTAGATGAAACTAACATCTTGCAACCAGAAGAATTTCAACTTGCAACAACTAAATTGAACAACCCACAACCAAAGGATTGTAGTTAGATTGCAGGGGAAAGTCCAAAACATTGAGAACATGATAGTTCCAGAAAATAATTAGGGTGATCGTTAAAGTGGTCAATAGTGAATCACTAGATCATCTAATAAGACAACAAGAGGAAGAAGAAGTTAGTATTGATAAGGAAGCCAACACGACTGTTCTCTCAAAGCACATCTATGTCAAATTGTTAGGGTAGAGTGTCAATTCTATTTGTCTTCTTCTATCTTTTTCAATTATAGTTTCAGTTGCAAAGACTTTTTCTCTCTCTATTTCAAAGGAGAGTGGACATCTACATTTAATTGAACTATTTTTAGTCCTTATACAAATAGAACTCCTCCCAAGCCTATATAGTTGGATCGGTGGTTGAGGAGTAGATATAGTTAGAGGATATATGTTTTGATAGATATAGTTTTTATGCTTTGAGATTTCCACAATCCATAATGTTATGAGATATAGTTTTTTTTCACAAACAATACTTCATTGTTAGTTTTCTATTATGCACTCATGAATTAGAAATATGTGAAGATTCTTGTCAAAGTATAGAGTTCAATTATATGCAATTAATATGTTCCAAATTACTATTATGATTAGTTGATTCAAGTAGCACACAGTTGGTATTGTTATGATTAGTTGATTCAAGTAGCACACCTTTGGTATCTCTTGTAGGTACAATGAATCGAGCAAGGGACAATTGAGGTAATATTCACCCACCTTAATTTCTATTGTTAATTTAGATGTTTACATTGTTGCATTCATTTCAAGTAGATTCTCAATTGCATGTACATGAATGATATCTTGCATCTTGAATTATGCTCTATAATATGTCATTGAGTCATTCTTCGAAGAGGTCAAGTAGTTAGAAGTAAGAGTCAATAGTGTTTATGAATTGTAAAATTCAGGTTTAGCAATTAATAGTTATAGTGTTAAGTTGAAGGTACTCATAGCATCAATATCAGATTAAGTTATCTCCCCTATTTTGCAAGTTAATGTTGTATTTACTTTTCTAACCTTTATTTTTCTCTTGTACATGTGCAAACCACCTATACTCACTGATATAGGTTGTATAGAGTCCATGGATGCACATATAGTTTTGGCATAATCAAAATCTTATGAAGTCTTCGTTGATAATTAAATGAAGTCTTTACAAGGGTTTACTGAATTGTTCAACTAGGAACTCCTCCTCTAAATCGTGTGTCTAGCACAAAGTTGACTGATAATTAGTATAAGCCTTACATTTTTTGGTGTCATTGTCAAGGATGGTGCTACATTAAAGGTACCCTTGTGTAATTTCAATATTTCATCATTTAAATGTTTTGATTTCAACATTAGGATAATTAGGTTTTAATCCATCAACATAAAAACATTTTACTAACACTATGCAGGAGCATATGATCCAAAGAGCTACAACTATTGTATGCATAGGCAGAAAGACTCTTTGGGAAGATTTCTCCCCTCAACACAAGAAGCTTTAGATGATACTAGTGATCAAAGTGAACAAAGAGAGGGTATTCCTAAAGAAGAATCGTCCCTGACACCAATATCCTCATCAAATGTGGAGGAGACTTCCCATACACAAATCATTACCATGGGTGATGCTACGGTAGAAGACCCACCAGAGCACGTGACTTTTGAGCTCCACATTGCCAACCAATAGAGAGCAACTTCCTTGAAGAACATACTACCTTCAACATTACTTGTCTTTTATTGGTTGGTCACGGAGGATCCAGATACCTTCCTTTTTGAGTTTGATGTGCTATGTAGAAGTTATGATTATAATATGGATGCACATAGGCTCAAACTATTCCTAGCAACATTGAAGGATGTTGCTTTGAGATGGTTTGTGGGTTTGGGAAGAGATGTTGTTCCAAATTGGAATAACATGAAGACAAAGTTACTAGAGAAGTAATATGACTACTATAGAGGAATAAACAGAAAGAGAGATGACATCTTTAGGATGTCACAAAAGGAAGATGAATCACTAGAAGAGTACATGGAAATATTTCAGTTTTTCCTTAAGAAATCCCACCAGAACAGACTCTTTGATGAGTCTTTAAAGTTTATATTCTTAAGAGGCACTAATGAGGATTGCATGGATTCACTTAACCTCATTGGGGTAGGAGATATTTCTCAAGTACTATTTGAGGAGATCTACAAGGCATGTAGGAACTATTCATTGTCTTTCACAAAGAAGGTTAGAGAAAACAAGATATCTTCCCTCAAGAAACCAGAGTCTCAAAAGTTCAATTGAGTAATCTTCTATCAAATATGAAGGAGGATATTATCATTCATCTTGCTACATAGTTAGACACCCTCCATATCAAAAATAAGCAAGAAGAGGCAGAAGCAGCTCTTACGAAATACTATCCATATTGTAGATAGAGAAATACTAATTGCAAGTGTAAGAAGGTGGCTAGTATATTTGAAGACAAGAAAGGAAAATTGAGCTTTCATGCATTGGAAGGTGAAGATGGACAAGTATTCTATATAGATCAAAGGAAACCATGGTATCCAAGACAAGGTATGCCCCAAGATCCTTTGAATTACATGTCATTTCCTGGTAACAATTCAAATCTTCCTAATTGGAATCCTTAGTCTTGGGCCAATATGCAAAACTAGGAATGGAAAATTCCTCAAACCAATTGGAATCAACAAAAATAAAACATGTGGCCACCCCAAAAAGCCAATGACAACCTTAATGGAAAATAGGTCAACATTGGAAAAATCAAAACATGAATTATTAACAACCACAATAGACCTTGCAGACACAACAACAAGCCATTATTCCAAACCTAATAAATACAACACCACATCCCCCTAGAGCACCTCAACTTCTAGCCCAACCTACACCTAAACCCAATAACAAGCCTGTTTAGCAAGCTTATGCTAATGAAGTTTTTCAATACCCTACTTATGGGGTAGAGGTGAGTGATGTCCACCTTAGATTAGGTAAAATGTTGGTTGGGCCTTCATCCCCTCAAATCACTGAATTAGTTTATGAGGAACCCCTAGTAGAGACCTTGGACAACAAACCTAATTAGCTTGAGTCAAATCAAGTTAACCAAACCAATCAAATTCTATAGCCTCCATTCCTCAAAAGATTAGTAGTCCAAAAACATCAAACACAAGCTAAAACTGACATGTTGGGAAAACTTAAGGATGCTTGCATCAAGATACCCCTTATCCAATCCGTTAAGGAGGTTCTTATCTATACTAAAATAGTGAGAGAGCTATGCCTTAAAAAGGAAGGCATGAAGAGGAAATATCCCCAGACTGTGCATGTCCTAGGAAAACTTGCAAACATTATGTTGGGAAACATAGCTATCCCCAAGTATGTAGACCCTAGGAGTCTTGTAGTGGACATAAAGATAAATGGAACTCTCATTAAGAACACCTTAATTGACATGGGAGAATATATTAATGTAATGACTAAAGAGACAATGAAGTTGTTACAGTTGATAGAACTTAGACCTATACCTATTGTTCTATAACTAGCAGATAGGTCCACAATTAAACCCAAGGGTATAATTGAAGACTTGATAATAACACTAGATTCATGGGAGTACCCTACAAATTTCATGGTATTGTAGCCAAAAGTTAATCTTACAAGCTACCCCCTCATTTTAGGAAGACCTTGGTTGGCAATAATAGATACCTTTATAGGTTGTAGGTTTGGGAATATGATTATATCTAATAGAAATGTGACTAAGAAATTGTTCCTTTATCCACCAGCCTAGCCACATGTAGACCTAGAACAAACCATTTGGTCTAACCTAGATGAGAAGGATCAATATTCCTTGCAAACCCTGATGACTATTAAACGTCAACCTTTGTTAGAAAACCAAGATGAAGATGAATTGATAGTAAACATCATGCAAAATAACCATGGTAGGGACCCACAACATCAGGATTGTCTAACATGTCTTCAAGATACTCTACAAAATGTGATTCCTGACAACTCGTCTAAGTTAATTTCCCAAATATTCCACACCTTGTTACCATACCAATGTGTCTTAAACATGGCAGAACTTGACATCTCCTCAATTCAAAAAACATCCAAGACTTTAGAGATAATGTCAGGTAAATCATTGAATGTTAATAGTCAATTGACTAATATACAATAGACCTCACTAATGAACGTACTGAAAGCACATGCAACAAACCTTTGCATTGGATTACCATGAAATAAAGTGGATAGACCTTGAATTTTGCATCCATAGGATTTATATCAATGATGGTTTTAAACCCATAAGGCAACCACAAAGGAGAATGAACCTTGCAGTCAGAGACGTAGTTAAATTAGAATTGCAGAAATTGTTTGATACAGGTTTTATCTATCCTATCTCTGATAGTCAATGGGTGTCACCTTTAGTAATTGTCCCAAAGAAAGGAGGAAAGTGGAGAGTTTGTGTAGAATACCAAGAACTGAATGTTGCAACTAGGAAAGACCACTTTCCACTCCCCTTAATTGACCAAGTACTTGATTCATTAGTAGGAAAGAAGTACTTTTCCTTTTGTATGGATTTAGTGGCTACAACCAAATAAATATTGTCTCAGAAGATTAGGACAAGACAAATTTCACATGCCCTTGGGGCACATATTCTTATTTTGTCCTACCATTTGGGTTGTGTAATGCACCAACCACCTTGCAGAGGGCAGTACTAATTATATTCTTGGATTTTGCACATAATTCCATGGAAGTTTACATGGATGATTTCACTACTTATGGGAATACATACGATGAAGCACTTGGCAATCTAAAGAAGGTTCTAAAAAGGTTTCAAGAACATAATTATCCATGAGTTAGGAGAAATGTTTCATGATGATGATATAAGGGATTGTATTAGGAAATTTTGTGTCAAATGAAGGAATTTAAGTGGACCCTAATAAAATTGAAGTAATCTCAACACTCCATGCGCCTCAAAGATAAAAATATGTTAGAAGTTTCCTAGGATATTTTGGGTATTATAAGAGATTTATTTAGGACTTAAGAAAACTTGCAGCTCTAGTATTTGTTTTAATATCTAAAGATGCAGAATTTGAGTGGACAACTACTTGTCAACACTCTTTTGAAGCACTCAAGGTAGCATTGACCAAAACCCTTGTCTTGAGAGGACCAAATTGGACCTTACCTTTTCATATCCATACAAATGATTTTAATTTTTCTATAGGAATTGTACATGGACACAAGGAAGGCAACAAAGATTATACCATATATTACATCAAAAACCTACAAGGGGAAAAACTCAATTATACACTAACAAAGAAAGAGATGTTGGCAGTAGTATATGCAATAAACAAATTTAGGCATTATATTACAAGATATCTAGTGTTCATACATATTGACCATACAATCATAAGGTATCTAATAAACAAACCAGTGGTTGGTGGTAGGCTTGTTAGGTGGTTATTTTTTCTTCAAGAATTTGACATTACCATTGTGGATAAGTCAGGTAAAACAAAAATAGTGGCGGATTTTCTATCCAGACTACCAACCAATTTAAAAGAAGATGTTGTTGATGATTATTTCTTAGATGAGCATTTATTTTCTCTATCTCTACTTACACCTTGGTATGTTGATATTTTTAACTATATTGTAGTATGATAGACACCACCCCATTTCTCACCAAGAGAAAAGAGGCAATTGGTTCACAAGAGTTTTCCCTACTCTTGGATAGCTTGATACTTATTTTACACATGCCTAGACAACATTACGAGGATATGTATCAGAGAAGATGAGGTATATAATATCCTCAGAGCATGCCATGATGAACCCTATGGGGTACACTTTGCAGCAAAGATGACAACTCTTAATATTCTCAATATTGGCTACTATTGGCCAACTCTTCATAAAGATGCAGTGAACTAGGGGTTGTGATAGGTGTCAAAGAATGGGAAGACCGACAAAATTAGATGAAATACCATTGCAGCCATGGCTAGCAATAACACCATTTAACAAATGGGGATTTAACTTTATTGGCCCCATATCACCAACATCAAACAACAAGGAGTACATACTAGTATGTGCAAATTACCTTACAAAGTGGGTGGAGGTTAAAGCTCTACAATTTGCAAGAGATGGTAATGTGGAAAAATTTCTCTATGAGACATATTTACAAGATATGGAGTTCCAAGAGATATTGCCACTAACCAAGGACCCTAGTTTTGGAGTTCCAAGAGAGATTGTCATAGACCAAGGACCCCAATTTACATCAGAGTTGATAATAAAATTGGTTCAAGAGTATGAGATTAGACATAGGAAGTCAACACCTTACCACTCTCAAGATAATGGCCAAGTTAAATTCACAAATAAGGAAGTTGAAAATGTTCTCACAAAGACAATGCAAATTCGTAGGAAGGATTGGGCAACTAGGTTGCTTGAGGTAGTTTAGGCCTATAGGAAAAGTTGGAAGACCACAAAAATATTTACACCATATGAATTGGTGTATGGGAAGAAAGTAGTACTTTTTAATGAATTTAAATACAAAACATTGAGGACATTAGTTAAATTGGGCATGGAATTGTCCACAACTTTGTCGGAGAGATTGTGCTTGACCTAAATGCACTTGATGAAATTAGAATGGAAGCCATACACCACACTAAAGTTGACCAGAATCAAAGAATCATATGACATGATCAGTTCATAGAGATAAAGGAATTCAGTGCAGGTGATTGGGATCTCCTTTATGACGAGATATAAAGACTACAAGGGGAAATTATAAACTAGATGGCTAGGTCCATATGAGATAAAACAAATGTTTCGAAATGGAGAAATATAGTTACATACAATCGATGACATCAGGTTATCATTACTAGTTAATGGACATAGATTGAATCTTTACAAAAAGTCATTGCAAAAGGATGACTTCTTTCATTAATTCAATAGTTTGAACCTACAACTGAAAATTCAACAATAGAGACTACAATTTCTACAAATGAATTAGTAGATGAGCTACACAACTCACCAACTAATGTTTCATAGGTATAATTACACCATCTCTTTCAAATTCACACACTACACATATGACGAACAACACCATTTGTTTTTTGGAATATTCAAAGAAATAGCAAGGACCTATATCATAACGCCTGAAGACGAGAAACTTTTAGAAGGGACCTGTTACTAAAATCACCCGTAGCATTTGTCTGACAATAATTTTATATTACAACCACATACATCACATATCTATCATTTCAAAATATATACATTTATACATGAAACAATGTATATTTCATTATATCCATTCACACATACTATTTTCACCACCTTTATTGATTACCACATACCTTGCATTCATTTCACCTCACCTATTCTATATACTTCACAACCTTTTCATTCCATCACTCACCACATGCCATTCATATCAAATTGCCTCCACATGATTTTTATTGCAATTACGACAAGTCATTTCACATTCACCTATAGGTTGTCAACAATCACTTTACACAAGTTTAGTTTCATTCCAACACATTTCTACAGGTACACACATTAACTTCTCATAATCAACATAGTGATTTTTGATTTTGAGAATGTTTATACATTACTTTGTGCATGCTTCATATCTAAATTTATTTTTCATTACATTTCATTTAATCCTCTGCCCAAACTGTACCACTAAGTGAGGACACTTAGTATCTTTAGTTGGGGGAGGTTTCCTTATTTTCTTGATCTTCAAAAATCCTGTAAGCTTTTTGGACATTTTATTTTTCTTCCTTTTTTCAAACAATACAAGCTCAGAGGAGAGAAAGAGGGTTACATACAAGTGAATTGAGAGGTTTTAAGAATACAAATATTGTGAAGGTGGAGTAGTTGGACTGAAAAATAGAGAATTAAGGGATTATAGAACAACAAAAATACTATGCGAGGTGACATTATTCATAGGAAACCAACAAAACACACCCAATTATTATAATATAGGCTAGTGGTACCCATTTTTCAACATGCTAGTTGGTTGGAGTATTTCTTGAAGCTTATAGAGTATAACGAGATCATGACACAACAATTTGTTTCCACACTACAAAATGATGAAGCAATAGTGAGAGGCTTAAGAATAGATGACTCAAAAGCCACCATTGTTGAAGTATCCAATTTACCATGGGAAGGAGAAGAATTTTTAGCTAGGGTAGATGTTATTGTTGTCAGAGATGAATTCAGGTAGCTAGGAAAGAACCTATACTCATCTTCTTAATGTACTAAAAGATTATCCTTATCTTAGGCCTGGGATTCTGTTGCTTCTTACATAATCAAGTATTTAACCTATGATGGTAGGTAATCCTTGTTGTATACAGTCCATTTTAAGTTATTTAGTCATCTTCACCATGATAAGCATGTGAATGTTTCAAACAAAAATTATTTAAAAAAAATAAAATGAGCTCTGAATATAAAAGGAATAACACAACAATATCATAATTTTGTTCAATCACATTATTGATAGAAAGGAATTTGAGAACTCAATTTCCACATGTTTCATGGGAAATTTTACTAAATTGCAACCATATCAATCATATCCTTGAAGAACCTGTTGTCCCAGAAATAGTTGAGTAACCTATTGTTTCATAGAGGGAATTTCTCTCTAGCTCCCCTACTGTGTCACCTACCCACAACATAGGAGACCTAGAGGAGAAAGGTTTACAAGGAACTCAGCTTGCAACCACTACCAAGCAACCCACAATAGAGAATGACGAAGAAACCCCTATTTCTAGAAAAACTCAGAGGGATAAGAAAAGAAAAGGTGGATCTTATTCTACACCTTCCATAGGGTAAAAAAGACCCACAAGGCGGTAACACCATCTCAGAGGAAAAAGGCCAATGAGGGGCATAGGAAAAAAATAGAAAGACTATGTGTTTACAATTGAAATAGACTCAAGATCAGAGGGGAAATCCCTTGGTAATGTAAATTCACCTATTGCATATTCATGGTACTACACAAGTACCTTTGAATTTGATTTAAAGGATATTTTTGTTGCAAAGAAAATTAGAAAAAGAACCCCAAAGAGCCCTGATTCAGAGGGTAATGATTATACACTTGTGAGAGGGATGACCAATTTTTCGAAAGGGAAGAAATAATTTCTTTTGAGCAAAAGGATATTGGAAAAAAATTATAGGAGGTTATGGAAAGGAAAAAGCAATTAGAAGATTTGTTGAAAACACACCAATAAAAGGACAATGAAAGGGACAAAAGAATTAAAGAGTTGGAGGAAAAGCTTTGTAAATTTGAGCATGGGTCTAGGTTAGATGAATTGGCCCAACTTGCTATCATAGAAGTAGAGAACAAGGAACTAGTACCCCAGGGCCTAATTCCTCAACTCATAGTTCCCTTTGTGCCAATTGTGGTGCCCTTGGGTGTGGTTAATTGTGGAAAAGAACCAAAGAGTTCTTTGAGAAGAAGGAATGGGAAAAAGAAAAAGTGAAATTGATACAAACCACACTAGGAAACTTGAACAAAAAGATGAAAAAATAAAAAGGTTGAAAGTGAAGAATGAAGAAGTAGTAGACAAGGTTGCACAAATTCTAAAGCGTTGACCTCCTACAAGAGTTTATGCATTATTTCTGCAAGAAAATTATTTGTGTTTTTAATTCATCCAAGTGATTAGTGATTTGAAAATTTCAATAATTTTTTTTGTTTTTGTTTTTAGATACTTTCTCTAACTCCACACCAGATATGCAAGACCAATTATGTGAGTTTTAATTGTATAATCTTGTTTTCTCATATCAAACTGAATGGAATCCACTAATGTTTGTGGGGACTTAAAAATCAGAGCATTAGCCTCTTATATCATGAATGAACATCATAGAGGTGGAATCTTATAGGAATATAATGAGAGGGAAAAATCTATTGCTCTGCAACTGAGGAAAGAATCACAAGACCCCAACAAATTCATTGATCAGTGGTTAGATCTCTTGGATTATAGAGGTGGAGGAAGAAAAATAATAAGTATTAGGGAACAAGACTACACAAGGATAAATAAAATAGCTACATGACCCATTAATCAAACCTTCTAGTTTGTGAAGAAGAGATGCGAAGAACTAACCCTCAAATTAAAGAAAAAGGAACCACACTCCTTGTATAATTTCATAGCCATTATTAGAAGATCTCAGAAGAGGCATTACCAAGGATAATGGACTTAAATGGTTTCCACTTACCTTTCATCCACATCTACTCCTCTATCTAGTGCCACATTGGATAGGAAGGAACTGTGATGAAATTGAAACAACAAAGAATATGAGGCTAGCAAGGATTTCATGTCAAAAGGCTACTATCTGAGATAGGAAAAGGGAGTTGATGTCATGATAGATTTCAGGGAAATGACTCTCCAATACAACCTCTTGTCTTAAACGTTGCTTGAGGCAAGCAAATACTCTAGTTGGGGGGAATGATGGGCCTAAGAAATGTCTAGTTTTCTTTCTTTTAGTTTTTTTTTTAAATTTCAATATGTTTATCTCATAGACAATCATGAACCTTATATATATTTTATGTCTTTTATGCATCATGAACTATACTTTACCATGTGGAAATATAATTATGATATGATGATGTTTTCATAGATAAATGTGTAAATATTTATGAAATTTAATATAATTCTATGTTAATTCATAATTGATTAATGATGTGTATACTTTAGATGAAACTAGCCTCTTGCAGCTAGAAGAATTGTAATGCACAATAGCTAAATTGACCAACCCATAGCCAAAGGATTTCAGGTAGATTGTAGGGGAAAGTCCAAAACATTGAGAAAATGATAGTTCTAGGAAATAATGAAGGCGATCATTGAAGTGGTCAATAGTGAGTCACTAGATTATCCAATAAGATGACGAGGAAGAAGAAGTTTGTATTGAGAAAGAAGCCAATGTGACTATTCTCATAGAGCATATTTATGTCAAACCGTTAGAGCAGAGTGTCAATCCTATTTGTCTTCTTCTATATTTTTTAGTTATAGTTCTAGTTTCAAAGACTTTGTCTCTCTATTTTGAAGGAGAGTGGACATTTGCATTTAATTTATGTTTTTAGTCCGTATGCAAATACAAATCCTCCCAAACCTATATAGTTGGATTGATGGTTGAGGAGCAGATCCAATTAGAAGATATATGTTTTGATAGATATAGTTTTGTTTCATAAAAAATCCTTCATTATTAGTTTTTTGTTATGCACTCATGAATGAGAAATCTATGAAGATTCTTGTCATATTATAGAGTTCAGTTATATGCAATAAAGATGTTTCAGATTACTGTTATGATTAGTTGATTCTAGTAGCACATATTTGGTTTCTCCTTTGGGTACAACAACTTGCACACTTGGGATACTCGAGGTACTATTCACCCACCTTAATTTCTATTGTTAATTTAGATGTTTACATTGTTGCATTCATTTCAAGTAGATTCTCAATTACATGCACACAAATGATATCTCACATCATGAATTATGCTTTGTAATATTTCCTTGAGTCATTCTCCAGAGAGGTCAATTAGTTAGAAGTAAGAGTCAATAGTGTTAGTGAATTGCAAAATTTAGGTTTATCAGTTAATAGTTATAGTTTTAAGATGAAGGTACCCATAGCATTAGTAGTAGATTAATTTATCTCCCATGTTTTTCAATTTAACACTTTATTTACTTTTCCAACCTTTAATGTTTTCCTATACATATGTAAACCACCTATACTCACTAATAAAGGCCATATAGAGTCCATGAATGTACATATAGTGCCAACATAATCAAAAGCTTATGCAGTCTTGGTTGATAATTAAATGAAGTCTTTGCAAGGGTTAAGTGAATTGTCCATCTAGGAACTCCTCCTCTGAATTGTGTATCTAGCACCAAGTTGACTGAGAATTAGTAGAGGCCTTACATTCTAAACCAGTCTTCGCCAGTTTTTGCATTGACATCATCTCATTATGACATGTGGAAACTTGAGTTGTTTTCAAAGGCACACATCATTTGGATTTGGATTCTTGATTCTTCCAATTTTTGGGAATGGCTTCTCCAATCACAAGTGGATTTGTTTCTTCCTAAGGGGAGAAATTTTATTTTCAGGTAGTGGATTATGTTTTGTCTTCAAACATTCAATCATTGGCACAAGAGCTCTTTCTTTATGGGAGGTGCATATCCTCATTTTCACTCTCTTATTAGGGAGAAATATTATACATGTATGACAAAATCAGTCATTGGGGGGTTGCATGGAGTCATCTTTCTATCCTTCTTTCACTAGTGTAGTTATTTCATTTTCTCTCTTTTGGAGAGGAGTTTTTTCCCATATGGTTTTCTCCTTTTCTCTTTTTAAAAGAGATTTCATCCATTTGTACATGGGTACATTATCGGGCCTTGTAATTGGAACCCATCAATGCATCCATAATTGCATTCTTCATAAGGTTTTTAGCTTCTCCCTTATTTGATCTTAAGGGGGGATGTAGGAGTAAATAGGTAATCACTTAATGATTAATTAGTCATTACTTAATTATTAGACCCCTTTTACTTTATTCACTTAAGCTAAACTTAGGAGTGGTTTATATTATAAGATTGGCTATTTATAGTTCAAGTTGTCTCATTACATAGGATACAGAGGAAAATTGTCACAATATAATAGAATCCTCATCTAGGGTTTTATTTTTTCTTTAATAAGCATTAATTATTGTATATTTTAATAATTCCATCATATTTAAGATTAATTCAATGCACATACAGTTTCTTTTTGGTTCAATCATTCTCTCATGGTTGCATAGAAAATTAGTTTCTTTGATCTCTCTTGGTGATAGGTGTTTTGGTTGCAGGTGATTTTTGAGAGATGTGGGGTTCACTATTAACTCCAACAACTTGGACCAAGTCTAAGAAAAACTAACATGGCATAGTTTAGTGCATATGCAAGACATGATTCCTGACGTAAAGCAAGAACATGAAAAGGTAAGAGCTCCACCCATAAAATTTCTTGAATTGAATCCTCGAAAATTGAATTCAAAATCTATAATGTTGTAAAAGAAGTAAAATTTACTATTCTCACTATAAAGAAGAAATAAGTATCCATCATAATATACAATTCATAGAAAAAGGAAATGCACAAGCTAAAAAACCTAGCTTAAAAGTACAACTTAGGGAGGTAACACACAAACTAAAAAGGAAATATGAAGATAGGTTTTGAAAATAAAGTGTCATTAGGTACCCTTTTATAAGTATAGATCTTTCCTATAGGGGAAAAACCTAGTAGGAGAAAAATCCTCTCCAAAAGAGAGAAAAACATGCAACTAAACATGTAAATAAATAAAACCCCTCATAAGAGGATGTACAAAGAATATCTTGGAGACCCCCCAAAAGTGAGAAGGATTGAACCCCATCTAAGGAAATATTCCATCCCAACATAAAATGAGAATAAAGATACCATGCATCCCCCTTGAAGATGCAACATATAGTGTTGGTAGGTGCTCTATATTGGATGCTAAAGATGACCCAAGAACTTTGAACATTTCTCCCCATGTGAAGAAACAAAACTACACATTTGTGAAAAATGTATTCCCATTCTAGATAGGAATGTGTAGGAAAAAGGATGAATATATTTCAACTCTACACATGATCAAAAGGAAACACACATTTCTCTTAATTTTGTTTAGATCTCTCTAATTGACTACCAAAATATGAAAAAAGAAGATGAGGATAAAGAAAAATCACAGCCAAATAAGATGATGTCGATGTAGCTTTATCAAAGCTATCATAAAATAAAAGACATATGTCCCTAATGTGGTGCTCTAAATCTACAATTTAGGACTCTACAATTAGGGGTGATACATATCATATAAATATATCCCAATAAGGTGGATTTGGAGAAATAAAATTATCCTACTACAAGGAATTTCTAGAAGCAACATGTATTGAAGTAGCTTATGAAAATATTGGGTTAGAATAATCATGAAAACTAATATCACTAGCAATGCAAAGTTTTCTTAACTAATGAATTAATTAAAGAAGGTTTAAATCATCAAGTTCCTTCAACATGCATTCATATATTGTATTCCTTGTCTTCCTACAATAATCACATCTCATGATAAAAGATAAACTAACATAAAGCCCATCGAAACTGACAAAGCTACTCTAAGTGTTAGTATCTCAAAGTTATTAATCATAAGTATAAAGTTATAAATCTAAATAAAATGAATCTAGGTTTGAAACTAGAAAAAATAAATGTATGGTCGTTTAGATCTCCTTAATGTCTTTCCAATGGCACAAGAATTATGAGAATTGGATATTCTAACAAATATATGATATTGGAAGCTAAAAAGGTGGCAAATTTAATCATCAATAAAATGACCAAGAAGAAAATATTGAAAAAATAACTAGCACCGTTGGATAGTTCTTGATATCATATTTTTGATGAATATTCATTTTTCAAATTTTTAAATTATATGCCCAAGTTATGCCAAAAAGAAAAAATAACTACCTTATGGTATACAAATTAGGGGTTGGCATGTCTTTGGTAGCAAGATAGTAGTTGAGCGATGACAAATTGGTAGTGTTTCTTGTAGTGATTTCAATTGTTATATTTTTTTGGAGCCCTCATGGTGGAAAATGGATGTTACAATTGTATTTAAAGATGCTAAGAAATGAATTTTGGCATATATATTTTATATATAATTTTTTTCTTTTAGAGGTACCAAAATATTTTGACTAGATATAGATTCATATGACCATGTGGCTATACAATTTATACCATACATGTTGTGATGTATTCTTATGCAAGGCTAGGTGAAGGGGAGATATACATGTTGGTTTTTGGTATATACACATGGTTTTTTGGCATATACATTTTTTTGGTTTCTAATATATATGCATTGTTTTTAATTTTTATATATACTCGATTTTTAAGTGTATAAATAATACCGATACATAGATAGCATGTATTTAAATATATAGCACTTAGGGCACACACATAAAAATATAATAGATAGTCTCCTAGTATATACAAACTTTGTCCAAAGTCATATACACATAGTTATGACCAAACACACTCACTTGCACTATCATATACGTGCAACAAATAATTCATAGATATAATATATAAAACTTAATAAGGGTTAGATATACACATACAAAGTCATCAAGCATATAAAAAATCTAAATAAATGGTATAGGTTTGCATATATGTAGTTTATAGGCATATACATAATTTGAATACATAACACAAGTTTGAATATACATGAAATATACATAGTCCACATAGGTTTGCATATGCATAGTCCTACTACACCATATATGGTATCATGTGAGTTAGTTTTAAAGGTTTAAAATATATGAAATAGTTTGAAACCCACAAATGGAAATTTGAATTATGCTCTAGTTTATTTATTTAGACCCTAGTCCTATTAATGACCAAGATATTTTCTTCCCTATATCTCATAGTCCTATGGAATTTTAAGTTCACTATCCTTTGTAAACATAGAAGGCTTAGATTTAACAACCAAACCTTATAAGGGGTTAAATTCCCACCCATTTTCCTTTTTATTTTACCAAAATTTACATAAATAGACATAATTTTTTGTTACTAATTCGATTTCAAAATTTTATAGGCATTAAAAAGTTGGCTCAGATCTCTACACAAAATATTAGGTAAAGTTTTTATATTTTACACCAAAAACTAGCTATAATATACCTTTGAAACACATCCTTTGTGTTTAAAACCTCAAAACATATTTTTCATACAAATTCCTTTTTTATTATTTTTATAAATTTATCATAAAATTGTAAGAAATTGTTTTTGTTGTTTATTTTTCTTTTGTACTAGATTATTCTATATTTCATGCCTAACCTTTTGAATGCAATATCTCTCATGGTCAAATAATAAACCTTAAAACTATTAATTTGTAGTTTTGTAGGATTATTTGTGTAAGATTTGGATTATTAGCAAATTAAAATACGTACAAAAGAAAAGTCTCAACAATATGAAAATGTCAAACAATTACAACAAGGTCTTCCTCTTGGTCAACAACATAAAAGATAAGAAGATCAACAAGTTAAAAAAGATCATCAACATGATTAGAAACATCAAAGATAAGAAGATCACTTACTAAAACGAAAGATTCAAGTTGATTACCATAGCAACCCAGAATACCAAATGTCAAGAATACCATCAAGAGCTCAATATTGATTCAACTGTTACTAAATCTCACGACAAAAGTAAATCTCAATCTATAATCGAAAAAAAAGTAAATTTCTATTAACAAGCATAATCCTTTACCTTTTTACAAATGCAACAAAAGTGCATCCAAGAGAAGTGCATTACATTAATTGACTAAACAAACCATATAATGATCAATAAAATGATACATATCCATCTTCTAAATTACATAAATAAAATAGAATATTTAATCAATCTTCAGCTACCATAACCCAGTGGTCTTCCGCAAGCTGAAGGTCAAGAGCATGGTTAAGGTGTTTTTTACACCCAACCATGAAACATAACACTTCCCCAGGATTCTTCCTAACTCAAAGAATACTTGGCCCTGCATGAGACACCTAGAAACTTATAACAATAGGGCAGGAGGTAAACTCTCGATGAATGTCTGATGCCTTATATGCACTCTTATTCTAGAATGAACATATTTCTTGCATATAGGATGTGGCAGAGAAACATATAAAAATTCTAGGCATTCATTATCCATCTATTTCATTGGTACAACTCGCTTTGGCCAAATCATATATACAAAATTTGGTTGATCTTGAAAAAAAAAGATCACCTTCTTTGTTAGCCCACATTCGACATCCTGTCCTAGAAGGCAAGCTTAAAGCTTATCACACACAACACATTCAATCAAATTTCATAGAATAAGGATTAGATGATATAATAGTGCATAACATGCTCAAGTTCACATAGAATGAATAATTAACAAACAAGAATACATGAACCCCTGGTGTCTAACTCACACCGGGTATGAATACACAATTTACTTATAGTGTCTTACTTGCACAAATATAGAATATACGTTGCATACAATGAGAATTACTCATCCAAGTTTTCATATAATAAAAATGGTAACTGCATCTCTCGCACAAGTGCATTGCTCGAATAAAAGATGAAATATGCATAAATTCAGTAGTACAATTATAGTGATCATTACTCGTTCCAGTAAACACAATGAGTATCAAAAGTATATCTCCCACAAAAATAAGGAATGTAATAATTACTCAAGTGCTTTATCCGTACAAAGGAATTAATAACTTACTCTAGTGCATCACTCGCACAAGGACAACAACAATATGAAGTATGCATCACTCACAGAAGTATAGAGAAAATTTCTCATTCAAGTATAAATATAAGTATAATTAAGGCAACAAATTTTCTTATGATAAGAATATAATCACCCATACAAATGTGGCATTCGCTTGGAGCAAGAGAAGTGAATTATTGCACAAGTATCATTCTCGGACAGTACATCACACATACCTTCACTAATAAAAATCAAGCATACATGATTCATCACATCAATCACTTATGCCTTGTCTATTAGACACATCAAGATATTTATCTAACCAACTTCCATCATGAATCACCAATGAAGATTCTTAATACATCTGAACCTTGCGCTTTCACACGATCTTGTGGATTCTACTAGATCCAAATCTTGTAAGAATAAGATGGTGCTCAACAATCAATTTTCCCAAAGCCCAATACTATTACAAACATTCTCGCCTTTAAAACATCCTTCTTAGGATTCCTACCTTCGAGAAGGATCAACCAATAATAATCCATTATTATCAATTTTATTTACTTTACAGGTGTTTTTCCTTCTCTCTCATATCAAAATTTCATATTTTCTCCTTTCCTCATATCTTTCGACTCATTTATCCTTTACGTCATCAGAGAGATCTCTCTTCACAATATACTTCTCTTATTAATTCACTTTGATTGCCACATCATCATTCCTGGGTTGTCACCATATACTATCTATCTTGGCTCACTTCAAACAACACTATATATTATCCATCTTGTCTTATTTCAAATAGTCACCATCACTCTTACTATAAATTCATATGAAAACACGACTAAGGTGAAGGGGACTCACACCTCTAGAGTTCCTGAATGATCAAACTATATCTAAATTTCTAATCGGTTCCCACTAACCATCTAAGAATCACCAATTCATCAAAAGAATCTTGACCCACAACTAGGGTTCTCTATTCAACACAACATGTTCATATGATACAATTCAACCTAAGCAGAGAAGACTCGAGTCCCGAGTGTTGAACCTGAGTGCTTTGATACCAAAATGTAAGGCCCAAAAATTTCACTTACTAATTATAACCCATAATTGCCAAAATAATTTAATAGAACAAAATTACTATAAAAAGGTGCAGAAGAAGAGGAATGATTAAATTACTTTCATCACTATATTCAAATGGAATAACATACATCAATGAATCAAGTATATCAAAACAAGGTCGTGCCTTCGCTAGATTTAGCCATGTTGGCTTACACAAGAATTATCATCTCAACAATACATAACAATTCAACTATTGTAATGTAAATTAAGGAAATAGCAAGATCATCAATGTATCCACAAAAGAACCATAACACAAAGAATTTTGTGAGTGGAAAACCATCGTAGGGATGAAAAACCACTCGCAAAAATACCTCATTGGCTTAATGAAATGCCTCTCTGGCGGAGCTGCACTGGCTACAAAATCTCACTGGTTACAAGATGCCTTATTGGCAATGATACAAAATGCCTTTCTGGCAATGATTATACTATCTCCTTGACATGATCATTTACAACTTCAATATACATTTATAAATAATAAAGCAAACTAATACAAAGGGTCACATGGTACTTCTACTTAGCAGTTATCTTCTTAACACTTCCACATTTCATATCCTATTATTCAAAAGAACTGGAAACTTAACATATAAACAACCCATTGTCCTACATGTAGTTACAAGATACTTTTTCTAGTTTCACCAATGCATCATCCTTGCACATGAAATTATGGTAATGTCCACACTATCATAAATCACTCCCAATTATTGGAAAATGAGACAATTATACCTCCAACGACCTCTCAAATATCACACAATTATATTGAAAAAAACATAAGCCAGTCACGTAAAGCTTCATGAAAGTAATCCTATGCCTGCTAGAATACACACATGCCTATGCAACAAAAATGATTATTTCTAAGCTCATTGATTCATTTAGGTTTCATCAATAAGAGAATAATACTGTAAAAGAGTTAAGAAGGTATAACTCATGTATGTATGAGAATACATATATAAGCTATTGAAAATATATGAGTATACATTCTTATGCAAATAAATCTCAAGATTAACTAAATGAGGGAATTCCTAATTTCTCCATACGTGCATGATAAACCATGAGGCATGAGAAGAATGTCATCATTAAACTTAAACTTTAATAAGGTAAGGTATGATTTAACATTTATTTATTTTTTATAAATTCCATAATTGATTCACATTACATAAAATGCATAGATTAATTGCAATCTACATCTATATAGATCAAGTGTTATAAAATATCTCACATTCCATATTCAATTCTTTAATTTAGTCCTCCTAATGACTCTCATACTTAGATTATTTTTCTTTAAAATAATATATTAAATATTATTTTTTTAAATATAATAACTTAATTTTATTTCTTTACTTTGTTAAATATTTATTCTTTTAAAAGTGCTCTTATATATTTCCAAGGTTCGTTATTTGATTTCATAAGAGATTAGTTTACAAGAAATAAACTCTACATCTAGTTTTATATTTTACCATGATCTTGTTTAAGTCATTCCTCCATACAACAATGAATAAAAACAATTAAAGTACATATTCTCATTTCAATTTGCTTATAGACAGAACAATATTTCCAATTTAGAAGAATTAATCTAAATATAACAAGTGTACATAGTTTTGTGGTAATTCATGAAATTGAAATTTCTACGTTTTAAGAGTTAAGCTTGCTCACTCACGTAAAAGCAAAAGAATATATATATGTATTTACTTATTTAAATTATATTCATAAATTAATCAAGCAAATATAACAATATTGCAAGTCTGATTTAATCACTTATTCTTTTTGAGTTTTGAATTTTTTTTCTCATCATATTGTAAGTAAATTTGTATTTATACATATACTAACACACACACACAAATATATATATATATATATATATATATATATATATATATATTTTATTTTATTTTTATTTTTTTCTATATATGTATATATATAAATATATGTGAGAGTATATACAAATATAAATGGATAATACAAAAAGTTACTTTTCAATTGAAACGCTTCTTTTTAAAATACTATTTAATCAATAACATAATCTTTTCCAGATGCAACCACATATATACTATATATATAAATCTTTTATCAGAATAATTCAATATATATATAAATATACACATTTTGAGGAAATTATAAATATATAAAGCTACAACCAAGAATATTTCTATTTGTTTAAAAAACTACCGACATCTACTTCCCAACATGTTTTATCTTATACTTCAAACAACATACTCAATATACACAAGTATATGAAAAAAAGTAATTATAAAACAAGCTACAACCAAGAATATATACACATTTCAGAAAATTATAAAACAAGCTACAACCAAGAAGTAATTATATAAATATACACATTTCAGGAAATTATAAAACAAGTTACAACGAAGAAGTAATTATATAAATATACACATTTGCTATAGCCAAGAATATTTATATTTGTTTTAAAAACTATTGACATCTACTTCCAGCATGTATTATCTTATGCTTCAAACAACATACTCAATATACACAAGTATATATCAATATACAAATTCATATATATATATATTATTATTTCAGCTCGGAAAATAATCAATTTAAATATAAAAATAAGAGGATTTACAATTTTCATAGGGCTAGCATTGAACATAAAATTTAACTTTTAAACACCAATTAAGATTACAATCATTTGGGAATTCAATAGTAGAGATTTTCTTTTCCAAAATACATGAAATTTCACACACATTTGAAATCAAAACACAATGGAGGAAGATTTAAAAACTTCGAAATCGCTTTTTGAAGATTTCCTTCTTGTTTCTCTTTCTTTTCTTATAATTCTTCCCCTCTCCACCATTCTTGTTTTGTTGTATTTCAAAAACCCCCTTCTCGAGCATCCAGTTTTAGTTATAATTTTTTTGCAGACCAATAAAGAAAGATTGTGAAAAATAAAATGGTGTGTTTTCGTTAATGTTTTTCCTCTATTAAAAGATTTCTTTTCAGTTTTCTCCAAAAACTGAATCTTGAAAATAATAATAATAATAATAAAGTTTATTTCATGCACAATATTTATCCCTCATAAATAAAGAATTCCTATTTTAATTACCAACAAAGTAACTATCCTTAGTAAATAATAAATAAGCCATTCAATTTGCAAATTGAATATCTATTTCAAAATAAATAGTGACAAAATATCTTTTATTTGCGATTTAAATATTTAGTCAAAACTAAATATCACTTGCACTTAAAATATTTTTTCCTAAATAACAAGGTATTTTCATTTAATTGTAAATAAATTAATTATTCTAAATAACAAGCATTATCAATCAATTGAAAAACGATGAATTCTCTAATTAAAATATAATTAATTCCTTTTTTGTTTCATTTCATTATAAATAAATTTAATTAAACATTCAGAAGTACGAACAATATAATCATTCAACTAAATTAAATACTAAATGCATCAAAATAGTATTATTGAACTATAAATTACTTATTGAAAATAGGGGTTGTGACAGAATAGGACCTAGGAGTTAAACTAGTTAGGTAATATCCATGTTCACATCAACACACCCATTAAGTGCAACCTAGGGAGAATGATAAATCAAGCAAAGATGTGAGGATGGGTCTTGGATAGTAAGCCATGTTAGGTAACCATGTACAAAATAATCTCTCAAAAACAAAGAAAAAGAAAAAAATCAGTGGGAAAAAATCCTCCTCAAAAGAGAAAATATAAAATGTTCTCAAAATATGAAATTGACAAAACCCCATATGAGGAAAAATTCCCACCCATAAGGGAGGAAAATAGAGACCTTATTGTTGGTACAACCAAGGTCTGTGGTTAAGTACTGATATCAACAAATCTATGAAATTGAGAAAGATGAATACACTGCAAAATGGAATGAATTGAAGTGTGTAAAATCCTCAAAGAGGATGATGCACATATAGTAGAAAGAGTTTGAGTCATTGTAGGAGTGCTCAAATGGAGATGGTAGCAAGGTTCCACCAAGTGGAAAATGAGGAATACCACACAACCTTGAAAAGTTCAACTACCTCTTCAAGTGACACATCACCACATAATGTGGCTTAATACATAAAGTAAAATAAACAATTACATGATAATTATATTATACTCTAACACCCCCCTTTAAGCTCAACTTAGGTGGGTACACAAATGTATGGGTCCTAGAAACTAGGCTTGATGAGGTACCCATGTACAATGAAACTCTCCCAAAAATATGGAGAAAGGTAGAAAACCATGTGGTAAAAAACTACCCTTGAAAATGGGGATGATAACAAGAAAGTCCAATGAAGAGAGAATGAGAATCCTCCCAAAATATGATTAAATCCTTGTGATCTGTTGGCATTTCAATTCACACCTCTGAAAAGTGTATTGGAAACAAACAACTATGCACAATATTAACTACTCTTCAAATTAGGAGGGGAAGCTCCCTCTTTTGCTGATATGCATAAAAAGTAAAGTAATCTAAATTCTTATCTTTTTGAATTAGCTGGTAGAGGCACAAGGTTATAAAACCAAATACATTGTAGCTAAGGTTTTCTTTGGTTTCATAGATCTTAACTAAAACTAGGCTAAATTTCAATCTATCCTATTTCCTCAAGAAAAATAGAGCAAGAGGATCTAAGAGAAATTTGGGAGTGGTTGACGATAAACTCTATCTCAAGATTCCCAAGGAGGTGAAACACTTTATCCAAGGTGTACTGAAATAAAGGTTATTGGAAACAAATATGAAACGAAAAGCTAGTTCTTAGGATTCCCGAGGAGGTCAAACACTCTATCTGAGGTGTAGGCTGAAAATAAGATTACTATAAACAACACTAAACGATAATCCTTATCTCTAAATTCCCAAGGAGGTGAAACACTCTATCCGAAGTGTAGATTGAAAGAAAGATTATTGAAACAACAATAGTAAATCTGGTACAACAAATTATATGATGAAACAAACACACAATAGATGATCAAACCAACTTTATATTAAAAAAAGTGAACCAATACATAACAACAATATTGCAAGAAAGGTAGGCACAACAATTTGTTATCACAAGCAAAAGTTAAAATAGAATGAGTAGGGTGCTCTTATTTATAGAATCTCAAAGGAGTAGGGAACCCTAAAATATTCTTGAGTTAACATTAGTCTTTCCTGCATGCAAGAGTTATTACTGTGTCTAAATGTATACAACTTAACAGTTAATTAGAAAAACTACCTCAATTAATTGATTCTAAACTAAATTAATTGGACTTTGCAACATGCAAGTCTTATTGATATGAGATTCAACTAATAACCAACATCAGTTAACTAAATCCTAACTGAAATTTCCACCTCCACCAAAAGATATCCCTGAGGATGAGATAAACATGCATGAAATCAACAATCTAAACTCAAGAGTGATGTTGAATTGTCTATTGCCTTTGACTCTATCCTTGGGAAAATAGTGGGATGTAACTAACCGTCTACTCCAAGCCGTCATGAGCAATCATCTCCTCCATGAAATCATTAACTGCATCTTCTTCAAGCACTCTGATACTGTCCAAGATAATGGACAGTTTACTCAATGTCTTCTCTCCATCTTTGATTGACTTTAGACATTCTTTAACCTCCTCAACTGTCTTGTCGAAACTTGTTGACATCATGAAAAAATGATTCAACTTGGATGCCACAGGATAACCATTAAGACCATCATGAACCAAACTCTAGAATTATGATTGCATGACATCAATATTGATGTAGGTACCATCCTCATGAAGATAATGGCACGATATATGTGTGATGAATGCGCTTACAAGCTCAAGAGCACTGGAAATTTTTTCTTTGATTTCAACCGTCTTTCTAGACACTCTTTCATAAGTTTCTATTTTGAAGAGGTGTTGTTCTCTCTAAGAAAAAAACTTCCTTTTGTCTTCATTTGCTACAACGACATCACGTGTGATCACCAATTGAGAAATGATGATCTGATCTCTTGGTTTGTTCTCTACCATACTCAACTCAAGTTGTTGAATTTATTGATGAAGATTGTGGGAATTGTACCTTAATTAGTACAACTATGCAAGAAGGTATCTACCCCCGATAACAATATCTTCAATTTAGTTTTCCAAAATCCTTTCATGATTGATTAGTTGACCCAAATTTTTTTGATCTGTAGGTGAGTCTAGAAGCTGAAGAAGAATAGCCACAACGTTTGAAGTCCCATGAAGAAGATCTAAGATATATCATTGCAGCTGCTTATTTTCAGCCTTGAGGGATGCTTTATCTTCTCTGTCCTTCATCACTCGCTCTTGAAGATTGCCTGCAACTACCTTAAAGAGGCTCACATCCACGCGTCGAGTGTTTTTACCAAGGTTGGCTTTGACAAAGGTGAAATCACCAACCTCAACCTCACCCAGTCTCTTACCCTCTAGCGGTGTAGCAGCCTCAATGAAAATCTTTGCATCAAGATTCTGCTATATATGCACCTATTTCTTAATCTTCTTGTTTGATGTGTCTTGATAGATGTTGTACCCAAACCAAATTTTTTGCTTCATTAAGGCATTTTGCTTAAAATGGTCTAAACCTTGTAAAAATGATGTCAAAACTCAATTTTTGGACAAATAAAGTATGGGCTTTTGGTTAGTGTATTGTTAGGAAGATACTGGCAAAATTTGAAAAAATTGAAAATTAGGGTTTTCAAACCCCTATTTTTAGGTCAAAAACCCTAAAAATAGAAACGTGTCAAAATTGGCTGAAATTAATTTTGATTGGCTTATTTCGCATCATGATCACAGTGGTAAAGTTAGTTTTAGTTAAAAGTTAGTTTAAGCCTGGTGGATAATTTTCACTTTTTTTGGTAGAAAAGTTAGGATCTCCAAGGTCATCGATGGCAGATGGCCAGTACTAGGTGTCAAAATCTAAGCCTGAAACTCAAAGCAAAAGATTATGTGGAGAAAGATGTTGTAAAAGATGCTTCACAACGGAGGGGATTTTCAAATGGAGAAAATTGGAAAAAATATTCTGTCTGGAAACACTTCACTTTGTAACATGGGAGATGCTTGCACAATCAATGTGCAAGTCAACTTTGTAGTGTTCGTACATGTAAAAATGGTGAAATACAGCCACGCACACGCGTCAGCAACAATAATGATTCTACATGATCAACTCAACAAGTAACATGGTATTCGCAGAGTGAGAAGTGGAGAAAATTATCAAGTTTAGAGCAAATCTATGCCCTTGTAGCTCAGGGGCACCCTTCAATTTGGAGGCTCAGATTAGTTGTTTCTATTTGCAAATACATTCTTTCTCTCTGGTTTTCAATTAGCTTTCCGACAAGCTATCAAGCGAGTCCATCAGATTTGTGGAACTTTGGCAATCGAAGACGGAAGCAAAAGTTACAGAGAATTTACACATTACAGAGATAGTCAAAGTTGCAATTTTTGCGCCCCTGTAGGCTAGGGGCACCCTTGAATTAAACATGTCAGATAGATGAATTTGCAGTTTCTATTTTTGGGGGCTCTTTTGATTCAGCCTGGCTCCGTGATGCATCCAATCATGAGATCATTAGATGTGGTGAGTGACTGTGGTAGTTGTTATAGCGAACACGTAAAATAGAGGGAAAATAAAAGTGGAAATATCAAACTGTACTCTATAGGCCAGGGGCGCCTAGCCTTTTGGCCAACTAGATGAGGTTTTTAGCAGTCATCTTCATGAGACCTGTGCAGAATCCTTCTAGCTATTCAGTGAATCCAATCATCAGCCCCTAGGGTTTGTCAAACGCCCGTGGATGAAGAATTAGTAGAAAATACTAAAGAATGAAAACAAGTAGGAAAATGGCTAAGTATAGAATTTACATACTCCCTTGAAAAAGGTGCCCTTCTACTGGAGGTCTTAGAAGCATTTTTCTTGCTTCGTCACTTCCAGGAACATCTCTTCCAAGTTGTTCCAACTTCGCAATGAGATCAACGGTGCACTTATCGAAGTAATGCAACTCCCGATAGCGAGGGTCAAAGTACATCGTTTAGTTGAAAGTTACAATTTGTAAAATCAGTCAAAAATGTATTTTGCTCCCCTACAGGTTAGGGGTGCCCTTGCATTTGAGGGCCTTAAAATAAATTTCACACGCTGCACATACAGTCATTCTTTGTGGAATTCTTCTAGCTACGTGATGGATCCAACATCTAATTGATGGGAGCCATCATTCACCAACAACGACAGATTGAAGCACAAAATGGAAAAGCAGAATATTGGCTGTCTAGTGTCATGTGCACTCTTTTTGAGAAAGGCACCCATATTTTTGAGGTACTAGACTTAGTTTTTAGCACTCGCAGCTCCCAACAGACATTTCATCAAAGTTATTCTCGCTACGCAGTGGATGTGTCAGCTCAGCTCTAGGATCAACCGAGCACTCGAAAATCAAAGTTCAATAGAGCTTGTGGTGACGTTTTCAACAAGCTACAAAATAGGAACTTAGCTAAAAAACTCGACTTTTGAAGCAGGATGCCTAGAAAGTCAAACTTTGACTTTTTGGAATCAACATGCAATTATAAGCCAACCCATAAAGGTGGAATTTAGTTAACTCAATTAAATAATATTAAAATCTTTAGTTTCACCAATCAATTTTGCTTAAGGCGTATTTCTTCAATATTTTGAAGGTGGTGCCTATTTTGAGACTCAATGTCAATTTTGCATGTTGAGTTAAATTTAATAATAAAAAGGTGGTGCCTATTTCTAACTCCAAGTCAGTTTTTGTTAATCAAAGTGAGGTCCAATTAGATAGTTCATTTTCAAATCAAGGTTTTTACTTACAGTTGGTGCCTAAACCCTCAAAATTCTATATTAGGCATTCATTTCTCTCACAATAGGTTGAGTGCAAATGAGTTTTCTCTTGTGCAAGTAGTATTTGAAGGCACTACGAGTATTATTTTTCATATTTTCCTTGCTGATACAGGTCGAGATTAATCAGCAAACTTCAGTCAAGAATGTGGCGACTTTTTTAAGGAGTAGAACCATAAACTTCTATCTTCTATCTTAAATTATTCTATTCTTGTCTTAGGTTTTCTCTCGCATGTCCAAGACTTTGGCAACTTTTGACAATTTTGATCATTTGGATATGTTGTGCATGGCTTTCTCTACAAAACCCATGTGTTAGAATTTTTCAAAAAGAATTGTCTCGTAGCTTCACTTCTCGAAGCTCTGCTTTATTTTCAGAAATTCCTTTGAATGGTAGAGTAAAAGTCGGTACTTTAAAAAATAATGGATCTAGGTTTGCTTAGAATCATCTTCTGCACAAAACCCATGTTCTAGAATTTTTCAAAAGAATTTGCCCCTGCAACCCTTGTTGCCCCCAGTTGCTTTTTTCGGAAAAGTCTTTGCATGTCAAGCTAAAAGGCATTTTTTCATATTTCTGACGTTGTGGGTTTGCTTAGAATTATTTTCTACACAAAACCCATGTGTCAAAAAAATTTCGTGAAAATTGCCCTCCGACAGGGTATTTTTAGCCTCATCAAGAGTATTTTCGGCTTTCCGGAGAAAGTTGTCAGAACATAGTCATGTTTATAGTCAACAGGTGAGTTTTTCAAAATGTAGTACACACAGATTGAATTCAAGACCAATTCAGTCTTAATTCATGACTTCATCGAAATGACTGACATAGATTTGCATAAGGTGAATCTAGAAGTTGACTTAAAAGGGTAAAAAATAAGTTCAAATACAATTCAAAGCATTGAATAATTTGGGTTCCTAGAGGCGACTTCACTCCCTATTTCAGTTCATTGCATAGAATTTGTGATGTCTTGTGTAAAGCATTACAATTCTACTGCCTGAGAAATTCAATCAATAGATGGACGTGTGATTTACAGTCTCAAGCCCTAGGACATTGAGAGGTGTTTTGGTATTCCTCAACATCCAAACAATTTAGTCATTACCATGGATCAACGTGAAAAGGCATTCAATGCTGATAAGGACATGTGTCAAAGCAAAATGACAAAAAGGTGGCTAAAACAAAAGAAAGATAAACTGCCAAACAATGTGCATCACGGAGAATTCAAGGATGAGTACATGATTTTGATCACTCTTCTTAATCGTGTTTCCGATCACGTAGATGCTCACAAATTTTAACCTTGGATGTACTACATCACCGCTCAAATTATTTCTAGGTGAGAGCATTATGATTGGGCCACTTTGATCAGTGATGTTCTCCACAAATAGATTACCGGTTTCCTGGTTGCCTAAAATTTTCACATGTGTTCGTATCTCGTATATGTGATTTCTTACAAAGGTCAGTTTAGAGGGTTGAACATAGTGGGGATTCTCAGTGTAGAGAAATTTCATCAATATTAAGAACAACTTGAGTTCACAAAGTCCAAGCAACATTTCAAGCGTGTGCAAGAAGCGTTCTTGATGTACACAGTGAGGAACCTAAACCGTGAATTACATGTTTGTATCTCAATGGTTGCAAAAGAAGCAATTGTAGAATGGGAAGACTGGTTCATTCAGTTTCCTACCTATACCCACATTCACATCTTCAGATATGCAAGAATTGTAACCATGCTACCTCGTTATCCTTCAAATAAGATGGTTTTCATGGAATTTATGAGGCAATTACATGATGTTCATTCACATCTATGGCACAAGCGTAATCCAACTGCCAATTTTCCATTGCAAATGGGAATATACAGGTGTAAAACAATAGTTGATGCCAAGGATGTGGGCCACGCGTTAGCAAGACTTAATATTAAGTACCTTGTTAACACACGCTCATGTGACCCTTGGGGTTATTACTCAACATGCCTCGGCTGTCGCTCTTACCACAAGCCTTCTATGGAGGATTACTAGGTCAATTGTGACGACGAGTTCAAGGTGCACCGAAGTAGTTATAGCAGATTCACCCTCTCATAGATATATATCTTCATGTTAGAGGATGTGGGAGGATTTTCAGATGATGATAAAGATACACTTCCTCAATTCTTCAGAGAACAAGTTGATACACAACCACTTCCAGTTGTTGATTGGTTTTCCAAGGAGTACTCATCTGTCAAAGAGAGATGAAGCAGAGTTATTCAGAATAGTATACTCTACTTGGATAGCAAGAAGACAAGGAGGGTAGTCATTCCAAGTATAGAGCTTCCACCAGTGGAATCTTCACTGCCATCCTTGTCAAAACAAAAACAAAAGAAAAGGAGAAACCCTCCTAAAGGAAACAAAGTGTCTAATAATTCAAAAGGGAAGGCACTTGTTACATAAACACATGTGGAGATAGCCACAAATATAGTTCGAAGCATGCCAAAGCTAGAGGTACAACCTCCTTTGCCATCACCAACACAACAATAGTCTCCAGTTTCGGTTCACATTGACTTGGAACTAGAATCGCCACCATGTAGCAATACCTCTACACATTCCCACTCACCAGGTTTTCCTATGACTAGCACCGACCCTTCCAGTGAGATTAGTCAAGACTCATTTTTCCTTGAGAATCAACTGGGTAGGAAGAGGAGGCAACCATCCTATAAACTAGACTTCTCATATTTTGATCATGTCTACTAGTACACACTAGATAAGAGAATAAAGAAGCAAGTTCATGTAGAGAGGAACACTAACAAGGAGATCATAATAGAGACTGCTGCACCCCCAGAGGACAAGAACTTGAACGAGCTAGAAGTTGAAGACTTTGACATGATAAAGGTCAACCTTGGTAAAAGAACACGCCAAGCGAAGGTTGATTTCCTTCAAGTTGCAACATATAGCATAAAGGATAGAGTCATGAAGGATGAAGAAGACAAATCAACCCTCAAGGCTGAAGTCTAGCAGTTTCATCAGTATATCTCTAACGTTATGCATTACACTAAGAACGCCATTGCCTTGCTCTCGCAGATGCTAGAGCTACCAGTAGAGAAAAATCAGCTGGTTGTATACATGAAGCGCCTGAAATACTGGGAGGAGGAGTTCGTCACAAGGGGACAATTTGTACTTACAAAATTGTATCAGTTGAGGTATAATTCCCATGAACTCCATCTACAAATTCAGGAATCAGAGCGAGACTTGGCGATTGACAAACCAAGAGATGAAATCATGATCTCTCATCTGAGGATGGCATATGACTTGATCATGATGAAGAAGATAAGGAAGCTATTTTTACTTGGAGAACACAATTAATCTTCAAGGCAAAAATGCAGGAGATAATGGCTTCAGAGTTGGCCAAGAGCAAAGAACACGTGACTAGTGCACTTCGGTACATGATAACTTTCATGTCTTGAGTTCCTTGCCAGTATCAACGTGAGGTTGGCGAGTATATCGATATCACCAACGTTTAGACAGATTTGTAGGTGCTCATCTATGGTATTTTCAGTGGAGATTTTGTTGGTTGTAAGTTAGATCAACTTACAGTCATGTTAGCATTATTTGATGAGGCGGTTAAGAGTAGAGGATAACTTCAGAGCCAGATCACGGGTGGTGAGGAGATGCTGCAAATACATAGTGTGTTGTAGAGAAGTATCAATTCCCTAGATGGTGATGTAGTCAACAACCTCATGGAGGGGTTACTTGCTTGAGATCGCGGGTAGTGAACTCCAAATCAGGATGTCCCACTTTTTCAAGATAAACATCATACTCAACAGTTAACTCGATGCCTCTTTTTGAGTTAGCTCGTTGTTCCACATCTCATGCACATCGATTTTGAAATTTCCTATGTATAGATGGAGTTTTCATTCTTCATTAACTAATGTTAGTTATCAGTTAACATGCATATCAATAAGGAATTGCATCTTGCAGACATCCATTTGATTTAATTTGTTCCAGTTAGTTGATCATAGCTTTCCAATTAACTATATAGTTGCATACAATTAGGTTTAGCAATAAAATCTTGCATGCTTGCGAGACTGTAGTTGACTCAAGGTGATTTTAGGGTTCCCTTCACCTTTGATGTCTATAAATAAGAGCTCTTTGCTCATTTGTAATTAACTTTTGCACACAATAGTAATATATGATGAGCCACCTTGCCTGAAATATTGTTGTTTTGTATCTGTTCATGAGCTTTTACTGTGATAATAAATAGTCGTGCCACCTTGCCTGAATGTTATTACTATGGTACTTGTTCATCTTAGTTAAATATAGTTGCTAGTTTAATCATTTATTGTATGTATGTCTCACCAATGTAATTTGTTGTCCTAGTTTGCTATCTTATGTTGTGATTAATAGTTGTTCTTTCATATCTATGCCTCAAATAGGGGTTCCTCCTCCTTGAAAATTTGGAAAGAAGAATTACCGTTTAAGTGTTGTTTCCAATAAGCTTGTTGCATATCTACGCCTCAAATAGGGGTTCCTCCTTGGAAATTTGGTAATTGAGCTTATCATTTGATGTCGTGCCTAAAAAAAATTATATCAGCCTACACCTCAAATAGGGGTTCCTCCTCCTTGGAAATCCTATTGTAAAGCTTATCGTATATCACATTCCTACTCCTAATTCCTCATGCTCTATTTTTCATGAGGCAATAAGATAGATTAGAGGTTTTAGTTAGTTTTAGTTAAGAACTGCAAAACCAAAGAAAACCCTTAGCTACAACATTCTTGGTTTCCTTAACCTTGTGCCTCTTCTAGCTGAGTCAAAAAGATAACATTTTAGAATACTTTACTTTTATGAATATCAGAAAAAGAGGGAGCTTCCCCTCCTAATTTGAAGAGCAATCATTACACACTGTGCATAGCTATATGTACCAACTCACACTCTAGAGGTGCTAATTGTTATGCGAACAATAGACATTGTCAAACTCTGAAAGATCCAGCTGATAAGAATATTTTTGCCTCCTACCCAAATTTTTCTCAAGCTAAGATGAATGGTCTATGTTGACTTCTCTGGGAGAAATGGTTGCAACTGTGTCAACTCTCGGTGAATGAATTGGTACCGAGCCTTCATGAACTGGCGATTTTGGTTTTGAATCTATCAAAATGAGAGGAAGCTGAGGAGATAATGGTAGACGAGGAGATGAGGACCTAGCATCATCTTGTACCACTGACTCTACTGGAATTTTTGGCACCTTTTATAGTTGTTCTTGTTGACTTGTGTTTCCTTTCTTTATTTTTTTTTCTAACCCTAGCACCATCGAGTGGATTGCTCCATGTCTTCACTCTGGGTCTTGATCTTGATGTGGAAGGTAGTGAAGAAAATACAACAGGTGGCTCTGCAATTGGAACTACCTTCCGCCTCCTCTTGCCATCTAAGAAAAGTATACTGGTCTTGACAACTCAGCTTGATAGATCCTCAACTTAAGTGCTCTCTTTTGCATAGCAATCTAGTTGTCGAAGCGGCTTGCGAGAAATTTTATCTTTTCCAAATGAAGTTAGAAAAACCTCTCCATCATCATCCGACAAACCTTCAACATCTTTTGATAAGAAATCAATAAGTTGAGGAAGAGTGATTCTACAATAACGACGCATGCGTACTTTGAATTCATCCTCACAATTGACCCAAAAGTCTTCAAGTGCTAGCTTATGTGAATGATTTTGCTCCAAACGAGCTGAAAAGGGGCCCAAAGGATCATACGAGCGCTTTTCGTTGAGGTACTTGAGATTAAGTTTTGACAATTTGTTTCTCATTAACTTGCAATCGGCTACTGATTTGAATTTGTATATGCCCAATGCACATGTAAAAGTGAACACTATCTTGTGTCGATTGCGTAGAAAAGAATGAACCTCATGAACTTGTCTCATGAACTCCATGAACAATACTTTGTCAGATGGGTATGTCGGTAGCATTAAAGGTTCTCTGGAGAAACCATACACTCTAATGTAGGTGAATGTGGGAAATTGGATAAACTAATCCGCCCAATTCTCCATTATTGATTTGGCATCCGTTGAAATCCTTATGTGCATCTCGTTGTCAAGATTTCTCACTATCTTCATCAAAAAATGATCATTCACCTGCTTGAAATCTTGTTCAGCTCGCGAAGACTCCAATTGTGCGAAGTATTCATGCACACGCTGAACACCAAGAGTTCCAATGGTTTCCAAGACTCTAAAATTACCTTGGAATGCAATTAGATAGATGAGATGAGAAATCATATGAAACTCATGGATCCTGAGAAATCTCGTGATCTACTGGTGAAGAACCTCATCGATCAACATTGCCCAGTCATAATGTTCTTTATTATTAACAATCTAGGAGATGACATAAAACATCCATGGCCAAAAAATATTAGCTTCTTCCTGACTCGTGACCTGGTTGAGCAAGGTAATTAGGATAGTGATCTCATCCTTAAATTCTCCAAGCCCAAGCTTCTTTGGAAAATTAGTTTTTTGTTCCTTTAGCCACCTTTGAGCGATCTTCTAAGATATTTCCTTTTTTTCATGCCATATCTTTTCACATTCCTTCATGATTATGATGAAATTATCTGTACAAGGTGGAATGGCAAAGCACTTTTCAACATCCCTTGGCTTGAGGTTGCAAACAAATCACCCATCTGTTGATCGAATTTGTTGTGTAGAAGGGTCATAATGATTAATGCATGGAATGACAAACTCGAGATTTGACACTGTGATGGGAATAGAAGTTGCCTCAAACAACCTGAAGCAATCAAGATGCTTGATTGTAGTGTTGTCAACACCTTCCAAAGTGCCCAATTTAATCATTGGATGAACATGGCACAAGTTAGTGTCAAATTTTTTTAGGAAGTCATGAATTAAGATCAATTTGGTCTTGTAATTGAATTGAATTGCATTTTGAAAAACTAGACTTTTGACTGTAAACTTGGATATGTTTGGATGGAATTTTGAAAAGGCTAAAAATAGCCTGTCGAGGGGCAATCTTCACAAAAATTTCTGAGATATGGGTTTTGAAGAGAATACATTTCTAAGTTGATCCAGATAATCAAAAATTTGAAAATTTGATTTTTCCTTAGGCATGCTAGAGATTTTCAGTAACAGAAGTTGCAGGGGCTATAGGGGCACCAGGGGCTATTTTTCTTGAAAAAATATGGCATATGGGTTTTGTAGCCGCTAATGTGTTGATCAAACCTAGTTTCTCCATTTTTTGAAATGTTGACTTTTCTTAGAAACCCTAAAAATAGGGGCAGCGAGGTACTTTTTGCAAAAAAAATTGGAATATGGGTTTTGTCGCCAACACTGTTCTCAATGAACCTAGATCACTAGAACTATGAAAAACTATCATTTACTTCGACATGCGAGAGAAAACCTAAGACAAGGATAAAAGAAATGTGAGGGGGAGAAGATAGAAATTATATCCTGCCTCTGATAAATGGTGCCTATGCCTTGAATCCAGTTAGTCTGACAAGCATGTGCTAAAAAGATGGAGTCTAGAAAATTATCCCTCTGAGCAATCTGGACCTGGAACTATGAAGAACACTGAAAAATCCCTCTTGTAGCGCCTCCAAATCTTGTTTGCATGAGAAAATATGAACTCTCCTTCAACCTGTGATGAAGAAAATGGACACCCAAGTGCTTTAATTAATAATTTTTATGAATGGAGGCATCACATGCGAGTTAAATCCTAAATTTATGATGAAATAATCTCATTAGACCTCAATTCAGTCAATTGAATGAAGATTAAACCCTAAAATATGCACCACTCAGCATGTGACGCCACATGCAAGAATAAATAGAGCAATTTGTAGTTCGATTTGGAGGTGGAACTGAAGTTTTATCATTAGTTCGAGTTCAGTTCAAAAATCCCTAAATTTTAGGGTGACCAAAGCATGCGCTTCAATTCAAAAATCTTAAATCTTTTAAGTCAAAGTTTGAATTTAGGCGCCAACTTTCCCAAACTTAGAAACTTTTTTGAATTTTTTCATTTTT
>CM021106.1:165659226-165935275 GCA_007115665.2 Sequoiadendron giganteum | reverse complement strand
AGCCATCATCAAGAACAAAGTATAAAAATGTGTATAATTAAGATGAATGATCAGCTATCCTACTAGCAATAATCTCTTTACTTTCCAAATATCTAATGATAATTGAATCAAGAGTAAATTCCATATTCTTCCCTGCTCCACCATGGGTGATCTAATAGATAGAAAGAATATTGTTTAACAAATTAGGTATAGACAAACATCATTGAAGGTTTCATCTCCAATGTCAATAGATTTCCTCCAAATTATATTTGATGTAAGTATTATTTCCCATCAAAATAGGTGGCATAACACAAAGCTCAAATGAAGATAACATATACTATGAAGTAGCCATATGATGAGAAGCTCCAAAATCTAAAAGTCATCTCCCTGATCCATGACATGTAGAAGCACAAAGAGCTTGTGCTTTATATTTACTTGTCTTGTCCCAAAAGCATGATGTTTTTCCTTGTAAAATTATGATCATTTTGAATTGAAAGAAGTTGAATAGACATTCTAGAAGATAAATTGGTTTTGTTCTTCTCAAGAAGATGTTTCAATTCATCAATGTCTTTCTTATAACAATAATTTTATTCATGTCCAACATTATGCACAAGTATGCTTCTCCTTCTTAGTTGATTCCTTCTTTAAAGAAGATTTAGTGTCTACTTTAGAATTACTAGACAAAGATTCATCTAAATCATTATTTTTCTCTCCTTGGTCCTTTTGTTTCCTATTTTTCTTACTAATGCCCTATTTTATAGTGAAGGATTGAAACTTATAATATTTGATCATAACCATTTGAATCAATTTATTATATTACTTTGTGAGATCTACTATAAAGTCATCTAGAGAACACATGTTAAATGTTTTTCCTGACTCTGTTCATTGCATGAAATGTAGAAACAAATATTGCATAATCTAGACCAATTTTGGAGAGAACACTTAAAATAAATTTTGATTCATCCTTTTTAATTCCACATTGTTCCAGCAATAATCTTATGGGATTTAACTTAGTGAATAAACCTTGAATGGTGTTAAAATTACAAGGGAACTCAACCCTATGAGCTCTTTCCCAATTAATGGGCTCTCAAATCATCTTGTTTTCCAAAGAGAGTGTTTTAAATATTCCACACTTCATTTTGTGATTTTGAAAACATAATATGAAAGCATATATCAAGAGATATAACCATACATAAGGTGCTAAAATATTCATCACTCTCAAATCATCTTGCTTTCCAAAGAGTTTTTTAAAATAGTCCACTTCATTTGGTATTTTGTAGACATAATATTAAAGTGTAGATCAAGAGATATATCCATACATAAGGTTCCAAAATCTTCATCACATTTGTTAAACCATTTAGACTTTTATTCACCATCTTTAGGTTTTGCATCAATACTCATTGTTATCCTCTACAATTTTAAGTTTCTCAAGTGAAGTTCTATTTTATTTTCCCACTAAAATTAATTGTAAGGTGTGACTATAGGAATAAAATTATCTTTTTTAGATTGTTTTGTAGTGCAAGAAAATGTGAGAAGGAAAAAACACAAAACACACCCCCTTCTTCATTTAATTGAATAACCTCCCATAGCAAGTAATATTTGCAAGTAGTGCAATTATAGGTGCCACTTGCCAAAAAAATGAAGTGGTCTTTGTTGAGATATGGTGTTGTACACCATTGCATAAAATGATTTATTATAATATTGTAATTAAATAATTATTTAGTTGTGATGCACTTTGGTGGTGTGGTTAATCACACTAAGTAATTATTTGGGGACCACTTGATGTTTTTGAAAATTTAAGCAGCATTACAGGGTGTTGAACCCTTCACAATGGGCCTAAAAGGCCAAAGGAAAACATAGTTCAAACATAACTTGAACTATAGGCACAACCAGAAACAACTGACAGATAGCTGTTAAAGACCAGCTGACAAATAGCTGAAACAAGAAACTAAGCAAACCTAGACCCAGGGAGATCAGAGTAGGCTCCATGGGCCTGAGACCGATAAGTAGACACATATTTCTTTCTCCGAAGAACAACCGACCAAGGAGGCTCAACAACAGGAACCGAAGAGAACGACGAGGGGAACAACTCCACCTCAGCCACCACAGAGGAACCCAATAGCGAGGGAGCAGGTAGCAAGGCAACCGATAAAGAACCAACAATAGAGGCACTCAACAAAGGGTGGATAGGGTTTGACAGAGCAACGATAGTAGGAGCAAGGTCTGGCAGAACAGAGTCAGCAGAATGGTCCAACGAAGCAGCGACAACATGAGCAAAGTCAGGCACTACAGTGCCAGCAGAACAGTCCAACGGTGGAACCAAAGAAGAGGGGTTTGGAAGAGGAGCAGGAACCTCCGAAGAAGAACCCACCATGAGGTGATCCAGAAGAGCATCTTTCCACCAAGTCGCAGCGCCCTTACGACGGGCCTGAGGGAAAGCAGAGGCCAAGTGACCGACTGAAAAGCACCTCCTACACCGAAAGGGGAGACCCTCGTAGTCTAAGAGTTGCTTCCATGATCTATCCTCCACCAAAAAAACATCCCCATGGAGAGGTTTGGAGATGTCTAAATCGACTAACATCCGAGCAACCGTGGTTTGCCCAAACTCCCTAGTAGTAGAATCCACCAATAAAAAGTGACCAATGGTATTTCCAATGGCCTTGAAGCACGATTCCTCCCATAACTAGAGGGGAAGGTTAGGAAGATGGACCCAAATGGGCCTGGTGTTCAATGGCTCTGTAAGGGGGTTGAAAGATTGAGTCCAAGGTTTGATGGACAAAGAATGAATGCCCCACATCCATCCTTTGTCAAGAACACAACTTTGCTCATGAGGGGAGCCAAAGGTAGCAATAAAGAAGCCCCTGGTGCTAGGGTAGAGCTCGATTTCCCCAGCAACCAAAGGCTTCCAAGAAGCCTCCACCCAAGCATGGAGGTCCGGGAGTGAAGGCCACAACCCATTGAATCTACAGACCACACCCGTCTTTAGATAAAACTCCTCATTTTCAACTATCTCAGGGCCACATATCACCATCGAGGAATTCCGGGCATAAGGAATGGACCTCAGGGGAGCTTAGCATAAACCCTAGCAGCATCAGAAAAGGATTTTTCCTTCCCCAAAAAACCCTCAGTAGCAGGAGGACTAGAGGCAACAAAACCACCATCAGGACCCAACCCAGGCACAAAGGCAGGGGAAAGACGAGAGCCCCCAATAGAAGGGACAACAAGCACCTCCACACCACACACCTCCGCAGAAGCCGAAACACTGCCAACAACATCAGGCCCAGAGGTCGATAAAGAGCCAGTCAAAGGGAGAGAACTAGTGTCACAAACAGCCCTGAAGGCATCGCCAACACTAGCCAAACTCCCGCAACATAAACCGGAAGGGGGAGAGGGGACATGCCTGCCCACACCCAAAGCATCCCGCAACAGCCCAACACCCCCAGCAGAACCATCCGATAGGGAGCCAGACGACAAAGAGCCAACCGGCAGAGGAAGCACCTCATCAGCAGCAACCGCAGGAGGTTGTTGGAAATGCGCGCTAGCATCAGTTTGAAATCACCCGCCCAACATCAATGGGACCACTTGATGTTGTATTGTAACATTGTATTATGATTTAATGTGTGCGATAAATGTGATAATAATTTAATATTGGGGAATATTAAATAAAGTGAAGTCTTAGTACATAATATTAAATAAGGGGTTAGTGGTATATGGATGCTTTTGGAGGTTGGGTTTTTCCCTTTTGAGGGTTTTCCCAAGGTATATCTTGTGTTATCTTGTGGCTTGTCTATTTGATCTATGCATTGTGGTTACTTGTATGCATGTTTATCTCTCATGGTTTATGTAGGAAATGGATTAAGATCATGGGTTAAATGCAATATTTCCTAACAAGTTGTATCAAAGCTTCATGGTCGAAGAATTTTTGTTATAATCTTAGTTTGAGAGCTTTTGCAAAGTTGAAATTGTGGACATGCATGTAGGGTTTGAGGTATTACAAGATATGGAACACATGTTGCAGGTGTTTGTATCATATTTGGGCTTTTGGGTTGTCAAGATTTGTTGGGTTTATTGTAGATTTGAAGCTTTCCAAATTTGGGTCAAAAAGGGTTTCTTGGTTTGAATTTTCATATGAGGGTTTTGTAGGGAAAATTTCATAGATGATCTCTTGAGACAAAATGGAACTCATGATTGGATTCAGGTTGGCCAATAGACGAAGATTGATATAAAATTCAACTTATTTTGAAAAAGTTGAAAAAAGGAAAAACAAATTATCCGTATGACCATTTTGGTCACCCAATTTGCCCTATTGAAAAAATTATTAAAAAATATAGTCCTTCTTTTGAAAATTTCGTAGAAAATTATTTAGTGTCGGGCTTGAAAAACTGTATTAAAATTACCTGCAAAAATCGAAACAAAAAATATTATTTTGGGGGGACAGGTCCACAGACCCGTACCCACCCCTACGTCAGTCTTGTCTTGTCATGTACTCTTTGCCTAGCCCGTGACCCTTTTTTAATCGCTCGAAAAAAGAAAAGGTATGTCAACCTTTTTCTTAAGGTTGTTTTGAATGTTTTGGTCGAAGCATTTTATGGAACTCTTTAATATTTATTAAAAAAATTTAAGCAGAGTCTTCATTATTTAAAACATTTGAACTAAAACCATCCGCCCCTTTATTAAAGGTTTTAATTTTAAAAAATATCAAATGGAAAATCCACCAATTAGAAAAAAGGTTTAAATTTTTTAATTTTTGCTTGAAAGTGGGACCCACCAAAGGTTGTCCATATAGTTAAATCACACGTGTTTTTAAACTTGCATAACTTTCACCCACAATGTCTATTTTTTGACTTCTTGTACTCATTGGAAAGATGGTTTCGAACACCATGCAGTGATACAGGTTTGGTTTCATGATTTTTCTATTTTCATCAGTTTTTGGGCTTCAAAATTAGATGTTCTCAGTTGCACAGTTTTGAGCATAACTTTTGCATATGGAGTTGAATTTTTTATTTCGAAGAGGCATTGGAGAGCATTTGTAGTATAATACATAGTGGTTCAGATTTTTTATCAATTTGAGGAGTAGGATGAGTTTAATATTTGTTTGATCTCTTGTAGGAGCCTGAGATTCGGGGTGTGATTGTGTGAGCACTTGGATGAGTCAAGAGGCAAAACCTTGAGGGAGTACATGTTTTTATATGATATTTATGATGTTACAATTGATTATCGGTTTTGTGTTTCCTAGTACAAGTTTATAGGTGTTTTTCAGAGTTGGACTTTGATGGTGATAGGTGCACAAGTTGTCTTCGGTTTTGAGGACATGGTTTGAGACTTGGAGTCTTGTATGGGTGATAGTTGAGTGTTGGTACAATGATGGCTATGATTATGGTGTCATGGGTATGTAGGTACATTTATGCATTGACATGACATGATCATATGTGTGGTTGTTTGGTGGTGTTATAGTTTGATGTTAGGAGATTGTTCTTATCTTCTTGATGCTTATTTGATTCCTTGAATAAATTACTCATTTATGGACATGGTTGGCAAATCAAATATGTGGTTGATTTGGTGTTTGAGTCTTGATATCTACATGATTATCTTCTTTGATATCTATGTTTGCAAGTTACTAATGTGATGATGAGTTTGCATGTTTCAGTGGTTGGATCTACGAGTAATGTAGTTGTATGGATTGACCACCCATTCAATTGTAGTGGGATGACTCAGATGTGGATTGTTTATATCCACCAGGTTTGATTCATTATTGTTCTAGATTTCATTAGTTGGCCTTGTTTGTGATCATTTATACATTGGTATGTTGCTTTGGGATTGAGAGGATGGATGGTTAGAGTATTTGATTAGTTAGGTGATGGGACTTGTAGCATGTAGTTTGTTCACGATGTCATGATAGCTTGGTACATTCATTGGTTATACACTTTCAGTGGGAGCTTTTGATAGTGATGATTTGGCGATGTTTGGATTGATTTGTGAGGTTTTTGTTGGCGGTTGTATGTATCTTCTTGGATTGGAGATCTTCATTTACTTTTATGTTATTGACATTGCAGTTGAGTATGTGTAGACCTAGATGATATTCATGGAGGAGATGGTTGTCATGATGCCATGTGTAGCTCATATCATGGTTCAGTGGGAGTTGTTGGAAGTGACGTGGATGCATCATTGGTTATGGTTATCTTCATGTGATTGGATATATGTATTCTTGGTTTAGAGTGTATTTGTTATGATGTCATGATATACTCTTGATTCTAGATTAGAGTTTGGCATATTACATGTTCTCTTGAGACCAAGATGTTTATATTGGTGCATGTGATCTCCTAGGAGGATATGGTTAGATCATGTTGTCATGATAGGTTCCTCATTCTATAGTTGAAGCTTTGAAATTGATCTTGGTAGTTCTCTTTGTATTGGGTACATTGATCATTTTCTTGATTACTTCATGATGGTGCTATGTTTCATTTGAATTTTTTCATGGATTGATTGGTTACAGGTGCTTGTGGATACTTGGAGATGTAGGTGATGGTTGGAGTTCTCTTGTGATTAGAGACATTTTCTTGAGACAGTTACTCTTTGGAGGTTTTAGTAAGAAGACCGAGGAGCTTTCACCTGGATATGGACATGAGTTCATGATGGTTTGGTTATCCTGGAGGAGTATTCTCATTCTTACTCTTGGTCTACTCACCAACTTATTATTTGAGAGGTATTTTCCCATTATATCTTTAAGATGTGTTATGGTTTGTGCTTTGATTCTCATGGTATTTTCCCATTATATCTTTAAGATGTGTTATGGTTTGTGCTTTGATTCTCATGGGATTGGGTTGATTCATGGTGATTGATTATGGAGACTCATTTGGTATTTGGTTAGCATGAGTTTATATGCTCTATCTTTCATAGATATGGACCTTGAGCTATGGATAGTTAGTTTTGGAGGATTCATTTTGAGGGATGTTATGACATGGTTATCTCCTTGTGCATTTGAGTTTATGATATCATTCTTCGATGAGGATTGTTAGGAGATGGTTTATGGGCTGATTTCTAGTTTTGGGGATGGTTTCTTTGAGTTTGATCTTCCTTGATAAGAGAGGCTTACATCCATGTTGGCATTGTTACATTGATTCATATATTGTACTTGGTCTATGAGATTGAGTGTTATGGATGTTGTTGAGGCTTTTCATTTGGGGTTGTTAGGAGATCATATTTGACACAACGTAGCACTTTTTGAGGTATTGGTAGAAGGACATTATGGTTTATAGGTTTCTCTCTTCACGGTTCCTTCCTGGATGTTCATGTTTTTGGGAGGATGGTGGCAACATGTGAGAGATTATGAAGGTCTTTGGGTTGTATGTGTAGATTTTTGTTATTGTTCTCAATATTCATGCTTTGATTTACTTATCACACCTTGATATAGTTTTGATTGGTAGACTTGATATGCTTTGACATTACCTATGCAGTGGGAGTTCCTAGATATGTATGTTCTTCATTGATAGGGTTGATATAGGGAGCTTGATTGCAATTTATGGGTTGCATATGTTCTTGGAATGAGTTTACTGATGTATTGATACCTTAGAGGTATGGATGGTTGGATGTATTAGCATGATTTTTGGATGCTATTTTTGATCATGTGGGTTTTTCAGTTGACAACAGTTTGGTTAAAGCCTTTTTTATCACTTAGATTTGATGCTTGTGTTCTTGGATTGGTTCAATTTCACCTTGGCATGTTCCTTTTCTTCCATAGGTGGCACGTTGGAGTACAGGAGGAGTTCTTTCTTGAGATGTTGGTCACTTTTCTTATTGTAGGTATCTTGATGGAGCACAAGAGCATGTTATAGACTCATGTGGTTTCATGTATGGCTATGATGATTTATTTCATGTATTGATACCGTATTCAATGTATACAACAAGTGGAAGAATGTTGAGATATGGTGTTGTACACCATTGCATAAAATAATTTATTATAATATTATAATTAAATAATTATTTAGTTGTGATGCACCTTGGTGGTGTGGTTAATCACACTAGGTAATTATTTGGGACTAGTTGATGTTGTATTGTAACATTGTATTATTATTTAATGTGTGCGAGACGTGATTATAATTTAATATTGGGGAATATTAAATAAAGTGAAGTCTTAGTACCCAATATTAAATAAGGGGTTAGTGGTTTTGTATTCACGTGATTTTGTGGTATGATTTTACCTTACCACTAGTTGTATTTTGTGTGAGCTTGAGTCTATAAAAGGAAATATGTGTGTAGTGGTTTAGGTTGGCTGAGTGGGTTGGTTGTCACTATTGAGTATTCCTAAAGAGTGCATATGTGAAGTATGACATGGGGTGTGTGGATTCATGCTTGGGTACATAAGGATGTATTGAGAGGCTTGATGCTTTAGAGGTATTCATTGTAACTCTTGTATTGCTTTATTGCTGAATAATATGATGGAGTATGGATGATTTTGGAGGCTGGGTTTTTCCCTCTTGAGGGTTTTCCCAAGGTATATCTTGTGTTATCTTGTGGCTTGTATATTTGATCTATACATTGTGGTTACTTGTGTGCATGTTTATCTCTCATGGGTTATGTAGGAAATGGATTAAGATCATGGGTTAAATGCAATATTTCTTTACAGTCTTGAACTTAGTAAATTATAGATGCCAAATTAGGCCACATAAATGAAATCACATTATTTTATAAAATGAGATCAATATGATAACACAATTACAAAATTATAAGAAAAATTATACACTTTTATAAAAATTATACCAAAAAATTTATTGTATGAGATTGAATGGATATTTAAAAGTTCCCAAAAAAATAACTACTCAGCAACACTTGCGATAATATATAGTTTATATATATAATAAAAACACCAAAATCAAGAACCAACTACAACACTATAAATCTTGTAAAATTTTGCCCAAATAAAAAAGTATTATTACAAAAAGTAGGTCAGATGATTGAGTTATGGCCCTTTTGAAGTTGGAGTATAAAAATGAAAACTCCATTAGAGAGGGGGTTGGATTGGAGGGCCAACCTATTGATGTAAATGTTGATCTATGATAAAATATGCCCAATCTCACTAGAATATTCTCTTGTAGCCCAAATTTACTATGTGAAATTAGAAAACCACTTAGTTTTTCCTGGAAACCATCCTTCTATTTTTTCCATTTGTTGGTTGTTCTTTTAGTGAAGGTTGATGCCACCAATTGCTTGCACTAGTCAGTTATCAATCATGGGTAGGGCTTGAAGGTGACCCTATGTGGTGGATTATGAAACTACCACTTGGTACCCATGAAGGCTCCCACATGTACTTTGCAATACCTACAAATTGTGCAAACTACAAGTCTACATTTTTTAAATTAAAAAAATCTAAATTTTCAAAAAATAAGATGATTTAATTAATTTTTTAACTTGTGACAGTATATCCACCTACATAAGTGATGGCATAAGCATTTTTAAGTGTTTGTTCCAATGCCCATATTATGGAGGGGCCAAAAAATATTAAGATAGATTATGGAAAAATTCTCCAAATTTGATGAAACTATAATTGATCCTTAGGTTATTGAGCCTTCTAGATACAATCATAAGGTTAGATTTGACCCAAAATGCTCCAAAATTGTAGCTCTACCTTTTGGATTTGGCAACCACCTTCCGACTTCAAACCCTTGAAGACCTAGCCTCACATGTCCAATTTAGAAAAATAAATTTAAGCTAAAATTTATTGGATACCCTAAACCCAATTATAAGCTTATATTTGTATAAACACATTCCAAAATAAACTTGAAATGAAAAGACACAAAGAGAAATCTCCTAGAATCTAGTATTTCTATCATTTTTTTGTAGTTATCTAGGTCATCATTTGATGCAAGAGGAGAGCATACTCAAATTTTTATAATCCACCAAGATCTATACTCAAGACTCCCAAAAATACTAACCAAAGGCACTCAACCTACTCTAATGCCATGCAAGATTTGTCTATAAAGATAGCCACCCAAGATCTAGACGCCTAATGGAAAGCACATTGAAATAAGAAGATAAATATGACAAGAATAAATTTTATTCCTATCAATGAATACAATAAAATGAACATGTACAATGTATTAGAGACCCTTATTTATATACACCAAGTTGATACATAGGATAACTTAAGATTATGACAAGTGTTTTAATTTTATGATATGAGACATAAAGTGATAAGTATCTTAGTACCCTAAATTAACTTAACTAGACTTGTGTGAATAGGACTAAGGAGGTAAACCAATTAGGTTAAATTCATGTTCACACCAACAATTTGTAGAAGACATTAATTATAGACATGTCTCTCATGGTTCAGAGAAGAAACCTAGAAACTACTAACTCATGGTTTTGTAGGATGATTTGTAGAAGACAATGATTATAGAAATTTTCCCTTCTTGTATGCTTTGTCTTTATTGTGTGTTATCTTTCATTAAATATCAAGATTAAAATTAGTGTTCACATTTGGATTTGGAATAAAAATTAACTAATATATTTTAATCCTAAAAAAGTGGGGCATGCATGCTCTTCTCTCACATGCTCAAGTGTGGTCTAGATAATCATAAACACACACTTCTTCCCAAGTTTCTTTTTAGAGGGTTTACCTTCGTTTTCATCACCAAGTGGATGACCTCAACTCTAGTATTTTAGTGGAGTATAAAGAGTGGGAGGTGAATCAAAAGACATTCATATTAGAAGTTGAAATTTGTCATTCGAGCTAATCCCCTAATAAATTTATACCTTGGGAAAGTGATGGAGAAGAATGGGTTACCCTCTCCTCCTAAGTATTTGTCATTTTTCACTTTCATCTTCATAGATTAAGTCTCACATAACCTTGAGTTATATCTATAGACATGAAAAATATGTAGATTGATCCTACACACCTGATCCTAATCTTACTAACATCGTTTCTTCCTAAATCATCCCCTTTACTAATTAATTTAATTGAATAAAATTTATTTGACTAAATTCATCATATTTCCTCTCTTAATTAAATAAATCAAATTTATCTGATTAATTCATTCTTCTCTATTAATTAAATAAATCATTTTGTTTAATTAATCCTATAGTCTCTCTTTTAATTAAATAATTCACTTTATTTAATTAAATCTCTAAAGTTATCTTTTTAAATTAAATAAATTAATCTTTATTTAATTTAATCTAACATCATCTTCTGTAATTAAATAAATCAATCTTTATTTAATTAAATCTAAAATAATTTTCCTCTCAACTTTGATTTAAATAAATCCTAAAATCTAAGTCAAAATTGTCAAATCACCTAATTTCTACTTAATTTGATCAAATCATGATTAAATCTAACCCTAATCACTCCAATCCTCTAGATTTTGCAACTTGCACCAAATTTTAATTGATTTATTAATTCATCTATTTTCCTTAAAAAATGCATCAAAAGGGAATATTCCACAAATTTGAAAAATCTCTCCAAAAGGGGATGGGTACTTCCAACAAGGCATTAAAGGCCTCTTACATGTCCTTTGCCTTGATCCAAGTGACATTAACTTCATTTCTTCTTCCCTCTAAACATGTCATTTCACTAATTTCAAATTCCATATAATTGCATTTATGTGCACACTCATCAAAATGTGTTCATTCCCCGTCCAATCACATGTGGACAAGTGGACTTCTCTCATTGGTTGGTCTTTTGTCCCACATTCACCCAAATCCTTCAACATTCTATTCTTCAAATCTATAAATACAGGGCTTCTCCTATTGAATTGATCATCCACAATCCATGCAAGCTTATTATACCTAATTTCATCCACAACTTCATCCATTTTCATTTGAATTTCATAGTTTTATCAAGGTTATCATCATATTGCATCAAAGAAATCAAGGATCTTCATCAAATCACACTAAGGATTTGGGAAAGGGCCATCTCCTACACATAAATGACACCAATTCCCCATGGGATTGATAATTTGCTCATTAGAATAGGATTTACTTGCTTTCATTTGTGTTGTTCTTCATTTATTTCCTATTTTGATGTTTCAATCTAATTTCATGGGGAATGTTGCTTCTATCTTGAATTTGGATCTAATATTGTGTTTGTTCTTTGTGTTTGTGCAGGTATAGAAACACCATTCACATTTTGGTGCTAGAAGGAGGGCGAATCTAGAGAAATTCATCACGTTTTTCTCAAAATTCTATGCTTTTTTGTGATTTTTTGCTGTCTACAAGAAACTCCGCCGCTAACAGTCAAGTGACACTATATTGCACTACTCCAAACTCCAAAATCCACCACTGGAGTCTTCCTAACCACGAAATTCAAATTTCAAACTGACTCGTAGACTCTCCAAATTCCAAACAACACCGCTTGCCAAACAACACCACTCTTAGTCATCAATGATGCTATATTGCACCAGTGACCTTTCCAAACTGCATCGCACCCGTGGATTGTGCTGTTGCAATTGGGTAGAAGGCAAAATTTTGGTTATTTTAACATGTGCCTTTTTCCAATTTGATTATTTGGACTTGTAATTGGTTTTCAGTCTTTATTTTTGTAGTATTAACCAGTTTTTGCAGGTTGTCTTGATTGAAGTAAGGAAAGAAAAAAAAGACCAAGGCTCCTCCATGTTATCATTAACACATTGTATCAAGTGTTTTTAAACACTTTGGGGAGAAATTATAATCCCTCTTAAGGATTTGTTATATTCTTGTTTTTAGGATTACTAAATTTCATTTGGGCTTAAAAATAACAAGACAAAAAGCTTTAAAAGAATCATAGGCAAACTCACTAGATTTTGTTTTGGGATTTAATCAATGAACAAACAACTATCACACTTCCAAATTGGTGCTTAAAAAGAATCCATACTATTGCTTTGTGGTTAAAATAAACTTGTGTTTTTCATGTTTTGTAATCTATTTTACAAAATAATATCATAAAAAAGACGTATGCACTTCTCTCACACTTTATAGCGATCTTGAGAATTAAAAGTCCTTTTTTGTGATATTAGGTTGTATAAGAGATTACCTCCACATTTCAAATTAGGTTCCTAAAATTGAACAAGTCTTGTGAACTGTGTGAGTGGAGTGCATTGCGAGTGTTCTCTCTTTGTTTCTCAACAAAGATCGATTGAACTATGAATGTACTTGCTCACTTTTGTTTATCCATAAAGGGCCTGCCTGGTGGGAAAAAGTAATCACCTCAGGGAACAACCCAACCGGTAACATGTTAAAGCCAAGTGACTTCCAGCCGGTATATAAGTGTGGGTACTCGAGGAAAGTTCGAGTATCACGAGGATCATTCTGAAAAGAAGGGAAACAATGGTCTCTTTCCACTTGGATGGTCCCCCATGAACAAAATGCCCACATTAAAACCCCTTGTTTAGAAAGGCTAAAATCCTAATCTATTTGTTGGTGCAAGAACGGTCATTCTAAAGCCACCCCACATTCTTACAACTTTTAGTAGAGATGAGAAGTATGCCATGGGAGTTTCATGGGTACTGATGGTTGGCTGACTCAAGAAGTGAGTGCACTGTAAGTGGGAGCCTATGTGTTCAAGCGTCTAATCATCCGCTAAGAGTAAGCATAGATAGATTTATCCAAGTGGGAACCCAACAAATATTGTCCTTTTATCCTAGGATTGTGCATGTTCTTGGAATCGAAAAAAATTTGCTTGGGTCTCAAAACATTTGAAAACAAACATTCACAAAATCTTCAAAATTTCAAACCCTTGGAGGGAACAAATACCTCTGAAAAATCCAAGTGCTCTTGCTTGCCCTAAGGATTTCATCCTTAGAGGTTTCTAAATATTTGGATTTAATCATCATTTGTTTTCACTAAAGTCAACATTAGGAAACTTTTGCCTTAATTTCCTCGATTATCCACATAACAGACTTTGTGGGATGAGAAGTTAGGACATTAGACATATAGTTTGAAACTATAATCAAGAATTGTTTGTGGTAAAAGGAAGTCACTAAGCAAAGCTAAGAAATAATTGAATGCCACACATGTGTTCTTCCAAATGATTTCCCGAAAGATAAAAATACGAAAACCAAAATCCAAAGGTCTTAGTCAAAAAGCTCACAAGAAACGTTTGGCTATGCTTTATGAATTCAGAGAAAGATTGAACTTCAACTTTTGCAAACGTGCATCAAGAAACAATCCTAATTTGTATGAGTTTTATTGTCAACAAAATCCAGGCCTCTTTCAAAAAAATTATTTTCTCACATAGGAAGTACCAAGTGTGTTCTTCAATACCGAGGTCTTGTAGAAAGGAGTCATTTCTAGGTCTAATCTAGGATCAAAATCAATCATTCTCACCCATCCCTCAACCATCAAAATAAAAAATCACCTCACCAACAACTCTTGGAAATCTTGAAAAAATCATTCATGGTAGACATTTTGGAAAAATATAAATCATCTTGTTTGGTTAGATATGTGTAGATGAATCCTTCTCCACATATTTGATCAAATTATCAATCCTTGTGAACAAGTTTACCTCTTGATAAAATCCAACATCTTGAGGTCTAGGAGTTCATTATCCAGCATCATCTTGTTTGACTAGGGGTGTCTTGATGAATCCTTCTTTACACAGCCAAATTATCATCTTGTGTTCAAGTCTACTCTAGGACAAAATCCAACCTCTTAGAGTTTACAAATCAAATCAAATCAAATCAAGTCCTAAAGTCTAGTATCTCCTTCAATATTTCTCAAGATTTCAATCATTCGCATCATCCATCTTTCCTCTATCTCATCCCCACATTTTGATCGTTAATTATCCCAGTTCTTCTCTTTTTGTGCCTAAAGTTAGATCAATCTAAAGAATTAGAGGTTCATCTCGCACATTCTTGAAAATTGATCCCTATTTTATGGTGTAAACTAGATCGCAACACAAGAAGAACATGGAAATCAACAAAGAAACATCAAATTTGAGTGACCTAATCCAAACTACTCCTGAAATGAATCTCGTTGGATCAAGCAATCCCCCAAGTGATTTCCCTCTGCCATCAAAAAATCATCAAGAAGAGGGTCAAGTAGAGGACATCACCGACAATGTCTTAGGGATGAAACAAGATGAAATCCTTAAGATGGTGAAAAATCCTAAAAATCATCGAATTGTTAACACCATGATGAGGTTATACCCCTCCCAATACATACTTGAATTGGCAAATAAAGGAGCTAAACTCCCTTCCGACTATGACATGAGCACTCTTGTGGAGAAACCTCTTGAGATCATGCCTCCAATCCCACCCATAACTCCATATCAAAGCATCACTCAAAGCATCCCACAAATCACTTCATCCATTTCTCCAAGTCTGCCAATCGTTAACAAGGGAAGCTCATTGCTTCATGCGCTTCAAGCACATCCCATTGTGAATAACCTAGAGCTGGATGCAAACACCATATTGGGCCAATTTGTCCCAATAAATCCATTACACCCTTACATTTCTCTTGCATTTCATAATCCTACCAATTCATCCTCCTTTCATGCAACACCAGTTTATCCTCTTGACACGCAAACCTCTCTCCCTATGACCTGAGAAGGAGAAGGTGATTTATTTTGAGAAGGGGGATTCTTAGATTCCTCATCATCATCTCTTCAAGGAAATGTACTACCCATCTTTCTGCTATTTCCACCTCTACCACTTACATCCACATCACCCCTTGGGTCAGGTCTTCCCCCTTTACCCACCATCAATCAACAAAATCAAAGCAACCCTCCCATCATAAATCAAAGCATCATACCAAATCCTCTCATCTTGCCATCGATATCGCAATAATAGGTGGAAACCATCCAAGCAACCCTCGTAATCAACACATAATCTACTATCCCCCAAGTCTCTCAAAGAATGGTCTCCCAAGGACCAAGCATCTTAATCACACCATCCACCACCCAAACTCTCATCATCAATGCAATGGTTCCCCTCATCACAACAGCCAACACTATTCCTAATCCACCACCACCACCACAAAATCCCAACACGAAAAACTCATTTAGCATCACGTTGCAAGTAGCTCGACAAGCCGCTTACCAAAAGGCACTTTAGCAAATCCAAAGTCAACAAGCTACACAATTAGCTTCTCAGTAAGCACACACACAATTAGCAATGCAACAAGCACAACACGTGCAATAGGATTTCCAAGCCAAAGCTTTACTACAACAACAAAAAGCTTCCCAAGCCGCATAAGCCGCACAAGCTGCTTAGGTTGCACAAGCAACCCAATAAGAAATGTCTCAAGCCCAAACCCAATATCAATCTCAACAAGCACTAGCACAATATCAATACTAGGCACGATTACAAGCAGTCCAACAAAAAACATATCAACAAGCCCTACAAGAGTATCAAGCACAACAACAAGTGACTCAACAACAAGCTTTGTTGGCACAAAAACACGACCAACAACAAGCGTTGTTGGCCCAACAACAAATGCAGACATTAATTGCATAGCAAAGTTTGTAGAAAAATCCCACCAATGCTCCATCGATCAATCAAACACCTCAACCCCCTCAAAACACGTTCACTCCACCTCTTGATCCATAAGACGATGTGAAAACACAAATCAAGTTTCTCTCACAAAAAATGCTTGATCCTCAATTAGGAAAAACAACAAGGACACTTGACAATCTATGTCCCTATCCTTTTCACAAGAGCCATGCAATGATACCATTTCCAAAGGGATTCGAAATCCCCAAATTTGACAAATATTGTGGGTTGAGAAACCCTAAAGATCACATCAGATAATTCCAGGTACATTGCATGGAAGTCGCATACAATGATACATATCTGATGCGGCTGTTTCCTCGAAGTTTGGTTGGTCCTGCCATGGAGTGGTTCTCTCATCTACCTACGGGCATTAGAACATTCCAAGAAATCATAGACGCATTCCTGAAGAATTATGCATTCAACATTGGCATGGATGTTAGTTTAGAGGAATTATCGACACTCAAACAGGGAAAGGGGGAATCATTCACCTCCTTCCTACAACGATGGCAATCCAAGGCCAATCAGAGCAAGTGGGCCATGCAGGAGGAGCAACAAATCTGCACCATCATTGCTAATCTAGAGAAGACCTTGACATTTCATCTAAAGATGTAGTGCATCACCACATATGACCAATTGATCCCTAAGACACTCAACATCAAAAGGTCCCTTATTGCACAAGGGGGCACACCTACATATCCTGAACATCAAGATAGTCGGCCATCCACCAGCTATAATTAGAAACCTCGCACATGGGCAAAAAATAGGAATGTCACCAATGATGGAGTGGTTGATTCCAAGGTCATTATCAATGCTCCAAAATAGAATTCCCAAACACATCACCAACCGTAGAAAAACAACCGCAACAACGCACAAATCAATGTGGTATCCCAACAACCACCCCACAATCAAGTCAATAATCTAAATAATCAAGGGGGACCACCTCCAAGAAATAGATATCCCCCCAAGAGCAAGCTCATAGCTCTTGGGGAATCAATTGTATCCATCATGAAGAAGTTGGTCAATGAGAACCTCATGAAAATCCCCACTTATGATAATTATCAAGAGCCCCAAGTAAAACCACCCCGGTACAATGAAAATTTCCTTTGTGATTATCATAAACTCAAGGGGCATACAAAAGCCAACTGTATGAAACTAAAAAATGTCATTCGAGACCTCATTGATGACAAGATCATAAATGTGGAGCAACCGGCTAGCAATCAAGATCTAAAAATCTACACGAATCGGATGCCCGATCATAATCAGGGAAACAAAAATATGCCAATATGAACCATCTATATGATCAAGTTGTCGCATCGCTGGACGAAATGGTTACAATTGTTAGCATCAAGGGAGCCAAAGCTGATTGTGGGGTCACCACATGCGGTGACAAGGTCACCATTCTCAAGGCATCACAGCCACCTAGGACATCCACCTCAAATAAAAAATCCATTCCTAACGGCTACAATGTCCTAGACTAGTTAAAAAGAACCCCTGCTCAGATCTCCATGATGGAGTTACTGAAGATTTTATCTGCCCATAGAAAAATCATTGAGGAATCATTGGCCTCATCTACCATCGCCACCCACCTTGATACAGAGCAATTCCAAGCTATGGTCGGCAACATCACTACCCCGAATCTCCTCACATTTTCTGATCAGGACTTCCCCACCCATCCATCTCACAACCGTGCACTCCACCTTGAAGTCTTGGTTCATAAAAATAAGGTCAAAAGGATCTGGGTGGATGGGGGTGCAGGCCTCAACATTTTTTCACTCAAGGTTATAAAGAATCTAGGATTCTCTGAAGATTCCATTGAAAAAGGTAAGGGTATCACAATCAGGGCTTATGAAGATCAAGAAAGAGTGTCTTAGGGCACTATTCAAATCCCTATTCAAGTAGGGCCAACTATTACGGAAACCACCTATTAGGTGCTTGACCTTGATCTACCATATAACATCCTCCTAGGGCACCCATGGATCCATGGGATGCATGCAGTTGCATCAACCTTCCACCAATGCATCAAGTTTTCATACCAAAACCAAGAGGTCACAATCTATGGTGATCCTAAACCCTTCGCCTACTGTAAGAACCTGGAAGCCAAGTACTATAAAGTCCCCCAAGTCCCAAAGAGTGATGAAGGCCCCTCAACTCCATATATAGATCCATCCAACGTAGCCTCCACTTCTGGGACAAAGACACCCGCCATCCCTGACATATCTGACATGAAGCTTATAATCCAAGACAATGGGTGTGGGGAATACAAAATGAAGAAGGGAGCCTTTGTGGTTGAGGAGTTACCTCAATCCCCTAGATCCCATGGACAACCACAACCTGCCAATACAAAAACTCAAACCTTCAGAGTGGATCCCTCCCGATTCAGGAGTTGGGGAGATCTAGGCCGAGAAGTGGTGGATGAGAGAGACGTATCCAGTCTCCTCTATCAAGATGAAAGACCTGTACGAACCCTTCCTATGGATGATGCCAACAAAGGACTTTAGTTAATGTTGGGTATGGGCTATAATAGGAATGGAAGTCTGGGAAAGAACAACAATGGCCGACTGGAACCTGTCATTATTGAGAAACGAATGAAAAATCTTGGCCTTGGGTGTACCCCTCTGAGTGTAACCATACATGGCAGAAGTCCTCCAGTTAAAGCAGTCAAGACTTCCCCCTCAACTAATGACAACTGCCCTTCAACTACCGGTATCCACAGGCTTTCCCTTAGATAACTTCACTTTTGACACAATCGATGTGTGTAGTAGTGACGAGGATCCCATAACTGATTTACCTGTGTTGTTCAAAGATACATCCCTTTGCATGATTAGCACTTTATCTTTTGAGTCAGACCACCAAACCCAGAAAATAAACTTAGTATACCCCCAACTCATCGATTACGACCAAGGAGGACCACCGATTCTGGACATGTGTGAAAATGATGAGGCACTCTCGGAGTTCATGGGATTATGGGATACAGTACCATATGGAGATCATAAAGCAGGGTTTGACATTGTACTGGATACTCAAGCCTATTACGGGGAGATAATTGAATCCTTAAGTCACAAAAGTGAGAAATTGAGAATAATCTCAAGGTCCTTGAGTGAAAACCACATTGTGACACTCTCTAACCCAAAAATAGTAAAAATAAAGGATGCATCCAATGACAAAAACCTCTCCAAGGTTCCAGAGGATGAAGGATTCAATATTCCCCTCAGTTCCCTTCATCAAGAAAAAATATCGGTCTTGGAAGAACAATGCAATCTAGTCAACTTGGGAACAGAGGAGTTACCACACATAACTATCTATGTTGAGTCACTTCTCACAGAAGAACAGGAACTCTTAGTTGCATTCCTAAAAGAAAGAAAGGTAAAATTTGCATGGACTTATGCTGACATGCATGGGCTTGATCTAGAGGTGGTAGTTCATCACTTGGTTGTATATCCTGAAGCAAAACCCATGAGACGAAAGCTCAGAAAGATGCATCCCCAAATAGCCTTGTTAGTCAAAATGGAATTGTAGAAACTCCTGGATGCAGGTTTCATACGCTCGATTGATTATCTAGAGTGGGTGCCAAACCTGGTACCTATTTTAAAGCCCACTAGGGGCATCCACATCTGCATGAATTTCAGAGACTTGAACAAAGCCTGTCCCAAAGATGACTTTCCACGACCCAACATTGATATGATCGTGGATATGATGAACGAACACAAGATGCTATCACTAATGGACAAGTTCTTAGGATATAACTAGATCATGATATTTAAAGAAGACCAATATAAGACAACATCCACTTTTCTATGGGGAACCTATTGCTGGAACATAATGCCATTTGGGCTAAAGAATACAGGAGCAACCTACCAGAGGGCTATGAAACTGATCTTTCATGACATGATTCATAAGATGGTGGAAGATTATTTCGATGACATATTGGCTAAATCAAGGAAAAGATGGGACCACATATTAGCTCTGAGCTCCATTTTTGACAGGTTCGAAAAGTAAAAGGTTTGACTCAACCCAAAGAAGTGCATCTTCGGAGTGCAATCAGGCAAGCTCTTGGGGTATATCGTGTCAATGAGAGGAATCGAGGTGGATCCCGCCAAAGTGAAGGCAATCCTTGAAATGAAAGCTGTTAGAATTAGGTATTATACACCTTGCATAATGCTTATAATGTTCAATTTATTATTATGTTTGTGGTGCACCTAGGGGTACCTAGATGGGCGTGCATCACTAGGAGTTATAATGTTGGGGCCACTTTATGTTGTATGTGACATTGAGACTTAATTGTAAAATGTAATTATTTAATATTGGGGAAAAATAAAATATAATCAAGTACCCAATATTAAATGTGGGGTCAGATGATTTTGTAAGTTCATGGTTTTGGGGACATGGTTTATGTAATACCACTTGGTGGTTTTGTGGGAGCTTGTTTCTATAAAAGCAACCACAAGGGTAGTTGTTTAGGGTTGGAGAGTTTGTTGCAGGTTAGCAAGTTGAGCTAGTGCACATGTGAGGGTTTGAAGCATGGCATGGGATGTGTGGATTCATGCTTGGCCACATGGAATGCATGGATAGCTTGTGCTTTAGAAGTGTTCATGGAGTCTCTACAAATGTATTGTAATGGGTTTTCATTGCTGAATAATACATGGAGTGTGGATGCTTTTGGAGGCTAGGTTTTTTCCCTCTTGAGGGTTTTCCCAGGATATATCTTGTGTCATCTTTGATGGGTATGTTGTCTATTCTTTTGCATGTTGATTTTGATCACTTATTTGCATAGATCTCTATATTGGGTTATGTGGAAATTGTCATTAGATGGTTGTAAGTTTCCTAACATAAGCACCTAGGACATTAAATCATCTAAGAGGCCTACAAGGGAGACTCCAGTCTATCCATTGATTCATAGCACAACTGGCAGACAAACAAATCCCATATTCTCATCTACTCCACGAGGGGGTAGCATACAAATGGGATGACAAATGTGACCAAGAGTTCAAAAAATTCAAGGAATACCTACTCACACCACCAATTCTAATGCCGCCAATTCTAGGAAAACCATTGATCCTATACATATCCGCAACAATGACAACCCTCGTTTCTCTCCTAGCTCAACATGATAAAAATGAAATGGAAAGGGCTATCTACTACATCAATAGGACCATGGTAGGACATGAGATAAATTAAACACCTATTAAGAAAACTTGTCTAGCAGTCATGTTTGTAGCTCAGAGATTCAAACACTACATGTTGGCGCATCAGATCAAGCTAATCACAAAATAGATCCACTCAAATACCTACTTTCCAAAGCAACTCTCATAGGATGAACATCTAAGTGGGTTATGATCTTAACAAAGCATGACATTGAATATGTAGAGCGCAAGGCCATCAAAGGACGAGCAATTGCGGATCAACTAGTGGAGGATCCTATATATGCACAAAATCCACTTGTCTTAGAGTTCCCCGACGAATCAATCTTCAACCTTAGTGTAGCAGATCACTAAAAGATGTATTTTGATGGATCCTAAACACAACACGAGTCAGGGAAAGGAATCTTCTTCATCACTCCACAAGGGGATTGCATACCCAAATCCTACAAGCTGTCATTTCCATGCACAAACAACATCGTAGAGTATGAGGCTCTTGTCGTAGGGCTAAGGATTGTAGTGTAGTGGTAGATTATGGCTCTTAAGGTATATGGAGACTCTCAGCGCATAATCAACTAGGTAAATAATGAATATCAAACAAAGGACGACAAGTTGAATCCATACAAGAAATTGGTGGAGAGCCTCAAGGAGTTCTTTATTGATATTACATTTGAAAAAATACCTAGAGAAAACAACAGAGTAGCAGATGCAATGGCAACAATCAGATCACTCTTAGATATCCTGCACAATGTCCCAAAATAGGAATTCCTCGTAGAGAAACTTCTCGTACCAACATTCGAGGTATCGAAATTTGAATTTGTGTGCGAAATCGTTGGTCCCGTTGATCCTTGGTACCATGACATCTACACCTACTTGAGAATAGGAGTCCTTCCCACTAACATTACCCCTGAATCTCAAAACACTTTTGTCAAAAAGTGTTCACATTTCGTCATTCTAGCAGAAAACCTCTACTGTAGGAGCATCAAAGGGAGCCTATTATGTTGCCTAAATACTGAGGAAGCCCTGTCTGCTTTAACTGAGGTACACAATGACATTTTTGGTTCACACTCAAGTGGTATGACCTTGGCTAAGAAACTGCTGAGGACAAGATACTATTGACCCACAATGGAAAGAGAAGCGCATGACTTTGTCAAAAGATGTTTGTAGTGTCAACAACATGGGACCTCATCCATGTACCAACTCAGGAGCTCCACCCTATCATCACAACTTGGCCCTTTTCACAGTGGGGGCTCGATCTCATCAGTATAATCACCCCCACCTCATCCAATGGCCATAAATTCATCATTACCGCCACAAAGTACTTTATGAAGTGGGTCAAAGCCATTCCCATGACCTACATAATTGGAAAGCAGATATCTAAGTTCATCTTGAACTACCTTATTTACTGATACAGTGTCCCTCAGGCCATTATCTCAGATAATGAGACACCTTTCAAAAATTATGATGTTTGCAACCTTTGCTAAAAATTCAATATCCAACATCTCTTTTCCACTTCGTATTATCCCCAAGGCAATGGTCAAGCATAAGCCACGAATAAAACCATTCTAAAAATCCTTAAGAAAATAGTCAATGACGTTGGTTGTGACTGACATCTGTAGCTAAATCTCGCCTTATGGGCTTATCGCACCAACATCTGCACACCAACAGGTGCCATCCCCTTCTCCCTGGTCTACGGATCATAAGCCATCCTCCCCATTGAGATCGAGCTCTCGCCCTTGAGGACATCACTACACAATCTCATTACAAATGAAGAATACCAAGTCTCATGAATAAATGAGCTAGAGCTACTGGATGAGCGGTGCATGGATTCCCTCAATCACTTGCAAGTCTACCAAAATCACCTCAAGTGAAGCTACAACAAGAAAATCAGGAGGTGGACCTTCCAAGTCAGCAAGCTAGTACTGAAGGAGAATTAGAAGAATGTGCCAAATCCAAATAGCAAGGGAAAGTTCAAACCCAAATGGTTGGGACCATTCATCATCACAACAAGCTAAAAGTCAGGGGCATATTAGTTATCAACACCCAAAGGGGAACTTGTGCAGGAGCCCATGAATAAATCTCATCTCAAAAAGTTTTATGCCTGATCTTTTAAGGGTAAAACCAAAAATACAAAAAAATCAAAAAATACCAAAATCCAAAAAAATTAGAAAAATGATTGAAAATGTAAAGAAAAAAAATTGTCCTCTAGTGAAAACCACTTCGATGGCACTTTGGGCAAGTACCTTGGTGAAAGTCTAGCAAACAGGCGCCTTGTGTAAATAAAGAACTCTCCATCCACCAGGATCTCTACGATTGACCCCACATCACTTATTTATCCATTATATTCCATAGAACTCTTTCATCATCCATCCGCGTCTGTATCATAGCTTGATCTTTTGCTTATATCATGTTCCACCCTAGTACTACTTGGCATATTCCTAAGGCCAATTTGTCCTGCCTATATTGAAGTAGTCTATCACATCACATTGGGGGCATGTTCCTTTACCTACATCGGATTGGATTCGTGTATATTCTTGTGATCTTCCTTAAAATAAAAAAATCCTTCAAAAAAATCCAAAAATATTCAAAAATTCTATCAAAAATCCAAAAGTAAAAAAATAGAGTCGTCTTGTCAAACTACATGGTCTCTACGTGTATAACGTAGGAAAGGATAATCTATTGATCAACTCCTGAGAACCCTAGGATAGGTCTTTAGGTTAGGTTCTTGGTGAAAATCTCAAAAAAACCAAAAAAAATTGAAATTTTGAAAATCAAAACATTCGTAAAAGATCTCAAAATCCAAAAAATAGCCTCAAAACATTTCAAAACACCAAAAATATCCAAATATTTGAAAAAAACCAAAATGGTGCACCCATCTCATCTCGCTCTCACCTGAAATAATCTCACTCATAATAAATCAATCGTCATTTTCATCCTTTGGTAAGTCAGTTGGAAGCAAGTCTAGCAGGTTTAAAAGTAAAAGCTCAATTGTCGAAGTCTCAAGTCTAGGTCAGTAAGTAAACAAGGTGGTCAACTCTTGGTATCAATAGCTTATCGTCTAGTCAATATCATCCTCACCTGATCACAACATGTCCTAGGATGCATCCTTCTTACAATGGACATCAACATTAGGCATCACCGTAGTTTAGTCTTGGGTAGCGGTATGAAGAGCATTAGCTTGTTTGTTTACTTTATCTTGGTCTCTTTTGACTTATCTTATTTCGCGCTCATTCCAATGACCTCTCGATGATGCCTAATTAAAATGGTTTAGAGAGAAAGGAATGGGGCAATGATCATTATCTTTATGTCTACTCTGCTTGTTGGATATTCTTGTAAAATAACTTCGTCATCCACACTTTGTTTGGTTTGTAGGGAAGATGTTTTAAATGACTTGTTGACCACATAGGAAGGCTTGCTTTTCTATGTTTTGGTCTGAGATGTTTAGAATATCTTAACTACATCCTGAATAAGGTTTTATATGTCAAGTGTGAACAGGAGTACTCCTATCTTATTGTCGAGTCAAAGTCCATCACACTAGGTACAATGCCATCATGGTTCTTAATACCTTGATCATCCTACCTATGTGTGTTATCAAACATAAAGTAAATGGACCTTTTAAAATCCCAATTCCTAGTATCATTATCATCATCATCATTAATAAATAAAGCTTGTTGGATCTTCTTTCTTCTATCTTCTTTCCATACTAACATGGTGCCATGATAATTACTCAAAAACACTACTAAAATGCATCCGCCCTGCATCCACCAATCATCAACATAATGCATATCATATAGGAAATATAGATGCATTTAATTTCATCATTAATATAGATTCATTACTATTATTATCAATTCATCCATCACATACCATATCACTTCGTTAGGTATCCATAGTCACAATAACCTCATTACATAATAATAATCATTTGCATACATCACATGCCATTATCATTCATCATTATCATATTGCCATTACATACCATAAAACATCATCTCATAATCATGTGCATCACATCATTTTCATTTCGTATCAATGCATTGCAAATCATCCATTACATAAATCACATATCATATTATAAGTCACTATATTGTCATATCATTAGGAATCATTGCTTATCATACAACATTATTTCATAACATGACATTGCATTCATTATAGGAATCATTACATTTATATATATTACCATTGCATATTATAAATATCATGCAATGTTACATTCATATCCCATTTGCATATCATCCATAAATGCATAAGAAAAAGGAAAAAAAAATATTAAAATTGCATATCACTACATAATCATAGTACATCACATAAACCATTCAAAATGTAATGTAGAAAATCATCTCATGTTGCATCCATACATCATCACCATAAAATGCATAGAAAATATACAAAAAGAAATGCATCCATAATCGTTGCATCACATCATCACATCACATAATTGCAAAACATAAAATAGTTGCATCTCATAAGATAAAATCATAACATATCATAGGAAATTAAAGGCATCCATCCATCATGCATAAGTAAAGTAGGACATCCCATAAATCGAACCATCTCATATATATATATATAAAATGAGTAACTGTCATAGTACAAGATCAGGATCAAATGTGTATGATACAATCGAGGCAAAAAAAATTGAAGCCCATGAATAAAAAATGAATACAGTCTCTGATTGAAATAGGGAACTAGCCCTGCTAGCTACTGCCCTCTCCTGCAGGCCTCTCACCATGGTCCCTAGGTGACCTCATCCCTGTCTTCTGGGAATACTTGAGCACTCGAGTTGCTCTTGGTACTGCCTGTCTATAATGAAGCTTGTAATACTTGACCTCTCTCACTGCCTCTCAGTATACTCATGTGGACATTGTCCTACCTTGGGATGCAGATTCCATGTGCTCAAGTTGCCTTCTCTAGCCTATCTGTTGTTCCTACTCAGAACGAGCCTAATCTCTCTCTGTGGTTAGTACCAAGACCGACTGTCTAGCCTGATCTCTCTCAGCTGTCAAAACCTACACATGTGCCTACAACTACTGAATCAAGGCATCTCAGTGATCTGGCTACAAAGGCTACTATTGTGGGACCTCTCTCTCCCCATCTCTAGGTGGGGTCTGTTGTGGTTGCTTTCTGGGAGGTGTATACACCCGAGGTTATGTCTACTATGGCTATGCCTAGGGTGGTATCTGTTGTGACTAGTGTGGAGGTGTCCCATCTCCTCCCATGTCCCCATCCCAATCTCTATCCCCATCCCCTCTACATCCCTGCCCTCGACCTTGACCTATTGATTGACCCCTAGGCCTCCGTCGTGCGAGCACTGCACTTGGATCTATAAGTCTAAGGGGTGGTTTGAACCAATCTCGGTAAGCCTGTGTGACCCCCACATCCCCCTATCCCTGATCATATGTCCATGGTCTATCCACTAGCTTCTTGAATGATGTGAATGCCTTGTCTACAGGGATGGGTCTGCCCCATGTAGTCTCCCTCATTGTACGCGTGAAGATGGCCACGTACTGGTCATCAAGTCAGTCTTGTGCATCTCCAAACTGCCTGGCTACTCGGTCCAACATGTATCTCTCAATGATGGTATGCTCTCGGCCCTGCATCAATCTCTCCCGCCAAGCAAAAAATAACTATTGAACATCATCAAACCAAGGACCCATGCCAAACCAGGGCCTCCAAGTAAATATTTTCATCTCATTGATGACCCTCCTCCAGTGAGCAATACCACTTGCCCTTGTGTGTGAAGGTGATTTGAGCTCCGCCATATCATAGACAATCAGATCATCCAGATCTAGGGCAACCACTGTGAACTGAGGGCGAAGCACTGCAATGTGCTCCCAAGCCCAAACATGCAACAATGTGAATCTGGCCCCAATGGACTTGCTTTCTAAATAGGTGAAATCGTGTAGATCTTGGTAGAGTGAGGCCAGCATCACTGGCCCCCATGCAAAGCACTCTCTCCTTAAGAGCATCCGCTCCCATGCTAATCCCCACCCCAGATTGAAATATCGGCCTTGTCGATCTGGTGCCACAAGACCTGATATGATGGCTGCTACAATAAGTGTAAAGGTGGGCATTGTGCCCCTATATCGCTCAAGATTGATCTGTCCCTCAGAGAAGACGATCACCTCAAACCCCATGACATCATAACAGGCGTCCCTCCCAACATCCACATTGTAAATGACTCTCTCGTTGTGGATGGGAAATCGAAGGATGCACCAGACATCCTCTAGTGTGACTGTAGCCTCGCTAGTGGTCAAGTGAAACGAAGATGTCTCACTATGCCATCTCTCTGCTAGGGCTGTCATCATCCCTAGGTGTGTCAGAATGGGACGGGCATAGGTGACATACCCAAGCCTAATCACCCTAAGCTTCTCTTGGAGCAACTCATGTAACCTATCTAATCTACTAAGCACTGGGCACCCGTGCTCCCGAGAATGTAATATCTCAAGGTCCTCTTGTGCAAGAAAATCCACAACATCAGGTTTTGAAAAAAAATTGAGATCCCACCCTGAGTTTTCATAGTTTGAACAAGATATGCGGCTCTATTTGCAATTGCGGTGCAGTTTGACCATGCCCCTTGACCCTAAAATCCAAAATGACTCACGACGGCGTTCTTCTCATATGTGCCTGACTTTGGACAAAACCCTAATTTTCTAAACTGTGGCGTGGCGACTCTCTTCACACATGTGACACACTTTGAGGCCGTGTGATGCCGATTTTGTATTTTCAGCAGTGCTATATAGTGCCGCTTGACCTAAATTTGACTTTGACCCTATTAATTGCATGTAAGGAATTGAAATTAAAAGTCGAGGGGGGGGAACATACCACGGGTCCTGCGTCGGCTGGCCGTTGGTGCACTTGTACTCGCTTTGACATGTGTCATGGAAGCAATCTTTGTGCCATCTCGATCAAGGCTCAGAGCTCAAAATACAAAATTCTCTAATGGCTAAGTGTGAAAATGATTTGAAAGTGACCCCTTGGGGTCTATTTAAGCCTAAAAATTAGTGTTTTTGACCTAATTTTGCTGTTTTGCTAGAGTTGTGGACCTCGATCCTGTTTTTGCCTGACCAAGGGCCGTTTTGCATCATTTTTGACGTTTTGTCATATTTTTGGCATCCTAGACCATTTATGGACCTGTCGAGCAACTTGTCCTCTTTTTTTCGTGAGATCACCCAAAAATCCAAATTTTTGTTTGATCTCTCAAGGGGGAAATATACTAGCATAATCCTTCTCACCGAGGCAATAGTGGGGCATCTAAAAAATCGAGAAATTTTTGAATTTTGATCACAATAGTTTATTCTTTGAACCAATACAACAAGTGCATTGCTTCAAAGAGGGGCAAAATGTAGACACGAAAAATATGCAAATTGATCCTACACACCTGATCCTGATATTACTAACATCGTTTCTTCCTAAATCATCCCCTTTACTAATTAATTTAATTGAATAACCTTTATTTGATTAAATTCATCATATTTCCTCTTTTAATTAAATAAATCAAATTTATCTAATTAAGTCATTCTTCTTTATTAATTAAATAAATAATTTTGTTTAATTAATCCTATAGTCTCTCTTTTAATTAAATAATTCACTTTATTTAATTAAATCTCTAAAGTCATCTTTTTAAATTAAAGAAATTAGTCTTTATTTAATTTAATCTAACATCATCTTCATTAATTAAATAAATCAATCTTTATTTAATTAAATCTAAAATCATTTTCCTCTCAACTTTGATTTAAATAAATCCTAAAATCTAAGTCAAAATTGTCAAATCACCTAATTTCTACTTAATTTGATCAAATAATGATTAAATCTAATCCTAATCACTCCAATCCTCTAGATTTTGCAACTTGCACCAATAAATCAATTTAATTGATTTATTAATTCATCTATTTTCCTTCAAAAAGACATCAAAAGAGAATATTCCACAAATTTGAAAAATCCCTCCAAAAGGGGATGGGTACTTTCAACAAGGCATTGAAGGCCTCTTACATGTCCTTTGCCTTGAGCCAAGTGACATTAAATCCATTTATTCTTCCCTCTAAACATGTCATTTCACTAATTTCAAATTCCATCTAATTGCATTTATGTGCACATTCATCAAAATGTGCTCATTCCTCATCCAATCACATGTGAACAAGTGGCCTTCTCTCATTGGTTGGTCTTTTGTACCACATTCACCCAAATCCTTCAATATTCCATTCTTCAAATCTATAAATATAGGGCTTCTCCTATTGAATTGGTCATCCACAATCCATGCAAGCTTATTATACTTAATTTCATCCACAACTTCATCCATTTTCATTTGAATTTCATAGTTTTATCAAGGTTATCATCATATTGCATCAAGGACACAAGGATCTTCATTAAATCACACTAAGGAGTTGGGAAAGGGCCATTTCCTACACATAAATGACACCAATTCCCCCATGGGATTGATAGTTTGCTCATTAGAATAGGATTTACTTGCTTTCATTTGTGTTGTTCTTCATTTATTTCCTATTTTGATGTTTCAATCTAATTTCATGGGGAATGTTGCTTCTATCTTGCATTTGGATCTAATATTGTGTTTGTTCTTTGTGTTTGTGTGGGGATAGAAACATCATTCACAATATCAAGGATACACTTAGAATTTTGTAAGCCTAGATTAAGACCATTAGTCATTTTTCATTAGCGCATTGGATATCAATTAGGCCTGATAAGCTACTCACACCATACGTTCAAAGTGGGTAGATAGATCATAGAACTAACCTTGGGTACTTTAAGTATTTGGCCTCCAAGGTAAGGGGTTCATAAATAGTACATGAACTTACAGTATTTCCCAACTATCTATCACTTGATAGATGGTGTATTTTTGGGCCGATCCTTAGGAATTCTCTTTGTCTTTTAATTAATGTGATACATAACTTAGTTCATAATAGAAAAATAAAAATAAATAAAAAAAATTTCTTTCGTTTTTTATATATATTTTCACCACTTTATAAGGTTTAAAGATTTATCATCATCCACCAACTAAATCAACCCCAACAACTCCACTTAGACATTAGGAGAAACCACACTTTGCATCCAATGTTGGTGGGTCATTTGTCATCTTTGTATCAACTTGCATTCACTCCAAATGACATGCTTTCTATTGAACCATCCCATACCAAAGTACTTTGTATAAAAGCTATTGTGAGTAAGTATAAGGTTGAATGAGTCCTCATAGATCAATGCATTAAATTCCCACACAACATAGTGGAAATAATAATTCTCATTGATCTTGATCCCTATAAAAATTATAGAATGTTGGAAGGTGACAACATAGTGGAAATAATAATTCTCATTGATATTGATCCCTATAAAAATTATAGAGTGTTGGAAGGTGATTACAAAAAAATCCATCATTGTTCTAATATAAAAAATTTCATTCCTTCTCCATCATTACCATCTTCATCCTATGTTGATCCTCTCACTCTAGCATAAATATAATCTATCAATCACATTTCCCAAATTCAAATCAACATCATTAACAAGGGTTTGGGGAATATGGTTACCTTCTATTTGGGTCAACTCACTCTTTCTCTACAGTTCTACGGGAAACCTAACATACCCAGAAAGATCCTAATATCATCCAATGTGGTACAACATTTTTTTAAATGGATTTTTGGAGATAAGATCATTGATGATGACATAAGTTCCTAGTTATACAAATATGAAGCATGTGCACCATGATTTGTTCAAGAAACCTATCCAAAGGCACTTTGGATGTTAAAATACGGGATACAAAGGCAAATGATTAGGAATACATGAACAAGGTGCTCTTGTACCACTCACCATCAAAGTTAACTTCTAAAAAATTGGTTTAGTATATATATCATTAATTAAAGAATCCTATGATACTAATGAAACCTCAAACACTATGACAAGATCCTTTCCCATTGTTAAATATGTCAAAGGATGGAACTTCAAAGACTCCATTGATTTTTTACCCTTTTTATGACCTAAAATTTTGTACCATTATCCCCATCACCAAACCTTACATTAATATTTCACTCATCCACCCATAACTAATTACTTGGGACCAACAAGATCATGTGTCTTTTGACATGTTAAAAAAATATGAGGCTACAATTGAACTCACGGGAGTCTATGAAGATAATCTAGATAGTGACCATAAAAGGTTTTATACCTAGATATTTATACAACTTGTTTTTGGGAACAATCCAAGTTCCTTAGTCTAAAAAATAAATAAAAAATAAAAAATAAAAAATCCAAATCAATAGTGAAAACCTCTCTAAGGTTCTATCAAATGGAAAAGAGAAATAAAAAGAATAATAAATGACATGTATACTAATAAAAACCTCTACAGAGGAATCAATAAACGAGGAACTTGGCCTTTCCTTACAATATTGTGTCATAATTCATCAATAGTCTTAGTAGAGGAATCAAAGGTCAACTTGGGTGTTGAAACCAATCCAAAAAAATCTATATTGTAGCAAGAATGTCATAAAAAGAACAAGAAAACATAATAAATATCCTCAAGGTGGTTGTACACAATTTTTCTTGGTACTACGAGATATATGAGGACTAGACCCTTCACTTGTTGTACACCATCTAGTGGTGCATCTAAATGCAAAACTAGTGAAAAAAATGTAAGATGCATCCACAAGTAGCTATACTAGTCAAAGGAGAAATTAAGAAACTATTATGACCTATTGATTATATAGAATGAATCTCTAATTTCATCCCTATTAGTAAGAAACCAAGGAGTCAAAATCTCTTTAAAATTTAGAGATCTAAACAAGGCATGTCCTAAGGATGACTTCCCATTGCTAAATATAAACATAATTATTGAACTCAGAGTAAGACATGAAATTTTATCCCTTATACACATATTTTCAAGATATAATCAAATTTGGATTATTCCATTTCAATACTAGCATAAGATATATTTTACCACTCCTTGGGGAACCTTCTGTTATCAAGTCATGCCATTTAGGATTTAAAAATAGAGGCTACCTATCAATGATAAACTACAATCATCTTTCATGACATGTTGCATGATATCATGGAATACTATGCAAATGATCCCTAGCTTAGTCAAAGACAAGAGAAGGTCACTCATGAATTCTTCAATGATTATTTGGGAACTTGAGTGAAAAATATTGTGACTCAAGCCTAATATATATGTCTTTAGTTTCACATCTAGGAAACTTCTAGGCTTCATTGTCTCTAGGAAAGTAATAGAAGTTGATCCTATCATAGTCACTACCATCTTATCAATGCCACCTCCATAAAATCTCAAATAATCATATCATCTTTAAGGAAAACTTTAGTCTATTAGAAGGTTCATTGCACAACTTGAAAACAAGTGTCAATATTCTTTCACATATTGAATAAAAATAATGATTTTCACTAAGATGGCTCATGTCAATAGGCTTTTGATAAAATAAAATAATATCTTGTATCACCTCTAGTCCTTGTGGATCCCATCTATGGAAAACCATTATTACTATACATCTCTACCACATCAATCACCTTGGAGGTGATTCACACATAACATGATTTTGATGGTCATGAAAGGGCTACTTACTACATCAATAGGACATTAGTGGGCTATAAATTTAAGTATACACCAATAGGACATGCATGTTTAGCTATTATTCTTGGTTCCCGAAAACTATGACACTATATGCTGTCATAAAATCAACCTCATATCAAATATTGAGCCACTCAAATATTTTTTCTTCAAAGCATCTCTCATAGGTCATATGGAAAAATAAGTCATGTTTCTTAGTTACTTTGACAAAATGTGTGGATAAAAGAGAAATAAAAATATAAGTCATGGTTAATCAACTAGAAAAGGTGTCATTAATATATAATCATTCTTTAATCATAGAATTTCCTAATGAGTCTATCTTCACTTTGAATGATTCAATATCTTGGAAATTATATATTTATGGTTTTTATACAAATAAAGGGTCAAGAATAGGGATTTTATAACTCCTCAAGGTTATTTCATCCCCAAATATTTCAAACTAGGTTTTGCATATATGGACAACATACAAAAATATGAAGCTTTAATCAAAGGTCTCATAATAGCAATACAATGGAACGTCTAGCATCTCCTATTTTATAGAGACTCACAACTCATTATCAACCAAGTAAATAATGAATATCAAACCAAAGATGATAAGTTAATTCCTTGAAAATGGATGGTAGATGGTTTTAAAGAATATTTCACCTCCATTTATTTTGAATAGGTTACCTAGAGTCAATACATAATTATCAAATGGCATGGATACAATTGGATCCCTTCTATATATACTAGAAAACATTCAATGCTATAATTTTTTAGTCAAAAATATTTTGGTCCTGAAAATGACATCCTTGAATCAAATCTCATTTGTGAACTTGTTGATCCTAACAATCCTTGATATCATGAAATATATAACTAACTCCATTTTCGAATCTTACCCCCTAGCCTATCTCCTACACAACACAAAAAATTTATCCATCATTCATCATGCTTCACAATCCTTGGTGGAATTTTATATCAAAGGAGATTCAAGAGTACATTACTTATATACCTTAATTTGGAAGAGTATTCTCTTCCATTGAAAGATGTGTATGATAGTATCTATGGTGTACACACTAGTAATGTTATCTTATCCAAAAACCTCTTGAGAATAGGATATTATTGGCCTACCATGGAGTAGGATGCATATCAATTTGTAAATAAATGTTTAAATCCTATAAAAAACATGGAGATTTAGTTCATACACCATCATAGGAATTGTAATACATCACCACTACTTTTCCCTTTTCATAATGGGCCCTTGATATCATTGGTAAGATCTATCTATCTTCCTATAATGGTAATAAATTTATAATAATTTCTACTAAATACTTCACCAAATGGGTCGAATCCACTCCTCTTACATGTACCACTAGACAATAAATTGTTGAATTCATCCTTCACTATATTATTTTTCACTATAGTATACCTTAAGCCATCATCACTAATAACAAAAAAATATTTAAAAATAATGAATTTTAAACTCTTTATGAGCACTTCCACATCCAACACTATTGGTCCATCCCATATTACCCAAAAACATTGTTAAGAAAAGTCATTTACAAGTGCACCCTTATTACCTAATGATGTGGAGCATCTAAGTAATGCACATCTACCCAATGGATCAAATCATCCTTTATTGGGAAATCACTAGTAATAGGAGTTTACATTTAATTATCAACTAGGTACATGTTTCTTAAGATGATTTTAGTATTGTATATATAGTCAGGAAATTTTTAGGTATTCCTATCAAGTGTTAGCATAGCAAGAAAGTTACTATAGTAAAATAGAACCTAATTTAGAAAATATACAAAGTATAAATAACAACCTATTTCTACCAATTTAATTTTATGGGTAGATATTGTTTATGAAGATAAAAAATGTCATTCATCTATATAGCTATAGGTGATAGCATCTATCAATTAGCAATATATTGCAGCAAGAAAATAAGCTAATTATTAATTTAATAATAGAGTAGCATCATACCTCAAGCGGTCCCTTGCTTGGGTATCAACACTATTCTTTAACTCACAAGATAACTATCTATTTGATTTGGCATGCATGGTTGATTCAATGATTCAATTATTCAGATAAAAAGGATTTGTAAATGGCATTCAAAAGAAAATATAGTAGCTAAGAAAGAAATTATTATTTTTTCATTTATAGAGTTCTAAAATATACAGTAAACTTAACTCTAATCAACTAGGACTCTAAATACTACTTTTTCAACTCATTCCTACAAAGTAGGAAGAGGATTTTTGTAATAGAGACATGAAAAAATATTTAGAAGTAAAGTCCTAATTTAATTCTACTATCAAAGATAAAGAATCTTCTTTCATAGAAATGTGTGGGAAAATTTCAAAGGTGTAGGTAATGATTGCTGAAAATTCCCCCATTAGTTGGTGAAAAGCCTTAAATATCTAATAGCCTATAGTTGACTTGACTTCAAGTGTTGCTCCCTTCATTGCAGGTCTATGAGCTAATAACTCTTGTGATTGTATGTCATTGAATTCGATTGATTTCCTCCTAATTGTTGCATATAATATTAGCTTATACACAAATCACTTATTCATTGTAATCAACATAACTTATCATAACATTTCATCACATTTCAATAGAAATCGCGCCTATATACAAATATCTATCAACATATCAATAACTACTTCGAATACTTTATAATTAATTAAATAATTTTTTGGAAATGTCTAAATTTTCATGAAAGTATTATCATAATTGAGGAAATAACTCTAATAAAAAAAACAATTCTACAACTCACCACCCTACTAGCTAAATTCTTATTTTCCCTCAAATATGGAGTGGTTTGTAGTTACTCATCAATGCTAGTTCTTGGTAGTCCATTGGTGATGTACACTCTATCCCCTATATAAATAAAACCTTTTTTATTTTTTATCCTTATCCATTTAGTCTTCTCTTGTTCTTCATCGTAAGGTGTTATACCTGACCAATGCAGTATTAAATATCATAGCAATGAGGATTAAAATTAGAGGGGCGACCAGATAACAACATACTTGGTGGCTAATTTTATGTATTTATGTGCCCTTTTTACCACTGCATAGAAATTGTGTGATGAGTGGGGTTCTTTACTTTTTCATTCATTTGACAACTCTTCTCACCTAAGATTAATATGTCCCATCACTTCTCTTATGTCATGTTGGGCTAATGAATGAAAATTTTATGGTCTAATTTATTGGTCTTGAGAACTTTAGTGGCCACCTTTGAATGCTCTATAAGAATTATCCAATTCTCTAGCAATTATTGAGGATCTTTTGCCTCTACTCTTATCTTGAGTGATGTTGAATTCTCTATTTCCTTATATTCTTACATTTGTTACCCTCTATTTTTCTCATTCCGAATGAACGATGCTAGTTCATTCAATTAAATATTTCCCACATACAATATTGGGTTCCAATTGGTGTTATAGATCAAATCATATTTGTGAAACTTGCACAACTAATTTCTCATATGTGGGGTGGAATTCTAGAAAATGGAGAGAAAATGGCAAGGCATTTCCATGGAGGATGGAATATCATAATATATTTACATGAATTGAAAGTTTAAAAATTCATTTATTAAAAATAAAGCATAGACCCTCATTGAGGATTTGTAACTCAGAGACAAAGAAAAAAAATTGGTTGTATGGAGCTTTCCTTAATGTCAAGCCCCTATATTGGATTTCTAACATCCACAAATACCTATATTTTTTATAATAATAATATAAATGTGTGTTATTTATCCTAAGTGAATTAAGGAATGAGAGAAATAGTGTGATAAATGAAGTATAATACAATGATAATAACAATGCTATTTAATAGAGAATGTGACCTCAAGTGCCAAAGGTAATATTAAATGGGCTTCAACAATAATTACATTAAGAAAATGAGAAGAAGCTAGAGAAAACAATACAATATAATCACCTCACAAATGCTTTGAACGAGCCAATGGATATCACAATGCTTATTGTACGATTGGTTCTACACTTCCATGATTTTAATGGAGATGAAGAAGTTTCACATCAATTGTAATGTTGGTAAGAGCTCAAACTGTTATTAATAATGAAGGAAATATTGAAAATAGTTCAAAATTTCCAATAGAGTCATAGATTGAAAAAGAGTTCAAAATGAGTCAAAGAGGAAGGAGGCTTATAGTCATTCATATTATCTCTAGAGTAGTTACTTGTTGGATAAAAAGTGGTGGAGAAGATAAGTTCTCAATAGTATTCAAGGATTGGTGAAATATTATGGGATGCTAGCACATCATCTATACATTGATGTATCGTGCTAGTGTCCAAATATTTCTAATTAAAGGTCAAAACACTAGGACACAAAAAAGAACAACACGCAGGATACAAGTTTAAGGAAAAACAATAATTGTCCAATGCTAAGCCTTTGACACTAGGAGGTAGAAGGCTAAGGCAAATGGATTAAATGACTTAAAACACACTAGGGGAAATATTTTCCAAAATGAGTACAATATAGTGTGAAACTACAAGTGTATACAATTTTTGACTATATTTTACCCCCACTAAATTGGGATTATGATCTACACTAATATGCATGCAAAAGTAAAAAAAGGAAAATACTAGAATAAAAATACATTGTAACACCAAAAACGATACTATAGAGATAAAATATTCAAGCAAGGTGATCATGCCTCCAAGTTGAGAACCTATTAAACAAATACATTATACAAAAAAATCTACATAAGAGACAAAAATAGAGCAACACATAAAACATGCATTTGACAAGGATTAGAGCAATAAAATCCTATAAAATAAGGATGTTAGAAAAAAAATTAGGCCTAAAAAAATATAAGAATGTATACAAAATAAAATTCATCATGAACAAGCACATAAGCAAGCACAAGATAAACACTCAAGATAATAGAATGAAAGATAAATGAAGGGAATTTTCCAATTATTTGTTGCTATAAATAATGCCAAGTATGGTTTGAGGGATAACTAAAATATCCCACCCCAGGTGGAAACTTGCTAACTATGTTTCTACCTGTATATTTAAGCTTGGGGTTTCTAAGTTTTTGCTTGATTTTATTTCCAATGAGATATAACACTAGGAATTGAAAATAACATATGCAAATACCAAATGAAGAATATTGAAAAACTATTGCAATGAGAGTCAACTGTTGTAGAAATCTCTTAATATATTTATTTCAGTCAAATTTACACTAGCATGCAAATTACAATATATTAATTTCAGCTCTACATACAATGTTTGAGAATTCATTAATCTTCATACTCGGATGAATGAAGTTAAATTCTGAAAATTCTGATACAAATGATCAGCAACAACAACCTTCATTGAATCCAACGCCTCTCATAAATGAGGCTTTTCTCCACCTACAAAAACGTGCCAAATAGAAACAATGAACAAGATTCCCTTATTGATGTAGAACATTGCCTAGATCGTTAGGCATTTTTCCCACCAACTCACATTTCCTGTTGTTAACAATAGTACGACCTAGCATAAAGCAGGGTACAAATTTTGAGGCCCATGTGGCTATTAGAGACAATGCTATCAGCAATAAAGATAGCTCCAATGATGGTGCTTTCAATGAACTGTACCAGCTCTTCAAACCATATCGATTTCTGATGATAATCACTTAAAATCTGCACACTTCAAATTCCCACATGCCAATAATATGGTCCTTTGGCAGCAATAAAAATAATCAATAATGATGATTCTTAAACAATCAGAATCTGCCTTTCAAAACCTTTGAAGCTCAGATGATAATCACCTTTGTAATACTTCTGAGATAAAGCCACCAAATTAGTAAACCTTAGATGATCTTTCACACCTTTAGAATGCTTGAATCAAAGAGAAGCTATGCTCTCCAAAGCCAAAGCACAAAGCCAAGTGTTGAAAATGATCAATGATAATGAAATTGATTTTGAGTGCCTTTTTTATATCTTCTCCCAAATGGAATGATTTCCAAGAGGCCTTTTAATTATTTAAAATAATATAATTTATTTGCTTTTGTTTACTTTATAATATACCTCTTAAAGTGGGCATCCAATAAGACTTAAATATACTTTTAATAAAATAAATTTATAATCATTAAATATCCCTTTCATAATAAAGTCAATAAAAAACATTTAATGATGTGCACTTTATAATAATTAATTATTATTAAAGAATTACTTTAATAATAATTAATTATTATTAAAGAATTACTTTAATAATAATTAAAACTTCATAACTCCAATAATAAACCTCATAAATCAATTTCATTTGTGCCAGGAGGTAGCCCACTGAACTCACTGCTCACTAGGAGGCCTTACTATAAATAGTAAGGTTGGCCTCTATCATCCAACTGACTTACTATAAATAGTAAGTGTATACAAATGAAGCCAAAAAAACCCTGAATAACATTGCCTCTGAATAAGCCAAGGATTTGGAGATGCCAAATGTTGTAAACTGCCAACTGAGATATCAAATATCTCCAAAATAGGGCCCTCTAATCACCATTATTAGCCTACAAAGACCCGATGATAGGCTAAACATCCAACTCTAATGCTCACTCAAAAAGGGGACATTACAGTCTGCCCTCCTTGAAATTGTTTGTCCTCAAGCAATCTCAACTGAACCAAAAATAGTACTCCACCAGAAGCCCAAGGGAAGAACAGTGGAATGACCCACATATCACCAAACAACTCTAGCAAAACCAACATAAGCACAACTACGCAAGGATAAACATCATACCAACTGTCCAACTCATGCACACAAGATTTGTGCATCGAAATCAACTCATGTAAATATGGATCAAAGGTGAAACTGTATGCAAACCGCACAATGTACACATTATAATATTCATCAACAAACCCTGACGAGAATCCTAATGCATAAGGAGGATCCCATAGCAAACTATAGAGTGCCCAACAATATATCCATTGAATCCACTGGGTATGAATTAAACTATGCTCAACAACACCACGAGCAACTACCCCAATGTAGGACAATCTACCAATCATAAAAATAGTGCATAATATCCTTGGATCCCAAACCTAAAATGGAAGTTTTCCATGCATATCATCCTCTAATTTCCACTGCACTATTCTGATATCAACTTCACCATGCTGAGAGTGGTGAATGAAGCAACACATTGGGATCCATCCAAACTACAGTACCAAACCTATCACCACCTAGATCTCAACACAACTACCGCTCACATCCATCAACCATGAAGAGGTAAGAATATCTCAAAATATCTACAACACAAAATCTCTCTCCATCCTCTACTAACCACCTATAATTTTGATGACCATCCCTCATTGGTGCTAGAAGATATACAATTGATCCTCTAAATATTCTAATATGAAGCGGAGCAGTACCCCCAAGACTGCAAGACCAACCAATGGGGACACAAATGATGCCAACATGAACATAGAATGATGGAGAATCATCCCTATGTTGTTCTCTCAAGATGAGGAAATGACATAACTCTCCCTTATCACTGCAAAATGAACTAACCAAGCCATCATGCCTACTGAAACCACAACCTCCTTGTAACCATGTCTCTAATGGAAATTTTTGAGACCAAGAAGTAGCAAACTCCGTTAGATACATATGAGAATGATGGAAATCTAACCTCTGATCCTGCAAGAAATCCCCTACAAACAACTGAGTCGAACACCTGCAATCTCTAGTTCCATCTTCTATAGATGGTAACACTTCATCCCCCAATGGATGATATAACTCCTAAGTCAACCCACACCTACGCATCATCAAGTCATTTGTGTGTAGACTAAAGGAGAAATGATGAGCACTCCTAACTATGTAGTCAAGATAAAATGCACCAACCTACATCAATGGTTAGCCATCATAGTCATGGGGAACAAACTCCTCATCAATCTCATCTCCTCTAATCCTAAATGGCTAATTGGGTAGATGCTTTGTAACCCCTCTCTACATACCCAATATCATAATCTCTATCATGAAGCAAATGGAGGTATTCTGATTTTATTTCCTCCATTTCTCCTGATAAACCACTAACTACGAATAGGAGTACCAATCGAGACCCCATACCATATCTCATGAAGTTCTATTGACCAAAGGAGGTACTCGACATACTTATGTGTGCAATCAAAATGAGATGAGGTTTGGTCAACCTTCTCTCCAATGACCTTCACTTGATCCCTCCATCTCTATGGATCAATAGGTAGTTGACCCAAATTAGCTGCATGGGATGAAATCTCTAATTTGCTTCCAAGAGAGGGAAACAAATCAACATGAGTACTAAACTCCCCACTAGATGACGCCTTGCATAAATCCTATGGAAAATATGGAACAAATTTGTGATCAACCACACAACACTTTGCATCACTTGAAATAGGACTATCCTTAGGAACACCAAATGTAACACATAGTTCCTTGCTAAACTCATCCAAAGTACTCATCCCATCTATGTCACCTGCACATGTAATTGAAATGGATGCTACCACATCCTCATTATGCACATTATCAAGATCCATGGATGTATTATCATCACCAACTGATGCCATAGATATTTGAATTGTATCTGTAGGCGATGAAGTTTGCACCGATCTCAACTCCATGGTAAGCTCATCAATTCAAGACTCTAACTCTTGAAGGGCCAATTGAGTGCTCTTCAAAGAGTCCATGGTGATCTCAAACTCATGAGTTAGCTCATCAACCTCCTCTTCTTTCCCTTTTAGCGCACATAATATATCCCTTCAAGCATGAAAAGATCTTTGTCAGATAATAGTTGTAGGTAATTGTTTCTCATTACCCCCAATGCATCTCCAAGTGTCTAAAACTTTGCAAGGGAAACCTCACTATCAAAGTGCTCATGTGTTTCTGGAGTCTTGCAACAATAGTTTTCCAACAACTATTGAGAAATATCAAATTTTATATGGTTGAAGCAATCATGCCTTCACTTAATCAATTTCCCTGCTAAATGATGAGACCCTTGAGACATATCATTCTCGCACATTTTTTTTGATTTAAAATCAATACTATGACAAGAGGTTGAATCACCATCACTCATTGATTGGTAAGCATCATCATGTGTGCCACCAACTTCGCACACATCATCAACATAGGTATTGTTGTTATGTACCTCATGGAATGGTTTAAATGACATGTTGGAAGTTGCTGATTTGACATTATCATTTCACACTTCCTCTTCCAAAGTAGATGCATGCACATCCAAAAAGCTATCCTGGGACCCATTAGCAATAAGTAAAATTTTCTGATTTATTCCCATCTTCCAAACTCTGATTGGTAAAATCAAACTTGATGTGGCTTGAAACCATGACACCTATTGTACCATTATCACCCAAATCTTGAGTAACAACCCCACACAACCATCATCCTCATGTGTAATGGTTGTTATCTCATGCTAATGCAAAGAAAATTGATTGTTACAAAAGTCATAATTGTTCTCATGGCTAATAACAATTCCCTGTGTGCTGAAATTATCTTCAAGGGGTTCTGTCAAACTTTCCTCAATATGTATTGTCTTCTCATCATCAACTACTTCAAGTTCTAACCCCTTTTCTTGCACCTGATCCCCAACAAACAAGTAGGGCCTTAAATTTCCCTTAAACATCCTCTTAGTATACTTTACCAAACCCTTCCTTTTAGGACTCAAAGTAACAACAAAGCTCAAATATCTATTAGAAGAGTACTATATTTTAAAATCATCTGGTATGCGCTGATAGTCCTTAAAGAGTTTATTGGCTTCCCATTCATAACCTTCCCCGATCTTGATGGATTCTCGTTCCTAGTCTTCCTTGCTTTTTCCTTAAATCTTGTAGTAACCCATTGACATACTTTGAATATTTTTGATACACCCAACAAGATGGTAGGAAACTACTCTAATACCACTGAAATGTCCCATCCCCAAGTGCACACTTGCTAACTTCATTTCTGCATGTATATTTAAGCTTGGGGTTTCTAAGTGTTTGCTTGATTTTATTTCCAACAAGATATAATACCAAGAATTAAAAATAACATATGCAAATACCAAATGAAGAATATTGACAAACTATTGCAATGAGAGTCAATTATTGTAGTAATCTCTTAATATATTTATTTTAGTTAGATTGACATTAGCATGCAAATTACAATATATTCATTTCATCTCTACATCAATGTTTGAGAATTCATTAATCTTCATACCCGGATACTAAAGTTAAATTCCGAAAAGTTTGATACAAATGATCAGCAGCAACAACCTTCATTGAATCCAACACCTCTCATAAATGAGGCTTTTCTCCACCCGCAAACATGTGCGAAATAGAAACAATGAACAAGATGCCCTTATTGATGTACAAAACATTGCCTAGATCCTTAAGCATTTTTGCCACCAACTCACATGTCTTGTTGTTAAAAATAGTACGACCCAACATAAAGGAGGGTACAACTTTTGAGGGCCATGTGGCTATTAAAGACAATGTTATCAACAATAAAGAGAGCTCCAATAATGGCGCTTTCAAGAAATTGGACCAACTCTTCAAACCCTATCAATTTCTGATGGTAATCACTTAAAATCTGCACACTTCAAATTCCCACATGCCAAGAATATGGTCCTTTGGCAACAATTAAAATATTCAATAATGATGATTCTTGAACAATCTGAAACTGCCTTTCAAAACCCTTGAAGCTTATATGACAATCACCTTTGTAATGTACAATGTGAATTCTGAGATAAAACCACCAGATTAGCAAACCTTAAATGATCTTTCACACCTTCAGAATGCTTGAATCAAAGAGAAGCTACGCTCTCCAAGATTGATTTGAAGCAAACCCCTAGGTTTCACCTCCAAAGCCAAATCACAAAGCCAAGTGTTGAAAATGATCAATGATAATGAAAATGCTTTTGAAGTGCCCTTTTTATATCTTCTCCCAAATGGCATGATTTCCAAGAGGCCTTTTATCATTTAAAGTGATATAATTTACTTTCTTTTGTTGACTTTATAATATACCTCTTAAAGTGGGCGTCCAATAAGACTTAAATGCACTTTTAATAAATTGACTTTATAATCATTAAATATGCCTTTCATAATAAAGTCAATAAAAAACATTTAATGATGTGCACTTTATAACAATTAATTATTATTAAAGCACTACTTTAATAATAATTAAAACTTCATAACTCCAATAATAAACCTCATAAATCAATTTTGTCTATGCTAGGAGGTAGCCCACTGAACTCACTACTCGCTAGGGGACCTTACTATAAATAATAAGGTTGGCCTCTATCATCCAACTGACTTACTATAAATAGTAAGTGCATACAAATGAAGCTAGAAACACCTGAATAACATCGGCTCTGAATAATCCAAGGATCTGGAGATGCCAAATGCTACAAAATGCCAATTGAGATACCAAATATCTCCAAAAAAAGGCCCTCTAATCACCATTATTAGCCTACAAAGACCCAATGATAGGCTAAACCTCCAACTCTAATGCTCCCTCAAAAAGGGGACATTACAATAACACGTTGTAAGGGATAGAATAATATAATATTTTAATGAATCACTTATATTATAAATTGTATTATAGGTTGACCATGAAAAATATCCAAAAAGGTAGGTCATATGAAGTACGTGGAATAGCAAGTTGTATTATTCTAGGTGGTTAATATGATAGCAATGCTACATGGAGTGTAACAATGGGGTGAGGTTTGTGAAAGTAATATCCCCTAGTTAAAATAATTACATGAATGTAAAACATGCAATTAATTTTAAGGTGGAAGAGGGGAAAAAAGATTCCTATAAGGAAGAGACATCAATTTGTGATGCAATAATGAAACACATAAATTTATGCTCATGGAATGACATTACACAACATATGAATTCCACATAGAAACTGTAATGTCCTCATTTTTAGCACTGCACTTTCCAACGATTTATAGCCTATCACTGGATGCCATAGGTTAGTTAGAGGCAGAATTAGGGTTTCCAACTGCTTGGAGGTTTCTTTTGTGAATTTGAGGGCTTGCATGTTAGAGTTTTGTAGTTTGGATTTTGGATTCCTTCTGGGTTTTCAGAGAGATTTGAGTGGTGTGACATGCAACTGCAACAAAAGACTTTTCTGGACTTACTATTTTTAGTAAGTACGATAGCTACTCGGATTGTGGTTCAAATAAGTTTGGAAAAGCTTACTATTTTTAGTAGTATGCTATTTTTAGTAAGTTTTATTTTTAGCAGTGTTATTTTTAGCAGGGTTTATGCAGTTCAATTAAGTGGCTATATCTGGCAGGTTAGTTTGAGCAATTTGGTCTCCAACACCGTTGGTGCTATTTTTGGTAGTGTTTTGACAACTTGGTATTATGGCTATTTCTGGTAGGGTAGTATATTTAGTTGGTCTCTAGCATTTGAGGTGATTATTTTGGAAAGTTTGATATTTGATGAAAATATTATTTTAAGTGAAATATTTTTACAAAGGCTTGGAGGACACCTAAATGGAGAGATAAGTTGGTTTTATTAAAAGAGCAATTTTTATGTGGTTTCTTAGTTAAGTATTTTGGATGCCATACTCGTAGAAATATTTGCATATTCTAAATTATTTTACTCTATTATTTGGGACGCCTAACATACCTTTTGTTGGCATTTTAAATAAAGTTATATCCTTCTTATGTTTGGATGCCAAGTTATGAAGGTGAATGAAGTTTGAAATGAAATGTAAATGTCAAAGTGAATTTGAATGTGAATCTCATGAGGGTGACCTAATTGGAGGGAAAGGAAATTTGAATTCAAGGTTGGAGAAAGTTATAAATAAGAGGCTTTTCTCTCTCATTAGGCATCTATGGAAAATTATAATAAAATGTTGCTGAAATGATTTCAGACTTCTTGCTTCGAGGAAAGCATAGCTCCTAGCTAATACTAGTTTCGTGTTTGAGAGATAACACCTAGATGATTTGAGACTGCTTCTCATCCTAAGATTGCAGATTGAGCTTCAAATTTGAAGGTTTTGATGTTAATTTCAGTTTTGTTGTTGTTGGTTCACGTATGGTTGTAACTGATTTTCATTTGTTGCTCCTTGCACGATTTTTTGATGGTTTTGGGTATTGGCCCATTGATTAAGTCTACCTTGGGAACCCCTTCTTGCTAAGTTTCATATTTTTTAGTGAAATCTATGAATTTATCTTGCTGGTCACCCCTCTGTGATGGTTGTACTTTTCATGTCATTGCATTGGACTACGTGCATAAAATATTCTGAGGTGTTTGATGTTGTTTCTTGGTTCTAACTTGGGAGCCTACCTCCTATGCTTCATTGGCATTCAATTTTATGTCATTCAAAGGAGTATTCATCGAGTTATGAGCATTTTGGTGTGAATCTGGCTTGTTGGTTTGCATTTTCTGTTCGCTACTATTTTAAATAAGATTGTTGAAAGTTCAATTTTTGGCATGTTTTTCCTTAGTAGAATAGTTGGTTGATGTTTGGAGATCATCTACTTCATATTGGAGCTTATTGGTTACCTAAATCTCTTTGTAATTTGTAGATTACTTTATATTGTAAGGTTGTTATCAGTAGTATTGATTCAGTCATTCCATTTTCTGCATTTTACTTTGTATTCCCACTCTTAGTGGAAGAGATAGGCCTTGTCGTCTTTTACTTTCAACAATTTACTTTCTAGTACTGCCCGCTGAAAAGCGGAAGGGGTTAGCTAGCCACCTAGACACTCACTTTCAATTCTTTATATTACACTCCTGCTGAATAAGTGGTCAATTTTCATCTCTCATATTGTTGATCGACTGAGTCATCTTTCATATTCATTCTTGTAATAGACTCCTGTTGAATAAGTGGTTGATTTTGCATCATATTTCATTCTGATCGGTTGAGTTGTCTCTCATTGTACTTTCCAGCAGTTCAGTTTATATGCTAACAATCCCCTTTCGAGTATGCTCTCACCTTGCCCATACTGGGATTTGGGTTGATCAGAAAGTGAAAGGGTTCCCTTCAGTTGGTTTATGATTTCTCTAACGTTAACGGGTGAAAATTGGAAAAAATTGTAAGGGGGTCATTTCATAAACAAGCAACGTCGCTTGAAACACACATAGAGGGATTTGTAGGCTTGGAGTTAGTATGCATATATAAAAGAAAAATATAATCATCATCATAATGGGGAAGGGAATGAATTATCATAATTTTCCAAGCCTATATAACTACAAATACAAAGGAAGAATGTCACATAAAGGAAAATAAAATATTTGGTTCAACATGGAAGAGACCTAAATGTCTCAACATTTTGCATCATCCCCAAAATGTAATAAAATAAATAGATGACATATAGGAGTGTTGGATGTTGTGGTTGTGTTGCTGATATGTGATTTTCGTTGATGTCAACACTATTAGCATTAAATTTTCTTAAGGCTATATATGTTGAGGATATTGATAAAATTGTAAAAAATATAGTATAGGCAACCAGTGGTGCTAAGAAGGTCAAAATGTTGGAAAGTACTGTATGTTGAAGATCTGAAGGTGCACTTCAAAGGGTTTTTTGTTGAATCTTTCTAGTAGAATGTCTGAAAGTTTCAGAGGTTCCCATCAAGTTCTATGGAAGTTATGAAGATCTATATGCCTACATTTATTCAGTTTCTGTAGATGATGTTCTTGGTTGAAGTGGATGAAATTATGGTAATTTCATGTGGTGTGCATGCACCTGTGACGTTCATGGATGATCCTAGATCGTGCTTTATCCTTTATGTACATCCGCATTGATTGGAGTGTTTGTGATTGGAGATTTTTCCGATGTGTGCTCAAAGTTTTCATGTTCTTGGCCGACATGATGATGTTAGCGTGTTGCGGATCCATGAGGATTAATATTTTATTGTTTGGAGTATTTGGAGGTGTTTGTTTGGGTCCTCACTATGTTGTGACCGACTTATGTTGGTGCACATTGTAATTTATTCATGTATTGAGGCCGACAGTTGTAATTTATTCTTTATTTGTGGCCAACTAAATAGTGGATGTAAATCCGTGTAGCGGATATATATATGAGATTGTTTTCCTCATTTAGAAGAGAGTGCTCAAGTGTACAAGTGTTGTACATGTGTAAATAAAGGTCAGAATATTTAGAGCAGAGCAGAGTGTGGAAGAGATTGAGCAAAGGGTGGAAGATTTTGTAGAAGTTTTTGTGTGCCTAACTGGAACTATAATCAGGCTTTTGTAGAAGCTAATTTCTCTGTTCAAATTCATCAAATGGATTTAATTTGATTATTGTATGTAAGGTAGTGAGCCTTCCCTTTGAGCAGTGTTCTCTAGGCAGTGCACCTGAATGCAAGTGCATTCCTTTTTATTCTTCATTATACTTCTAATAGGGTATAATCTTGTGGACTAACATCCACCGTGGTTTTTCCCCTAATAGGGTTTCCATGTATAAAATATTGGTGTTCATGTGTCTCTGATGTGTTGTTGATTTAATGCTTGCAGTGTTAATTATCAAATCTATGATATAAGGATGATTAATGTTGTATAAGTTTGATTTTGGTAATAACTGATTCACCCCCCCTCTCAGTTGTCTATTGTTGTTTTTCCAACAATAGGTATCAGAGCTAGTTCCTCTGAAGAATCTTAACAACTTGAGGTGATCTGATATGGCATCGTTCAAGAAGGATAGTCCTAGATTTGATGCTACAAACTACTCTCTATGGAAAGTTAGGATGGAGTGTCATTTGAAGTGCATTGGTGAATCTTTTTGGTAGATGACACAAAGTGCATATACTATTACTTAGAATGGTCCTTCATCTGAAGATGAAATCAAGCAAGCAAAAATTAATATCAAGACAGTAGAAACATTGGTGAGTGCTTTGATAGATTCAAAGATGAAAAATGTGTTAGGATTGAAGACTGCATACCGAATTTGGAAAAAGCTAGAAACATTGTATGAAGGAGATGCACTAGTGAAAATTTCTAAGCTACAAAGTCTAAAAGGAAAATGGGAGAGCTTGAAGATGAGTGAAGATGAAAACATCTTTTGTTTCTCACAAAAGATAAATGAATTAGTGATGGAAATTAGATGTGCTGGTGGAACTTTGGATGATAATGAAATTGTGGCTAAGATACTTAGATTTGTGCCCCCTTCCTACAAGATAAAAGCTCATGCTTATATTGATGAACTTAGGATAGTGACAAATATTACAAAAGACATGTTGATTGAAAAAATTGTTGCATTTGAATTGAGTGAATTGAGTGAGTCTGCTCATAAGACTGAATCTTCTTTCAAGGCTATTGTATCTGGAAAAAGCAAGCAGAGATATGATTCAGGAGAGAGTTCCAAGAGAACATTCAGGTATGAAGATGATATGAAGCGAATTGAAGATGAAGAAAAGGAATTGGAAGAACTAGAAGCATTGATTATGAATAGAGAATCAAGAGGTCATGGTAAGTACAAAGGAAAGTTACCTATTAAATGTTTTTCCTGTAGTAAGATAGGTCATTTTGCATCTAGGTGTCCTGAAAGAGTTTCAAAGTATAAACCTGAGAACACTAGATTTCAAAGAAAGTGCTATTATGCTGAAGAAGGTGTAACTGATGAAGAATTTGATAAAGAAACGAGAAATGAAGATGAATGGGTATTTATTGCTATCAAAGAAAATGGTCAGGTGTCCACTGAATCCGCTAGTAATGTGAATGTTGAGAAAGCTCTTGCAGCCAAAATTGAAGAAAAATATGAGTGGGTAATTGACAGCGGATGCTCACATCATATGGCTGGTAACAAAAGTAATTTTGTAAGCTTGGAAAACTATGATGGTGGTGTTGTGAGATTCAAAGACACCACTTTTGGTGTGATTCATGGCAAAGGCACTATTTCTTTTGGTGGTAAGAACAATACTAATGATGTTATTTATGTATAAGGCTTAAAGCATAACCTGTTGAGTGTTGGAAACATGGTAGACAAGGGTTACAATCTACAATTCAAGGATGGTAAGTGAAAAATAAGGGGAAGTTCAAGAAATATGATTGCTTTTGGAACAAAGACAAAAGGTAATATCTTTCATTTGAGTGTTGCTAGTGAAAGTTGTTTGATTGCTCAAATTGATGTAAGTTGGTTATGGCATATGAGGTCATGTCATGTGAACTTTGATAACATTGTCAAGATAATCTCTACTCAAGCAATTAGAGATCTGCCTAAGTTAGTAAAGCCTACTAACACTATGTGCAAGAAATGTCAGATGGGAAAGAAAACAAGAAATTATTTCCGGAGAAAATAGTCTATAGCTCTTATGGAGTATTGGATTTGATACATACTAACCTATGTGGTCCTTCCAAAATCAAAATACTACAAGGTGAAAGGTATTTTATGTTTCTCATTGATGATTATTCTAAAATGATATGGGTCACTTTCTTAAGATAAAAACATGAAGCAATAGAAAATTTCAAAAGTTTCAAAGCTATGGCAAAGAATGAGACAAGTCAAAAGATCAAATGTTTAAGGTCAGACAGAGGTGGTGAGTTCACTTCATAGGAATTCAATTCTTTATGTGAAGAGCATGGAATCCAAAGACAACTATCTGCTCCCTGAACCCCTCAACAAAATGGAGTTGTTGAAAGAAAGAACAAAACCGTGCTAGACATTGCTAGAACCATGATGTTGGAAGAAAATGTTCCTCATTTGTACTGGAGAGAAGTTGTAAGTACTGTTGTGTACACCATTAATAGGGTGAATGTCAACAGTAATTATGGTAAGACACCTTTTGAGTTATGGTTTGGTTACAAGCCTACTATTAAGTATTTCAAAAAAATTGGAAGCAAATGCTACATCAAGAGAGATGATGATATAGGTAAGTTTGATGCTAGAAGTGATGAGGGAATCTTTCGGTGCTTTAATAAAAGGTTGAAAAAAATGGTTGAAAGTGCAAATGTCAAAATTGATGAAGATATTGGTAAATCATCCAGATCTAGTGATTATGATTCAGATGCTCAACATGAAAATGCTAACAATGATGTTCAGGCACAAAATCAACTTTAAATTGTTCTGGTGAACCAAGGGAATCAAGAAGCAGAAACCAACAGAAGTGCAGAAGAAAGAACACAAGAACAAGAGGTAAGAAAATTTCAAAACTCCTAAATATGTAAGGCGAAATCATTATGATATTTAGATCATAGGAGATAGGAGCAAAGGTGTGCAAACTAGAAGAAGAATTCTGGAAGAGTATTGTCTAATTTCTAAAGCTAATCCTAGAAATATAAATGAAGCATGCAAGGATGAACATTGGATGGAAGAAATGAAAGAAGAAATAATGTAGATAGAGAAAAATGATACATGGGATCTTGTTCCTAGACCTCAAAACAAAATGTGATTGGAACCAAGTGGGTGTCTCGGAATAAGATGAATGAACAAGGTGATGTGGTCAGAAACAAAGAAAGATTGGTTTGCAAAGGATACTCACAGATGGAAGGTATTGATTTTGAAGAAACTTTTTCTCCTATTGCTAGAATTGAAGCTGTAAGATTATTTCTTGCTTATGCTACTTTTGAGAATTACAAAGTTTATCAAATGGATGTAAAGTCAACATTTCTGAATGGTGAACTAGAAGAAGAAGTTTATGTTGAACAACTAGATGGATTTCAATTGACTAATGAAAAGTACATGGTATTTTGATTGGAGAAAGCTCTTTATGGAATAAAGCAAGCTCCTAGAGCTTGGTATGCTAGGTTGGATAAATACTTGTTGAAACTTGGATTCAATAAAGGTACTGTTGACAACAATATGTATTTCAAGTTGGATCAGAATAAAGAATTGATCATTGAAGTCTTTGTTGATGATATTATTTTTGAAGGTGATGATGATTTGTGTATGAAGTTTTCCAATGAAATGAAAAATGAATTTGAAATGTCAATGATAGGAGAGCTGAAATTCTTTTTAAGATTGCAAACTACTCAGTTAGATGATGGAATCTTTGTATCTCAGTCTAAGTATGTGAAAGAGTTATTGAAATTTTTTGGCATGGAAGATTCAAAGCCAGTTGATACACCTATGGTGACCGGATGCAAACTTACACAGAATGATGATTCTCCTAAGGAAAATCAAACAAGATATAGGTCAATTATTGGCGGATTAATCTACTTAACTTAGACTAGGCCAGATATAATGAATGTTGTATGTATGGTTGCTAGATTTCAAGTTGATCCTAAAGAGTCTCATGTGACTGTTGTGAAAAGAATTTTTAGATATTTGAAAGGGACAGGTGATCTTGGTCTTTGGTATCCTAAGGATGATGATCTTATCCTAAGTGCTTTTACTGATGTTGATTAGGCAAGAGATATAGATGACAGGAAGAGTACCAGTGGTGGTGCATTCTTCTTAGGAAAGAAGTTGGTATCTTGGCTAAGAAAAAAAAAGAACTCAATTTCATTATCCACTGCTGAGGTAGAATACATTGTTGTTGCAAACAATTGTACCCAAGTATTATGGATGAAGCAAATGTTAAGAGATGTCAAAATTGAGTATGAAGAACCCATTGCCATATTATGTGAAAATTCAAGTGCCATTAACATTTCTAAGAATCCATTATTGCATTCAAAGACAAAGCATATATCCATCAAGTATCACTTCTTGAGAGACAAAGCAAGTGATAAAGAAGTTAGATTGGAGTACATACCTACTAAAGAGAAAATTGCAGATATCTTTACCAAGTCGTTTCCTAAGGATAATTTTGAGTACCTCAAAGGAAAGTTAAGGGTGATTTCCCCTCCTGATCAAAACTAAGATGCAGGTGTTTGCATCAGTTCGTGAATTCATAGCCATATCTTATTCCAGATTGATGTTGTGGTGGTTGCTACTTAGGGGCAGTAGTTAGATGACTCAAATACTTGATCAAAGCATGTGTACCTTTTACATTGATGTCAAAGGGGGAGAGAAACAATGTGAAAAATATGGAAAAGAAGAGAAATGAAGGAAACAAGAAAGAGTGCACAATCTCAGGGGGAGATTGTTGAAGAAGAGTTAGTTGGGTTGATGGTATTATTTTTCACATCATGTGTTGCCATCAATACCAAAGGGGGAGATTTTTGGATGTTGTGGCTGTGTTGTTGATATGTGGTTGTCATTGATGTCAACACTATTAGCATTAAATTTTCTTAAGGTTGTATATGTCGAGGATATTGAGAAAATTGTAAAAAATATAGTACAGGAAGCCAGTGGTGCTGAGAAGGTTAGAATGTTGGAAAGTACTGTATGTTGAAGATTTGAAGGTGCATTTCAAAAGGTTTTTTGCTGAAGATTTCTAGTATGTTTTATGAAAGTTTCAGAGGTTCGCATCAAATTTTGTGGAAGTTATGAAGATCTGTATGCCTATAGTTATTCAGTTTTTGTAGATGATGTTATTGGTTGAAGAAGATGAAATTATCATAATTTTATGTGTTGTGCATGTACCTGTGATGTTCATGGATGAGCCTAGATATTACTTTATCCTTTTTGTATGTCTGTATTGATTGGAGTGTTCGTGATTGAATATTTTTTTGATGTTTGCTCAGAGTTTTCATATTCTTGGCCGACATGATGATGTTAGCGTGTTGTGGATCCATGAGGATTAATATTTTATTGTTTGGCATGTTCGGAGGTGTTTGTTTGGGTCCTCACTATGTTGTGACTGAATTATGTTGGTGTGCATTGCAATTTTTTCATGTATTGAGGCCAACAATTGTAATTTATTCTTTATTTGTGGCCGACTGAATAGTGGATGTAAATTCGTGTAGCGGATATATATATATATGGGATTGTTTTCCTCATTTAGAAGAGAGTGCTCAAGTGTACAAGTGTTGTACATGTGCGAATAAAAGTCAGATCATTCAGAGCAAAGAAGAGTGTGGAAGAGATTGAGCAAAGGGTGGAAGGGTTTGTAGAAGTTTTTGTGTACCTAATTGGAACTATAATCAGGCTCTTGTAGAAGCTAATTTCTCAATTCAACTTCATTAGATAGATTTAATCTAATTACTGTATGTAAGGAAGTGAGCCTTCCCTTTGAGAAGTGTGCTCTAGGTAGTGTGCCTGAATGCAAGTGCATTCCTTTTTTCTCTTCATTATACTTCTAATAGGGTATAATCTTGTGGACTAACATCCACCATGGTTTTTCCCCTAACAGAGTTTCCACGTATAAAATATTGGTGTTCATGTGTCTCTGATGTGTTTTTGATTTAATGCTTGCACTATTAATTATCAGATATGTGATATAAGGCTAATTAATGTTTTATAAGTTTGATTTTGGTAACAACTGATTCACCCCCCGCCCCCCTCTCAGTTGTCTATCCTTGTTTTTCCAACAAGGAGAAGGTAGATACATAAATAATAATATCATAATATTTTTGTCCACCTATATCCACGTACCTATAAGGGTAACATGGGTACTCCAAGAGGAATTAACAAACACATATCAAGAACAATGACAAGGATTGTTAAAAATAAAACACACATATATAGATGAGATGAATTTAAAGGTCATCTCCATCAAATATTCATCCTCCAAATATTTATTATAGGGGGAAGGAGGGAAATTTGATAGAGGCATCATTGTTAGATTTATACTAGGAGACTCACATGCACTTAGGTGTAAGGAATCAACTACAATAATAGCCTCCTCATAAGCATCACCTAAGGTGAGTGCCAACAACCTTGTGAAGATCAATGCTAATGATGAAATATCCATGAATAATTTTGGTGTCCTCAATTTTTGACTTGTTAAAAATTGGGATAACCCATCACAAATTTAAATATTTTTCTCCTTAAAGCACATTTTACGAGGTGCAGACGTTGTAAGATTTTGGTTTTTGATCAACGGTTCCCTTGGACCTTTTTTTTCACTCCTTTTCATTTAAAAGGTTTTTGAGTCATTTTTCTTGTGTTTTTGGTCAAATTCGAGTTTTTTAGCCACCACTGCAAGTAGGAACTTTTGGTCTTCTTTGTAAGTCAGCAATAGGAACTTTTTAACTCCATAGAAAATGTAAGAAATTTTTACTCACTTTACATGTTATTTTCAAAAAGTGAAATTGCAAAGACTCCTAAAAAGTCCAATTGGCTTTAAGTGAAATTACAAAGACTCTTGAAAAGTCCAATTGGATTTAAGTGAAATTTCTAAGAGTTCTAAAAAGTCCAATTTGTCTTTAAGTCAAAAAGTAAAAGTTGTTGAGAGTTCTAAAAATTTTGATTTGTCTTTAAGTCAAAAAGTAAAAGTTGTTGAGACCTCCAAAAAGCCTGATTTACTTTTAAGTAAGAAAAGTGAGATTGCTAAATGACTTGAAAAGTTCGATTCCTCATGAAAAGTTGCTAAATGCCTTAAAAGGTCTTATTTTAGTCATATGTGGAAAAAGTGAAATTGTTGAAGGGTCTAAAAAGCTCGATTTACTTAAGGGATGGGATTTTCACTTGTAGAAAGTTTCAAAAAACCTGATTTGGCCTTTTTATGTCATTTTCTCTTGTTTTTGATTTTGAAAAACCCGCTTGAGGAGAAGTTCGACCCATTTTGAAGAGCAGTTTGAATTCAAATTGGTTTGTCTACCTTTTTTGATGGATATTTCTTAAATTCTTCAACAACAATCTCAGTTTTTCAGCTTAAATAATCAATGTCTTCATCTTTTGTTGAGATTATGCAAGACTTTTAGGGTTTTTCTCTCCATTTTGACTTTCAACTTCTCATCTTCAGGTATGTTGCTTTATTTTCTTTCTTTTTATCTTTTTTTGTTTTTCTCCTTCCTTCTTGTCAAATTGTGTTTTGCATTTGATGATTGTTTTTCATAAATTTGTTATTTCTATAAAAATTTCTTTGAAGGGAAATTGTGTTTCGTCAAAACGTCATTCAATGAAGGTTAAAAAGAAACTTTTTTGTGAAATGTCATTCCAAAATGCATTTTTATTGAGAAGCGTCTTTTTGTAGCGGGCAATATTATACATTGTGTCTGAAAACATCATTGTCTCAAATGACATTATAAGAGAGTCATTGCTAAAAAAATGTGTTTTCTCATAGTGAAATTGTGATTTCATAAAAATGTCTTTCATTTGGGTGAAAACGTGCTTTGAAAACGTCCTTTTTGTTGAGTTTTGTCATATGTTCTCCTTTAGTGAAGTTGTGTTTGCTGAGAAACGCATTTTTCTTGTTCATATACCATCATTTTTCATAAAAACGGCTTGTTCATTCGCCTATCCATTTCACCTTTCATTCATACACTTTCACTTAATCGGTTTTAGTTCACAATCTCCTTCTCATTTCCACATTACCATTTCTTCATCATCCTTATTGTTATTTTCTACAAAAAATGGAGATTCAACTTGAAATCGGGTTTTCATAGTTTGACAACAAAATAGGATTTTTTGATTAAAAAAGAAAGTAGAGGTTTCAAAAAAATAAAGCTTGCAATGACCTTTCATTTTTCCTACCTTGCACTAAAAAATTGCAATGTGTCCCAAAAATCCTGATTACACTTACTTGCAGCTGGCATCCAAAAACCCGAAATGCTTCTAGAATGCCTAAAAGTCAGACTTTTTGGAATTGACTTCAAGTTCAAAGTTTTGACTTGCGATTTTCAAAGATGTAATTCAAGTTTTTATTTTTCCACAAAGAAAATATGTCGCTTTCACTCGAATCAGCCCTCCAAGATCCGAAATGGATTATAATCTTCATTTTCCACCTTCATTCAGAAAACAGTTTCACCAAACTGGGTTTGAGTTCGGTTGCTAATGGATGCCATGTATTCACATGTTGATGTTGATGATGTCTTGACCTTATGAAGTTTTCATCACATCCTTGCAAATTCTTGCTCAATGAGAAACGAACCAGCGTCTCTGAGAAACAAGAAGATGAAGTACAAATATGACAAATATCATAATGAGATTTCTCCATCTCACATGGTCTCAAACATTGAAGAAATCAGAGATATAGAGATTGGGCATGTTGATATGTCTGAATTTCTTGAGAGAGCTGAGAAGTCAACTTCACATGATATGTAGTTGCTGCCGAGAAGTCATATTCACTTGGTTTCTACTTTTCTTGTTGCTGCCCTGGAGCCAAAATTAGTTCTTGCATGTGCATCTCGCTTCAAAATAGAATCTAGAACTATCAGGGATGATGATGGTACGTGGTAATTATTAGAATTGATTATGAAACCATTAATAAAATCTTCAGAGTTCCTGATGCTCGTATGTATTTAGATATTTCAATGAAGAGTGCTCATGATAATTATGAACAAAAAAAAGTGATTTTATTAAGCACATCAATAATAAGTGGCTTCTTAAATCACGACCTTGTATAAACCGGATGCCCAAGCTATATCGGTCTGATTTCAATGAAGAAATTAATGACATGATCACACCTTTGAGCAGAATAATGTTTTTTGAGAAATGGATGTACAAATTCATAGTGGTCATAAGGAAAGTGCAATATCCAATTTTATGGGGTGAGGTGATTAGTGATAGCTTATGTGAACAACTTGCATAGGTTCCTACCACACTCACATTCTATATGAATTCCTATTTGGTTTACATAGCAGCTTCATTGAGGCAGTTTCTAGGCCTTTCTACTAGAGGTGATAGATCATTGGTGGAAGTATGGGAGTATTATGATCAACTGACTTTGAGGCAAAGTCAGGTACATTATAGAAGAGTTCATGATGCTTTCTTTGGTCATCTTATGTGTTTATTTGACAAAACATTAGAAAATAACAGGGTATCTGAGGTTGCCTGGAAAAAATTGAATGAATACAGTTGTCTTTTTCTTCAGTTTCGTACTTTAACTTACATGAGGGTTGGTTGTTTTGAAGATCAGCCGTACATGATTCCAAGATATCCAATAGATAAAATCATTTTGATGGATTTTTCAAGGCAGTTAATGATAGTGCATGCATGACAAGATACACAACATAAAACCAGGGTTAGCATTTCTTCACATAATCCATTGCAAATTGAAAGATATTCCTTGACAGCTTCCTCAAAAGAAAAGGCAATGGAGGCTGAACTTCAAGAGATCAAATTGAAGAAGTTCCAAGCAAGAGTGGAGTTTGATTATAGAAGGGTGCAAGATAAAATAAAGAGATCTTTTATGCATGTGCATCGCATAGAAGACATTTGGGAAGATCTCTGAATAGAGAAGGACATCTATAAGATGGATTATTGCAGGCTTACGGTAGAACAAATTGTCGATCTTAATCTGACCTTGGTCCCATAAGGAGTAATTGATGATGGGAAGATCTTAGATCTAGAGTATGAAGAACAAGAGGTTGTTGATGTACCTATTCCTGCAATACAGTGGTCTTAGAAGGAATCCACTTCTATTTTTGATAGGTTTCAATCAATCTTGGAAAATACTAATGCTTGGCTCAAGAGCATAGGTGTTAAGACTATTAAAATTAGAGTTGCAGCCGAGGATGATTCAGCTGGACCAATAGGATTGAAGTCAGAGGTTAGACACAAGTCTAAAGAAGGAGCTTCTTCTTCAGAAACCAGAATCAAGTTGAAGGTTAGCTGAGCTATAGAAAAACCTTTGGAAAAAATAACACTAAAAGGAAAGGAGGTTAAGGAGACACAAATTCAAGTTATGGATCAACAAGAAGAAGATGCCCTTGAATCTTCTAATATTCTAAGCGAGAGGTATCCTCACATTGATGCTCCAATGCCAGTTTTTGTAGCATCTCCTATGTCTCCAATTGATAGTGATGTTGATTCTTTCTTGACAGTGTTTGTTACTTCCATCGCACCTACAGAAGTTGTTCATCATACTTCAGCTACATCACCATTGAATACACCTATGGGAAACTTGCATGATAGTTTGGAGATTTTTTTTTATGCCAATCCAATCTATCCTATGATATCAGAAATAACACTTCTAGAGATAGATACATCAGCAGCAAGTTTTGATTGTTTTATGGCTGATACTAGTCGTAGTTTACCATGTGAGCAGGCTCTTGTTGCTATTCAAACTGAGGCTTCTCCTAGGATAATCATTGTGGTACATAGTGAATCCATTTCTCCACATACTACAATTGTTGTTTCATATGTGAGAACATTAGATCTACCCCCATGGTTGAGTTCAATTACGCCAAAGAGGAAGAAACATGCAATTTCTCCTGATGTGTTTGATTTCCAACAACTAAAGAAGTCTAAGCCAAAGGTTGCAAAGAAGGCTAAAACAGTCTCATGGGTGTTTGTAGACAACAATAAAATGAAATATGTTGAAGTAGCAGAACCTCTTATAGACAAGCCACATGAAGAGATGCAGGTGTCTGATTACAAGTTCACTGGAGTAGAGTTGGGAAAATAGACACATACCAATATGATGCAAGATGCTCAAATTTCTGTGACAGTGTTGGCGTAGAGCTACAATGAAATTTTGGCTAAGAAAGAAAAGCTAAAAGAGGAGAATGCATAGCTTGTTTCAGTTATTCAAAATATCACCAAATCTTAAGAAATGGTTGATTCATTATCTTCCTCTACCCCTGAAGAATCAGTCAGGTAGTTAGAAAAGATTGCAAAAAAGGCTAAAGCAGTTGATTCTTGGGCAGCTCAACTAATTGATCAAGGTACACTAGTGATTGAGAAGACACTACATATTTTGAGGACTGTCAGGGCAGCAAGAGTTGAGATGAATCAGACTTTGTAATTTTTCAAGCAATGTCTGGATTCACTTGAAAAAGATTTTAAAATCTGGCATGAGATGGATCAAGTCAAGCTAGAAATTCTAAGCAACAATTCAATAATTTCAAGCAAAGAAAAATATGTAGAGTTTGAAGAACTTATGACAAACAATTCATTAGTTGTTGAAGACCTCATCAAAGATGTTCAAGCTACACTTGAAATGAGTGGTGAAGTTGAGCAAGACATGCTTTCCAATTTTGAGAAAATGTCTTGTAAGATTCTAAATCACGAAGGAGAGTTACTTACAGCTGATGATGTTTTAGTTAGATAACCACAAATCTTTGTCACGAACTAGATTCAGAGCAGTTCACTATGGATTCAATTCATAAATTTGTTAATCATCGGATGATCCTTGATAAAATGCAAACTGTTCTTGAAGAACATAGAGAAGCAACGGTAAGATATTATGATGTGATCCTAAAGACGGTTGCAGTTGCCAAGAACATGCTGGGCCTCGATCCTGATGAATTGTAGGGAATTATCAGCAGATTTCAGTCTTTCAAAGCTAGGAATGAGACATAATGAAAAAGTTTTTATGTTATTTTATGTATTTTGCTTTCGACAAGTTACATGTAACGAAATTTTTTGCAATTGCAAGTGTTCCTTTCGCTTGCGTTTTTGAATAATGTAATTACATGTAAAACTTTACAAGTCAAATTACAATAGGACTTGGAATGTTGAATAAGTCATTTGCAGTTAGTTGGTGGTTGAGATAATTTCTCAAGCTAGTTGGGATCCTCCCACCTTTTTCTCAAGGATTCTCTCCTATAAATACTTGAGGGGGTCTATTGTAATATCTATATTTTTGGCTATAGAGAAAACTTTGTAGAAATTTACAACAAAGAGACTTTGTGCTTTGTGTGTGTAAACTTAATTTCCAAGTGATATAAAGAAGGCATATAAGATTTAAAACTTTGTGCTGAGTCTTGTTGCATGTTATTATTGTGTTATTATAATGTCATAGTAATGCATTTTTCTGAGTTCTTCTTGTGAAGTTGTGGAGCTATTGTGAAAATACTTTGGTCTGATTTCTTGTAGTCTTTGTGCTACAAGTTTGAAGGATTGAATTAAATTAATTTACGGTTAGGAGTTGTGACTCGTAGATGCACTATATTTACAAACTTTGTGTTGTTATGTGTTGCATTATATTATCATTCTAAAAGGGTAGATAGGATTTCTCATTCTCAAGACTTTGTGCTTGGAGATTGTTTTCCCATCCCAGAGGAGGTGACGAAAGTCTTTGTGCTTTTAGGAAACTTCATTTCCTCTCTCTTAATTTCATTTTAAGTTGTAAAAGTTTTCTTAAAAGTCATAATCATTTTTCTGTGAAGAGAAAAGAGTGTAATCATTCCTGAAATAAGATGAAATATTGTTGTTCCACCCATATTAGTTTAAGTTAGTTAGAAAAGGGGGAGCCTTCCCTAAATTAGGATAGTATCACACTCACACATTGTGGCTGAAATCACAATTTTGCATATCCCCAAGTTATACAAAATTTTCAACCAACAAATTTTAACATGTACACTTTTGAGGAAGAATCATGGGAATCGCTATCATAATAGGAAACTAACCATATCAATATCAATATCAATATGAGAAGAAAGAGTTGAAGGTGGAAGAGGAGCCTCCATTTTGAGAAGAACTATTGTAGAAAGATCTAGTAGTGGAGGTGAGTGATGGTTATGCTTATTTATGTGGTAGGGTGGAATAGGGTAATCCTTTGGATTACACTTGGGTCAAGGGTGATTTATTTCAATGTTTATGGTGGTGGGGTAGAGGATATTTAAAAAATTGATGGTGGGTGTATTGGAATGGGATAAGAAAAGTTGGGGTAGTGCTATAGATGATGTTGACATTTATTTTTCTAAAAGATCATCTAAGGGAGGATTATTAGGCATTAAACGGATGGGGGGAAGTTTTATAAATGAATTAATACTACTTTAACCCTTTTTATGTTCCTCTCATTTAGATTAAAAGAAGGCACATAAGGGGTTTAGATAGGAACAGACTTAAGTGGAGGAGGGGAAGGTAGAGGTTGAGATGAAGGAAAAAAATCAAGGGGTGGTTGAATTGGATGGGGCCACTTGGGATCAAGATCATATAGGGTAGCATGATCTCGATCTATATCATGTCGACAACATTTGTGATCTCTCACAAGTTGGTTATGTCTAGTGAGATCCTTAGACTTGGCTTGGGGAAAAAGAGATTCTACTAGCATGGGTTGTTTTCCTTCCTTTATTGAAGGGATAAGAGGAGGGATAGAAACAACCACTAGAGGATGAGAAACCATAGGATCATGATGAGGATCACTCATCATCGATTTCTTTCCTCTAATTTTTAAAAAGGTAAGTGGAGGAATAGAGGCACTCATTGGAGGGTGAGAATTCATACATGTATGAGGAGGATCCTACACCATGGGTTGCTTGTTTTATTGTTAAAGAGGTGAGTAGAAGAATGAAAGAAACCCCAAGATGGAAAGAGACTAGAAGGGGAGGTTTATGTGGTAAATGTGATTATCATCTTACAATTGAAGAGGCAAGGGGAGGAATAGATACCACAACTATAGGTCACAAAACCATAATAATGAGAGGGAATTTTAGTAAGGATGACTTTTCTCTAATCACCAAAGGGGTAGGTGGAGGAATAGAAGAAATTGGTTAAGTTTTAGAAATCAAAGGTAAAATAATAATTAAAGAAAAGGAAGAATGAACACCAAAAATAACACTCTACAACATAATTTAAATTTTTGAAAAGACTTAAATAAGAAATCCACGCAATGTTAAAGAGGTCTTATGGGGGATAGCCAAAAATAATTGAGGGAAAAGTTACCATGTAAAAGAGAAGCTAAAATATATTGTAGTGGATTGTATTTATATCTCTATTTTGAGGGAACTTTAGGAACTTGTGAAAAATAAAAGAGAATACTTTCATCAAGATGAGCAATAGGTGCTACCTAGCTTCACATGGAAGTGATCAGAGCTAGGAATCATAGAGAAGTGGGCATCTAGGAATTTTGGTTCCATCTAGACAAAAGGGTGATTCAATCCAAGGTAATAAAATACCATCATGCATCTATATAAATAATTTATATTTCTCATACATGTCTCTACACAGGTCATAGACATTTAGAAATTCATTTGTTACTACATTGACCATATTCATTAGGTTAATGAGTAATCCTTGAATGAGTTCCCTATTGAAATCAACATGAATATACAAAGGCCCATCACATAAATCCTTAGACACATCAATCAAAGAAAACTAAATGGTGGGTTCACTCCCAATATACTCGAGGGTATGAATCCATCATCCCCACCATACCTAAGAAAGGAGAAGAGGAATTTTCAACGTCAACATCTTACACAAGTGAGGAAGAGCAGGGTTAACAAAGTTAGAGGAGTGTTATGGGAATGGTATGGTGTATATTTGAAGATTTTTGTTGGGATTTTCAATGGATTTTTTTTTTTTGATAAAAGGAATATTGCCGAATTTATATTAATATATCATAAAATATTTACATAAGTTCATACATATTGGATAAAAAATGTTTGTGGCAAAGTCCATTCCTATACCCCGGGTCAGCAGAGCAAGAACTAGCACACTATTTACTAACCCACACCTTGCCCACTACGAAGTGGAGTCGAACCTGTGACCTCAAGGAATGCAAACCCCAATCCCCAGCCAAAAAATGTTTGTGGCAAATTCCATTCCTATACCTCGGGTCAGCAGAGAAAGAATTGACACACTATTTATTGACCCACACCTTGCCCACTACAAAGCAAAGTCGAACCTATGACCTCGAGGAATGCAAAACCCAAGCCCCAACCAACTCTGCTATAAATGGTGGCTTTTTCAATAGACTTATTAATTTAATCATTCATGCTAGATACTTTGATGATTCTAGAACCAATGCATTCTTGCACTATTTTCTTAAGACTCAAACATCTATCTATATCATGACTAAAAATCTATGATACTAGAAAAGGGCCTTAATGTCATAAGAAGGAAACAAGGAATGATTTATGTCTAGAGGTATAATAGGTGGCAACTAAACTGATTTTTTTTTTAGAAGCTAGTAGAGGATAGTATAGAGACTCATTTTTTTTGTAAATTATCTATTTCTCTAAGGATTTGCAACAAAATAGCTAAGGTAACAGGGGGTTTCATGGAACAAGAAATATTTATAATAATAAAAGAATTATTAAATAATTTGTATTCCTTTAATAGTGGGATACTAGAAAATATAGTTATGCTAGAAGAAGATAAAGTTTGAAAGGGGAAGACTTGCAAATCAAATGGGATGGAATTTCTAAGGATCCCACTTAGAAATCCAATTTTAATGGCCTTTGAAGATGGGACAAATTGAGAAGACCAAGCATGCATCACTCTAAACAATACATAGCTAGTGGTTATATGCATATTGAATGACATGAGATAGTATGAATTAGCATATAAATGGAAATTTAATTACAATTCACATTGTCTTGGGATCCATGACTTATTTTAAGGCAAGAATATTTCTATGAATGATAGTGTTAACCCCCCAATAAACTCAAGACCTTCAAAGAAATTTTTAAGAACTTTTGAAAGGGCCTCGACCAAAGGAACAATAGTTCCAGAGATGCCACTGTGTAAACACTTATAAAATTATCTAAGGTTCTAATCAAGATTTTACACCTAGGAATGAGAGACATGTATAATGAAATCATGGTCAAGTCCAACATCCATATTGTTTAAACCATTTTTGGGAGAACTAAGTTGAACATTAATTGTGGAAATATAAGGTATACTAGTTTTTAATTGATCAAAATTAAATTGTCAAAGAGTAGCCCTTATTAGCTTTGTTGTACCACATGAATAAGGCACTTTTAGATTATAATATCTCCTACAAATAATATTTTTTAAAATGTGAATATTGGTTATGAAACTCATAAAAGGTGTCATAAATGTACATGAGTTAAAATAATAAAAAATGAATTTTACAAATTGTTTAAAGTTTAGATTTTTATTTTTTCTTAAGTGTAAGTGGCAGGTCCACCAAAATGTAGTGTATAAAATATTACTTGACAAAGGAAAGGTTAGCTTCCCTTATCAAACAATCTTTTAATCACTGCACTGAAATTAACTAGCCTTATTCGATTAAGAAATTTAATAAACTACTAAATATAGTATATTACACTAGTTAATCTAAAGTTTTTAACTAAAAATGGTTGTTATCTAAGCAAGCTAAAAAACTAGAAAGGAAATAGATTTTTGTTGTTAATCATAAAATGAATTAAAAATTTGACAAGAAAAAATTAAAACTAAAAGTAATCAATAGAGAAGAACTTGGAAAACAAATTTGAAGCTCATTAGACTATATGCTAGCACCAAGTGTGAATATACATGTGATGTGCTATAGTGTCATATGAAAAAAGTTACAAAAAAATTGAATCTACCTTTGAATGTGTCAAACTTGTACCAAAATAAAACCAAAAAACTTCCAAAAATATCACTGATGATGAAATAAACAAAATAAAAATATTAAACTAATCTATTTCAATGAAAATTAAATTACTGATAAATAAAAAGAGGGAAAACTATTGACAAACTCCAACAAGTTATTCCACTCAATAAAAATATATAGCTAAAGGATAAAAAGAAAACAAATTGGTTGTATGGAGCTTTCCTTCAATTCAAGACCCTAATTTGGCTTTCCAACCTTCGTACATAGCCTAGATTTTTTATAATAATAAAAGAAATGTGTGTTTTTAATCTTAGGTGCATTAAAGAATGGAAGAATAATAACAATACTAAATGAAGTGCAATATAATGACCATAACAATGATAGTGGGTAGAGAATGTGATCCCAAGTGCCAAACGAGAAATATCAAATAGGATTAAACAATAACGAGAAGAATCTAGAGTAAAAAACATAATAGAAGTCACCTTAAAAGTGCTTTGAAGATGCCAATGGAGATAAAAAAAATTGTTGTAAAATTTATTCTACACTTGTATTAGTTTGATAGAGCTAGATAAAATTCACATCAACTATATTGTTGGTAAGAGATCAAAGTGTTGTTAACAATGGAGGAAATCTTGAAGAGAGTTCAAAATTTCCAAGAGAGAGCCATAGATTAAAAAAATAGTTTAAAATAGGTCAAAGAGGGAGGACGCAATTAGACATTTAAATTATCTCCAAAGTAGTTACCTGCTGACTAAAAGGTGACGAAGAAGATAAATTCTTGAGAAAAATAAAGGATTAATGAAATGTCATGGGATGCTAACGCATTGCATAGGCGTTAATATTTTACACTAGTGCCTAGACATTTTTAACTAAGCAAAGGTCAAAACACTAGGACACAACATAAAGAAAACACTTAGGATACACGATTGGTGAATAAAAAAAACTAAAATTGTAAACCTTTGGCACCAAGAGGGAGAAGGCTAGGACAAAGGGATAAAATGACTTAAAACATACCAAGGGAAACAAATTCCAAAGCGAGCACAAAACATATTGTGAAATTGCAAGGGTATTTTTTTTTTTTGGTATTACACTTGGAACACTTACAAATATATTAAGTCCTTATAGCTAGAGAACATTAGGATGATGATGATGAATAATACAATGTTGATGATCATATAGAGACATGGAGATATATTTTTCCAATGGATGGTACTAGTAGGTAGATGAATACAATTTCACATGGTGTCTCCTAATCCATAAGAAGCCATAATGAGAGAAGTAGGAGTCCTTATTACTTGGGAATTTAGGGGTTTTATAGACCATGCTTATTCTTGTTTTTTACTCTATTTTTCTTTCTCATAGCTCTAGAGGCCATTGTACTCATATCAATCTATTATTTTTCGTGTGTGTAGGTATAGTTATTTTGACCTTTCAAATATTTATTGGAAACTTGTGTTATTGTGGATCATTCATATTTATTCATTAGGAGAGTTCAAAAATAGGAATGTTGTAACATGGTTAGATAACAAGATCAAATACAACATAATTGAACTAAAAAAATAAGCAAATTATCAAGTTAAGCCATATTCCATGGAATTAAGTCTAAAAACTCAAATAAATATTCATTCTAAGCAATTAAACATCAATTAAAGCTAAATGAACTAAACAAAGAGTACAAACTAGTGCAATCCCATGGTGGATTGAGTGCAATTGAGTGAAGTTATGGTGTGGATTGCTCAAATTGCCTTATCCATAAGTGTTTTGATGCAAAAGCTTGATGAATTGATGGAAATGGTGAGGCTGATTCACAAAGTGCTCAAAGCTCAAGTAAGAAATTGGGTAGAGTAAAGTTTCTCAAACAGTTGTGAATGAATTCTCATATAAAATGAGGACTATTTATAGATTTTTGGAATGAATTAATGATTGAGATTAAATCAGTTAATCAATGGAGGAAGATGGATGAGAGATGAAGACATGGATCAAAGATCAAATCAAGGGTTGATAATTAATAATGACATGGATCAAGAATTTTAATCAAAGGTCCAAATTGCTTAAGACAATAACAAATCCCTTGATTTTAGGAAGCATGTGGGAGATATTTCCATGTGGAGGGAAAATTTGAATTTGAAAAGGAGGAATATTCCATGAGAATATTCTTTGAATGAATTATTTAATTATGCAAGTGGAGGGAATTAGGAATTTTAATTAAACAATTAGGAATTATTTAATCAAAGAGGATTTATGAAATTTAATTAAATAATTTGCATTATTTAATCAAAAGAGAATAAAATTAGTGTGAAGGTGGTAAATTAATCAAATAAAATTAATTATTCAATTAATAGGAGAAAATAGTGAATTTAATTAAACAATTGACACTATTTAATTAAATAGATGAAAATAGGTGAATTGGGAGAGAAATGGTGTTAATAATCAAAATTTTGAGGTGTGATATGATCATGAAATTTTTAAGTGTCTACATTTTTCCCCTCTTTGAAGTGAGGTATCAATTGCGTTGCTTCAAAGAATTGATACTGCTCAGATCAAAAATTTCACAAAATTGTGTTCTTTTGGATATGCCCCACTATGCCCCAGCAGTCGATAGAATGTTGGTATTTTGCCCCCTCGAGAGATCGAGTAGAAAAACTAACTTTTAGGTCAAGATCGTGATAAGATTACGAGAGTGGTTTGGCTACATAGAGGACAAAAGATAAATCTTAGAAAGCTCAGATGTTCGATGCAGACAAATTTTATGATGTATAGACATTCATCAACCATGGGTAGCCTCATGTATAATTTGATGTATATCACATAGATATTTGATACTTGGATAGAAATGTTGATATGTAGAGAAGAATAAGAATGAGAATAAAGATGATAAAATTAGAAGAATGATTAGAATGGAGATGATACAATAGATTATCATTGTGTTGAGATTGATTCATTATTCCAAAAAACATGATTTTTTGAGATTTTATTGGACATGTCATGAGATAGGATAGATGATATTGCTTTTGCTCTTCGGATTAGGCTTAATTTCATCATGGAAATCCTTATTTTTGATATAGAAAATAGACATGATGCACCAAGGTATTGAAAACCAGTATGAATTTGTATCTAATGCATGGACTTTGACTCTGCAAATAGATAGAAGTACCCATGTTCATACCTTGAACATATAAAAACCTTGTTTGATTGTGTGAAAGAATGAAGTCATTGAAGTAAGGAGACTAATACACAAAAGGTATGAAGAAGATAATATGTCTTAACCATTTTTTTACTTGAGACTACCCTCATACATGCAAGGCAAGTATTTTCTAAGATTGTATCACAAAAACATCCAACAAGAACAACATACACACGCATTGATCTATGCCAAAGAGTGTTATTTTAGATGATATCCACTAATGTCTATTGTAGGAAAGATATATCCATAAGACATTTTGGATGTTGATTGGTTGATAATTTTTTGATAGATTGTTGATATGATGTTGACCTAACATGTTTGATAATGCTCAAGATTTTGACTTTTGCATTGAAATTTGATTGAACTGGATAAGTTTTGTACTTGTTTCTGTTTGTTTTACCAAAGGTTGAAGGTGACAATCAATTTATTATGTTTTAAATTTTATTACAGTTGGAAGTGGGATGAGACAATTGATTTTATTTTTTTAGAATATTTCAATGTTTTTGACGTTTTGAAATGTTCGAGGTTGTTTTGGTATTTCAAGGTTTTATGAGTGTTTTTATTTTTCGAATGTTATGAGGCTATTTTTGGTATTTGTGTGATGTTTTTTGAATGCTTTTATTTTTTCAAATTTTCTAGATGTGTTTTGTGTTTTCCAAGGCTAGACCAAGAGAACGAGACCTAAAGCAGGAAAGAATTATGCCTTGAGGTATAATTGTGCAAAGGCTTCATAGTTCGATTATTGGACTTGGATATCAGCACATGATGGCTAATAACATTTTTGAGTTTTTTTATGTTTTAGACCTTTTTATGGGGTTTTGAATTGATTTGGATGTTTTTGAATTTTGAGATGTTTCAAATGTTTTGGGGATTTTGACGTATTTTGCATGTTTTTGGATTTTTAGGATATTTTAAATGTTTTTGATATTCACATGTTTTGGATGTTTTTGGGATTTTGAGATGTTATGGATGTTTTTGGGATACTTTTGAGAATGATACCTAGATCACAATGTCGATATCACGTGATATATAGGACATGGATCAAGATTTATTTGAAAGCAAGATGCAAGTACCTACCCCCACTATCTAGCAATATTTGATATTTCTTGAATAAATGCATAGATTAGGATAATAAATGGATAAGCATGCAAAGGATACGAAAGATATATCTGGTGATAGGATCATTAGGATAATGCTTGGATATAGACTATAAGACTTCATGGGATAAAATGGGATCAATGGTAAATACCATGTCAAGATTGTGCCATGAGCAAGGTTAAAGTGTACCTCGAACCTTTGTCAAGATCAGCAGAATTTGGAAGATTTGGATGAAGATGGATTGGATGGAGGGAGGCAATGCTAGATTTATTATGGAGGCGATGGGATGCTTCCACCTGAAATAGTGCACATATATGCTCGATTCTACTCATGACACATGTTTGCTAGGTTTTCATCATGGTACTTGCCCAAAGCGCCACTAAAGTGGTTTTCACTAGAGGATAATTTTTCTCTTTACTATTTTTTAAATTTTTTAAGGTTTTGGATCATGTTGAACCACTTGGTAGTGTTGATGTAGATGTTGCTATTGTCATGATATGCCAACTGTATCCTTCTTGGAGGATTTTTTTTTCCAAGATATAGGCGCTTGAATGTAATCCCTAAATGTTCTTATCTTCTTTGCCAATACCGAAGTTAACCTCATCTAGGTGTGCACATCATGATAGAGTGTCCTTAAAGTGCTTATGATAAATTGTGACTGCCAAGACATGGTCATGTGAGATTTGAATATCATGGATGTTGAAGTGGATGGTGGAACACAATGAGGAATATGAGATATAAATGGATTGGTTGATAATTTGGAATCTTTGATTCTCCAAACTTGGGATGATGAGAAATGAAGGGTGGATATGGATTTTTGAATGGAATTAGGACCAACTTATTGATCTAATTTTTACATCACTCTTGAAGCTTTCTTTTGCATCAACAGACATCTTTGATGGATGAAATTCCCTTTTTGATTTTTCCCCATAGTTTCTTTGACTGATGGAGTTTGATTGGGATGATTTTCTTTTTTCTTTGACATCCATTTGAATTTTATTTGTCCATTTTGATTTTTTGATTCTTTTGCTTTGATGACTTGCTCTTTTCTTTGATATGGACCTTTTTCTTTGTGTTGGTCCCAATTAGTGAGTGGAAAGGTGCGAGAATGACGATTCATGATATGGATATTTGTAGCGTTTGTAGTAGTTTTATCATAAGGAATGCTCCCCATGTTGATATTTGTACTAGATAAATTTACCCTTGGTAAATAAATACCCTATTGCTCATGCTCATTGACTATCTGCATTGATTCCAAGATACCCTATTTAGTAGGCCTAATCCTTTGCCCTAATAATACATTTGATGACATACTACCATTGAATATTATTTGTCTTGAAAAAATGATGATACTTCTTCTATGCTATGTTAAGAATCCTCACAACGAGTAGTAGATACAAATTCTAATTGTTCTCTAACAGATGCTTGTGATTCATAATCAATGTAGGAGTCATCTTCATGATTTGTTTCTGGATTATCACTCTAAATTTTTTCCATCACTTGATCATTTGGAGGAATTTCAAGAGTAGGAAACTATTTTTTTGGATGAAGATCATCTACATGTCCATCAGAAGAAATCATCTCATGGGTAGGATTTGGTATATGAGTATGATCATCATTCTTGAAGTCTTGGATGGATTGGAAAAATTTCATCAAGTCATGATAGTATTTCAGGGTAGTGAGTTCATCTTGGCTTATGTTAGAGAAATTGTCACTTACGGATTGGAAAATACTATATAGATCATGATAATGTTGTGAAGATAAGAGATCTTGATCTTGACTCAATTAGAAACAACTTTCATCATACTCAGGATTTTCTTCTTGACATGACTCTTGGGTAGATGGTGTAACATGGATGCAAGACTCTTCGCTAGTCTTAATGGTTTTAGAGGAGGTGATGGAAGTTTCTTGTTGCTTTGGAACCTCTTCTATATGGCCAATCATAAAGTCATATGTGGGAGTTATGTTGCAATCTGAAATGTATATAATGTAATTTTGATATGAAACTTTACTGGACACTATTGATTGATCTTGATTATGCACTAAGAAAGTGTCTTGGTACATATCCAATTCCTCATCTTGTGAAGAATAAGTAGTACAGATATATCCTACTATGTTATCGTAGGTATGATTCAAATTGTTATAGCTTGGCGCTTTTTTGGAATCTTTGGTCTTCCCATGATTAGGCATTGAATTTGTATAGATTTTTAAATCTTCATTCCCTGATTTTTTATTGACATTGACTTCTCCTTGATCAATAAGGTCTTGGATTAGATGTTTGAGTTTGATACAATTTTGTGTTTTATGACCTTTCATGTGATGATATTGGAAAAATCCTTGTCATTGTACCATGGTGGTTTTATTTTAGGTTCAAGATAATTGTGATAATCGAGAAGTTCAATGTGTTTTGATTGGATTAATTTCTTTAGCACCGTTTCGATAGGTTCCCCTAAGGGAGTGAATTGTCATCGAGGAGCATTGTTTTGTCTTGGTGGTGGTCCTCATGAAGGATTGGAATTTTGGACATTTTTTTGTGTATTATGTTGTGTGTATGAGTTCGATGGTGCCTTGATAACAACCTTTGCATCCACCACACCGTCATGAGTAATGTTCTTATTTTTTGTCCAAAATCAAGGTTTGTCATTGGAACTAGACAATTAGTTATTGTTTTTGTAAATTTGTATCGCTCCCTTAGTAATGAGGGCCCTTTCAATGTTAAGCCCTTTGGATATGAGTCCCTCAAATGTTGTGACATATTGCATTCTTAGTTGGAAGGCTAAATTTGTTTCTAGGTTTATTGCAATGATTTCTACTTGTTACTTCTCCAACATGGTCCATTTACATTTCCTTGCCTTATGTCTCCATTTTTGTAAGAACGATGCAAAGGCTTCTCCCTTGATCTATTTAAAAGTGTAAATTTCCTCCAAGGTTACATTTGTGTCAATGTTGTAGGAAAAGTGTGCTACAAATTGATCTACAATCTCTTGAAATGTTTTGATTCCTTGGGGTAAGTGTGAAAACCACTCTATGGCTTGCCCTCCCAAACTTCTTGGTAAGAGACGCATCAGGTATGAATCATTGTATGATACTTCCATGCATGCAACATAAAACTCTCTAATATGCTCTTCTATATTACCACATCCTTTGTATTTGTCAAATTTGGGTATCTCAAAATTTGGAGAAAAAGGTATCATTGTGATGTTTCGATCAAACAGGTATAGGCATAGATTTGGACCACATAAGACTTTTTGGTCTTTCCCCATTTTAATGTCTTAAATATTTTGATTTAACATTTGAATTTGTGAGGATAAGTCCATGGGTGGAATGTTTGGGTTATACATGTATAAATTTTGATCTTGTTATAGAGGAAAATCCATGTCAGATGAACTCCTTTGAGATTGCTGATTTCCTTGACATATAGGACCATTTTGGTATTCTGAATTTCCTTGAGGTATAGGGCCCATTTGATATTGCATATTTCCTTGAGGTATAGGACCTATTTGATAACTTCCTTGATGTTGAGGAGATGTATTGTAAGATCCATATTGATTTTGAGGGACCATGTTTTTTTGTGATGGATTTGGTTGTTGTAAATTGATGTGTGACAATTGGTGAAGACTTTGTCGTGACATCAATTGTTGTTGAGAATTTTGTTGTTGTTGATGTTGAAATTATTGTAAGGTGGTGTATTGTTGATGTTGCAAAGCTTGAATTTGATGTTGTGTTGATGGTTGTTGATATTGGAGATTTTATTTATTTTGTGAGATGGTGTTGTGAGAGTGTGATTTATGTTTTGAAGGGACTCAAAACCCTTTACAAAAAAATAAACAAAATGTTGCTTAAAGATAAAAATATTGAACCATCAACAACAACCAGCAAAAAAACAACAACAAAGAAGTAGAGACCCATAAGCAAAATAAAGTAACAAAGCAAAGCACAAAAAGGGACACTATTTCATGTTCTTTAAGGTGTTAGCCACCTCAAGTTCTTGGTTCTGATGTAGTTCAACCATGTCCATCAGCTCTTTCTTCTCCTCCTGAAAGGATTTCCTCAGGTACCCTTCCCTCTAGTAGTAGGGCCTTTAGCTTCATCCTTTCCAACATTTTTCCCCTTTCCCTTTGAAACCTGGTCCTTCTCCATCGGCTTAAAAAAGTAAAGTTGATCTTCTCTTAGCTCACTTATCTTGTGCAACAAGATCTCCAAGGATTCAACACTATTCTTAATCAAAATGTGGCTTACATGCAATAGCTTCTTGATGTCCTCATTGGTGTCAATAATCTTAGCCCAATTTTTCAGAGATGCGTTGCTCACATAGGGACTTGAAATCAGTAAAGGAGCACTCTAAGTCCATAATTCTTTCAATCAAAATATCTTAGGAAGACCCCTTTGGCATATTTTGCACATTCTCTTTTAGGCCCCTTATCTTGATATTCACCTTGTTGAATTCCTTAAGAGTCCACTTCGCCAGATTGAATGGACTAGTAGCCTTGGCACGAGCCATGTCAAGGAGTTCAAACATTGAATTGGTATCATCATTTAGGTACGAGAAATCCTTAGAAAACGAGTTTACCTTAAGAGGCTTTGGCTTTCCAGGCCTCATATTAACTCCCTCCTCTTCATGCATATTCTTTTCAGCAAAGAGTTCCACAATTGGCATTTGTCGAATCGAGGAGTCATTAATTTCAACAGTCTTCTCCTCAACACCCTTCTCCTTACGCTGGTCCTTGGTACCCTTCAAAACATCATTCAACACCTCATTTTTTAACTTAGCAATATGCATAAAAGACCTTCTAGGCCTTTCCTTGGAATCCTTGTCCATGCCATTATTCTGTAGGCCCTCCTCCTTACCACCCTCCACAAAAAAATCCTGCTAATTAAACATGGCATTACCCTTAGACCTAGAATCACCAGAAACAACATACGTATCCCCAGAAACAACATCTATATCATTACCAAATGACTGGAACTTTGACTCCTAAATAATAAGCTTCTTAGTAGCACGTTTCCCCTTGGGGTTCCCCTTCTTTCTCTTCTTAGAAGGGGTGGTTGCAAGGGAAGAAGACCCACCGTCATCCTCCTAATTCCATTCCTCCTCCCCAACTGCACTGGTATCCAAGCCAAACAAGATGGAAAAATCACTAATAGCCTTTTCCTTTCCCTTAATTATTTTAGCAGGGATGAGGGCTCTCACATGCTCCATTATAAGTAGAATGAGGCCCTCATGCAAAACTGGTGCCCTCCTATTTTTCAAATGAGCATACACTGACACCTCCAACGAAGATAAAAGAAAGAAAGGGAACGAAATAAAAATCCCATGTCTGAAATGATTCAACAAGGTGAAATGGTGGCCTAAAATTGTAGTAAACATGCCATCTAGGGAAACATACTTCATGATGACCTCCACAATATCAACCCAAATTTTCTTCAGAGACGAGTGTGATTGATGTTTTTGTTGTGGTGGGATTTGGTTTTGATAATGGAACCCTTGATGTGGTGGATTTTGATATTGTTGAACTTTAGGTCATTGAGGTACTTGTTGTGAAACTTGATGTTGTTGAGAACCTTGAGGTTGTGATATGTTTTGAGGACCTTGTGATATTTGAAGAACTTGATTTTTTTGTGACATTTTTTGAGGACCTTGTGACAATTGAAGACCTTGATTTTGTTGTGAGACTTGTTGAGGACCTTGAGGTTTTTTAAGACCTTGATGTTGAGACACTTGATGTTGTTGAGAATTTGCTTGATTTTGACTGATAATTTTGAATACTAGGGACATTTGTGTGAATATTTTGAGCATTGAATGTAGGTGGAATGTTGGTGTTTTGAATGCCCAAATTTGTGTGATTCCATATATTTTGAGTATTATAAAAGAGATTGATGTATTGATTTGTAAAGTTTGTTTGATATATCCCTTGATAAGTGACCATGGGTTGGCCTAGTATGTTTGAAGATGAGTTGGGTATTTTTTCAATAATATGATGTACCAAGGGGTCATTTCCTTTTTGACAAGCTATTGTTCCAACATTTGATGTTGTTGGTTGTTCTCTAAGTTGATTTATGTCAAGGGGGGAGTTTAGCACCTTGTTGTGCAAGTATCAACATGTATTGATTGGGGTTTTGACTTATCATTGCCTCTACCACTTTGATAAACTCTTGGTCTTGTTGCATTTCTAAGAGTTCTTTGGGAGTTAAGTCATGAGCTTTATTAGTGATATCCTCTATGATGGCCGTTTCACCTTGAGATGGTTGAGTTGATGTTTCAATATTCTTTGATGAAGTTCATACTTTTGGGAATTTGTTTGTGGCATTCCAAAAGGATGATCACTAACACCTATGTTGGTAGGAGAATAGGTAGAAATGGGAACATTTGATCCATTTAAATTCACTTGTGACATGGTTAGATAACAAGATCAAATACAACATAATTGAACTAAACAAACAATCAAATGATCAAGTTAAGCCATATTCCATGAAATTAAGTCTACAAACTCAAATAAAGATTCATTCTAAGAAATTAAACATCAAATAAAGCTAAATAAAATAAACTAAGAGTGCAAACTAGTGCAATCCCATGGTGGATTGAGTGCAATTGAGTGAAGATATGGTGTGGATTGCTCAATTTTCCTTATCCATAAGTGATTTGATGTAAAAGCTTGATGTATTGATGGTGATGGTGAGGTTGATTCACAAAGTGCTCAAAGATCAAGTATGAAATTGGGTAGAGTAAGGTTTCTCAAATGGTTGTGAATGAATTATCATGTAAAATGAGGACTATTGATAGATTTGTGGAATGAATTAATGGTTGAGATTAAATTAGCTAATCAATGGAGGAAAATGGATGAGAGATGAAGACATGGATCAAATATCAAATCAAGGGTTGATAATGCATAATGACATGGATCAAGGATTTTAATCAACGGTCCAAATTACTCGAGACAACAACAAATCCCTTGATTTTAGGAAGCATGTGGGAGATATTTCCATGTGGATGGAAAATTTGAATTTGAAAAGGAAGAATATTCCATGAGAATATTCTTTGAATGATTGGAGGAAATTAACTAATTAAACAATTTAAGAAATTATTTAATTGTGCAAGTGGAGGGAATTAGGAACTTTAATTAAACAATTAAGAATTATTTAATCAAAGAGGATTGGTGACATTTAATTAAATAATTTACATTATTTAATCAAAAGAGAAGAAAATTAGTGTGAATGTGGTAAATTAATCAAATAAAATTAATTATTTGATTAATAGGAGAAAATAGCGAATTTAATTAAATAGTTGATATTATTTAATTAAATAGATGAAAATAGGTGAATTAGGAGAGAAATGGTGTTAATAATCGAAATCTCGATGTGTGATATGATCAAGACATTTTTAAGTGTCTACACATGTAATGAGTGAATGCATGTATGACTATGTATGAATGAATGATCTCTTATTGTTATGTCCTTTTCCAATCCCCACTTTATAAATAATTATGAAATAACTATTTTGTTAGTTAGGATGCAATATCTTTTAGGTCTAAAATAAAGGGGGAATTAGGAGAGAGGGTAATTGATATTATTTAATTAAATAGATGAAAATAGGTGAATTAGGAGAGAAATGGTGTTAATAATTGAAATCTCGATGTGTGATATGATCAAGACATTTGTAAGTGTCTACACATGTAATGAGTGAATACATGTATGCATGGGCATGTATGACTATGTATGAATGAATGATCTCTTATTATTATGTCATTTTCCAATCCTTTCTTTATAAATAATAATGAAATAACTATTTTGTTGGTTAGGATGCAATATTTTTTAGGTCTAAAATAAAGGGGGAATTAGGAGAGCGGGAAATAAAAAGGAGGTTTCAAGTAAACTTGTAATGGGTGAGATATTAATCTAACTCCAAATTAATTATAATAAAATAGGGAATGATTTAAATAGCTTTATATTTCTTGGTGCTAACCTAGACTTAGATCATAAATAACCAATAGGTCAAATCGAGAGGAGGATTTTAAATAAGAGAAGCATTTCCAAATGATGTATTTTTCATGTGTCATAATTGATTATTATTTTTTTTCTTTTAAATGTGATTTGCAAAGCCTAGCCCCATAAAACTAGGAAGATGTAATGATTCACTGCTAAAGGCTAGGATTAGGCAAATAAAGGCACTTCATGCCCCCTTTAATTGACCTAACACAACTAGTTAGGTGTGAGGGATTGGCACCTAATTTCAAGTCTAGAGTAGTGTGGTGATGCTCTAAAATAACACATCCAATAGGGAGTTAAATATTCCAATTTTGAGTGATTATGTTCAATTCTCATGCGCACAACTCAAACATGTTAAAAACCTCTAGATAAGGTCAACTCATATCTACTTGATATAAATTATAGCACAAAGGGATAATAGGAAGAGAAGGGTGCAGAGAAAAAATAAGAAAGAGCTGGCACACCAAAATAATACATCAATTAGATCCCCTCTACAACATTCAACCATCTTTTTACCTTAAAAATAATAATTGTGACCAAATTTTGTTCAACCTACTTCTACAAATCTATTGATGTGCAAAAATCCTCCTAACAAGAATTGAAAAGTCCTACAACTCTCAAATGCATACCAATAGGATGCTTAAGATTGAGGGCCATAAATAAGAAACCATCACATAAAACATTGAGACAAAGAACACTCTTCAAGATGAGTTGCTAAGAAACAAAAGTAAAGAATATATATGGCTAACAAAACAAAAGATAATTTACAATTAAGAAAAATAATATATTTATAGATTTTTTTTTTAAAATAAATATTTAATCATTGATTTGAAAGGGAATCCAATGGATTACACCAAAGGGAAAGATTACAAAAAGTGGACCTCCTTATTAGACTTATTTCCCCACACTCATCATATGAGGAGAGGAAGTATTATTTTAAATTTAAAGGTCACTACAAAATAGTAAGCCTAACATGTTATGCTATATGTTGCATGGGATTTTAATAAAAAATGATAATTTATTAAATTCCCAATGTAGAGAAAAATCACTACTATTGGCATGATCGCATGCAAGTAAGGATAACCTTTTCTTTCTTAGACTTTTCCTTCAACAAAAATTATAAATAGTAGAGGACAATTTTCCTATTAAGTTGTAGGAAACATTGTAGGATTATAAATATAATATTAGGGGAATTAGGGAGTAATGCAAAAATGGACCAAAGTACATTTCCATCTTAGGACTATTCTAGACAAGACCTTTTGGAGAGTTCTATGAGATAATTTTTTTTTGGAAATTTTTATGGTCTAGCATTGATAAATGATAGGATAGTGATCTATAACTCAATAAAGAAAATATAGAAAAGAGATTTTGAATATGGATTGTTGAATACTCCTATTTTATTATGAAGTGCATAATACAAATGTAAATTTAGGTTTTATTTCTGAATGTTTTTCTTAGATGTATGATATTTCTCAAGATGAAAAATCTTCACCCTCCTTGGTGCATAGATGGAAAACACTATTATCTAATCCCTCCTTGATTGAGTAAGGGAAAATCCAAATTGGTCCAAACTTTTACCCTTCACTAATTCTCACAAGTCATGCCTTCTTGTACTTTTATAACCTCAATCATTTTAATTAGTCCTAGTGACAAGTTCTCTTTTTTGCATTTTGATGGCTCATTGATGGTGTTTCATCTAGTAGACAAGTTCCTCCTCTTCCAAATAGGATGTGCATACATCATGTGATTTTTTAGATACCATTTTTATCTCTTTCTTATTAATATAAATCTATATGCTCTCATCTTTGAGGGTGTAAACATCCATTTGAAAGTTGTAATCTCACAATGGCCTATCATTGTCATGCATCACCAAATAGTTTTTGTTAGCTCAATATCATAGGCTCCCTCCATAATAATATCATACTCTTCCACTAACCTTTCTTCACTTATGACTTGAACATGCAATCCACACAAATCCCCATTTCCAACAATAATATCCTTACATGAAATTTTAACCATATAGATGTTCCAAACCTTGTTGGCAAGAATGTCTATTTTTTAGAAAGTGTATAGATGCTAATTGAATGAGTATAATAAATAAACATAAAGGTTTTATCTTATTCCAAAAACTTAGAAATCTTGGTAGTTTTTTTGTTGAAACAATAACAATGGTGCCAAATTTTTCTCCATTTAGGGGTCGAGGTCCTCCATAGTTCTTCCCTTTAGTTTAAACTTCTCTTGTTGATTACGAGGATTGATTTGTATGAGATCTAGAGGGGTAGTTAGTTCGCAGGGATTTCATATTTATTCTTGACTTATTGATTCAACTTTGCCAATATTAAAGGGGTCACAATCCCCCTTGTAGAAAAGGCTTGACCTAAATGAAGGAAATAAACCTCCTGAAAAAGGGTAGAGGGGATATCCTTCATATTATGAATTCATGGTAATCCCAAAAAAATGTTATAGTCAATGTTCGTATCTATAATATAAAATTTAATGGGAATGGTCTTAGGTCCAAGATTGACTAAGATGATAATATTTCCTTTACTTGTATTGAGATTTTCATATCCTCTCAAGGTATTATGGGTGTTGGTGATGGTGGTGTAACCAAACCCCACATTTTTCATAAGGAAAAGGGAATTACATTAACAAGCCTTATTATCAACCATGGCTCTCTTTATATAGTTATTGTAGATTCAAAATTGGAGATAAGGTCAGGTCACCTATTTGAGATATTTTGGCATATGAAGGAATTTACCTTATAAAAAATAAGAACCATGTGTCCTTCAAGAAAGGTTTAGGAGAATGAATACCAATATCCACATGGTTGATTTGATCCTTTGGTGGGGAATTTATGGTAGCTAGATGCCCCAAATCTAATGTTTCTAAGAAACTCTAAGAGAGAAATTCTACGGGCTAGAAAATTCCTAAGAAGATATCAAAAATAAATATGAGAAAAGGTTTTCTTGAGATCTACACGAACATACAAGACCATAGGGTAAGGGGACTTTTGGTTAGAATATATATTTTACACTTCTAATTTAGGTGGGAAAGTAAATTTTACCTCTTCATCTATATCATTTGACAAACCCTGTCACTTAGCCTCCCCTTTTGACCTAGAGAGATACCATACTAGGATAGCCAATTGTGAATATCACCTCTAAGATATAAGAAGGGTTAGACTATATTTTTTTATTATGGTCACCTTGAGTGTGCTCAAAAAAGGATTTTGGTAAACCCTTAAGATTTGCACTTTTTATGGTGATGGGCCCCAAACAAGTCTAGGATGAGTTGTCTTGAGGACAAAAAAACATGTCAATGATAATTGCTTCTAGTCATAGATCAACCATTGAATGAATTTTTATAATCCATGTAAGTTACTATATCATGCCCTTTAACCCCATGGAACATACAACACTTCAATATCATATACTCACAACCTTTGGTAAGGGTTGCTTTGGTTGGACAAAGACTATTTATAATGGAATTGGCTATATTGGGTTCAAAAGGCTCCTTGGTTGTAGCCCATTTATTATGAATAATCAATAGCATTGAAAAATAGGTGTTGAATTATTATCCTTGTGTAGTACTACCATCATTGCTATTATTAGAATTATTGTAGTTAATGTAGCCACTATTTTTCTTTAGGTTTTGAGAGGCATCCAAAATTCCATCTATGGTGGCATCACAATTTCTTCTTAAGACATTTAGTGTGCCATATTATTATTGGTTGAATTTTGACTAGTGTTTTTCCCTAGGGTGATTAGCCTTCCATTTGAACCATAGGTCATCCTACTACTATCTGTGGAAGCTTGGTCTATTTTCAAATAAATCTTAAGTGCCCCCCTCATATAATTGAGAAGACAATTTTTATACCTCTTCAATAGTATTTGTGTTCAATGCATGCAAGAAGAGGTTGCACAACTCATGATGGTCAACACATGGAGCACTAGCTAAGGAGTACAACAATATCTCCATCAAGGCATAAAGTGTGCCACTAATTATTTTTTATATTACTTGATATGTAAGAATTCATTTATTCTAGTTTGAATTAAATTATTCATGTTGAAACCTATTGCAAACTTTCTAATGAGTTGTTTGAAGGAGTTGGCGGAAGCCTTGGGATACTTGTAGTATCAATTGAGGGAAATCCCTTCTAAGATGGAAAATATTTTGCAACAACCATATCCTAGGTTAAGAGCTCTCTCATAACATTATTATATGCTTTAATGTGTGTATTAGAATTCCCTTCTCCCTTGAACTTTAGTAGCTCAGGCAATGCCCTAAGTAACATAATTGATCTATAAACAAAGGTCCTTGAAAGAGTTTTAAAAGAGTCATTCCATTGTAATTGTAGTAAATATGGTTTAGAGACATTCCAAGTGAATGTGTGTAAGGTTTTGTCAAATTTATATGCTAAGATTGTTTAAGATATATGCTTATGGGAAAAATTTGGTAGGGCAAAAAAAGAAATTTACTATAAGAAAATAGCATATTCATCATGCATGGAAAAGGGAAATCTTAGTGTTCCAAATTCCTCATTTTGTATATTTCTTCTACTATTCAATTCCCAATTTGAGTTATATAAATATATTTAATTGCTTCAAATGTAAAGGAGAATGGAGGATTTTAAACATGTTTTGGGCATTAGAGAGAACCGACAAGAAGTCCATGGGATAAAAAAAATCATAGGATGATATGGAATGCTCAAGAGCCCCATGGAAGTTGGATTTATATTACAAGACCTTATAAATGGTTATATTGTATAGTTATCTAGGTCGATATCTCTTAAGCATGTTCATGTAATGTTGCATAGTTGTGTTTGAATATTCAGGAGTGCCTAAGTAAGAGATGCAAATCTTGTGGAGAGTCCAAGCTATGTATTTGGATCATTTGGATATGTTATCCTTAATATGTAATTTAAATCATGGAGATAGTGGATGAGAACATATAATTTAGCTCACTCTTGTTGCATCCTTTCCCATACATTAGTTTATGTAGAGTAAATTAGTGTTAATATTTTGTGGCTTGTTTGATAATTTTTGTTCATAATTTCAATTTCTCTCTTCTTTAATTAATCGACAATATTGATGAATGAGTGTATAAAATATCTATCCAAGTTTTATGGTAAGAATTGTATTTTTTATGAATCATGTGATATCAAAGTAGGTCGTTCAATTTGTAGTTGAGAATGTGGTATTGGTTTCCTCCATTGTTGCAGGTAACTTCTAATTTCATGGATTGGCAAGCTTTTGGGAACCAAAAGCCTCCTTATTAGGGAGTTGGTCTATTAAAAATATCCTTAAAAGAGTTTTAAAAGTTTCATTCCATTGTGACTAAAGTGATTAAGAAATTCCAAGTTAATATGTGCAAGGTTTCATTAGATTTAAAGGCTAAGATTATTCAAGATGGTTAGATGGTTATGGGGCATCTCAATTTCAACTTTAGAAATTAAGAAATCATGAAGAAAATAGGCATTTTTTCCATTATGAAGAAATCAATAGTTCCCATGAGCAACAAAAATGAAAATAGCAAAATTGTCATGTGCAAAAATAGGTGATTGCTTATGTTCTAGTTCCATATTCCTCATTCTAGCCATCTCTTTGACTTTTTAAATTCCAAATTTGAGTTATCTAGGTTTATTTAACTCTTTCAAAGTGTAAAGGAATAGGGAGGAGTTTAGACATGTTTTGAGCATTAGGCATAGAGAGATTTGGAAACTAAGGCCCATTTAAGGTCACTCTTGCTAGATTTTTTCTTATTCATGGATTTATCTAAGGTAAATATGTATCTTTTTATACTTTTAGGCTTGTTTGAAACTCTATATTTATAATTTTAACATCTCTCCTCTCCAATTAATTATAATGTTGATGAACTAGTGTATGGAATATCTATCCTAGTTTTTACTATTAACTTTGTAGTTTTAATGGGTCAAAAATGTTGCCCCTAATAATGTGATCAAGAGCTCTTTCATATACTCTAGGTAGGTTCCTATAATGGGCTCATTAATGGGAGGAATATCTAGCCATAGGTGCATATATAAGATACTATTGTAGAGGTGCATTGAGGAGATATGTTGTGGATGTGTAAGGTAGTCCTAAAAGAGTGATATAGAAAGCGATGTTGAATTGTAAAGAGCACTAGGAAGGTGGATAGATGAAATGAAAGGCTTCACCTAGGTAGGAATGTAATGGGTGGCCATAGTGGAATATGAAGGGGGAAAGGATGCTCAGTAGGTTTCATTTTGGTTGCTTCTAGCATATAAATTATAGTATCGAGGAAATTGACTACTTTCTTGATTGGCCTCATTAGGAATGTTCATAAATAGTTTGTTGTTAGTCTAGAGTCTAGTGGAGAGTGGTCTTTGATCATCAAGATTATTCATTTTACTAGGAGCTTGAGCTTGGGCTCAATGTATTTTAAGTTCTTGATCTCTCAAAAAGTGTGACAAAGAAAGCCTTAAGAGTGGTAGTGGTTTGACTCTATTAGCTCATATTGTATGCTTAATCAACTAACATAGGACCTTGCAACTTTAGCTCTTGTTAAGGTATCATGTTGACTTGAGACCCATGATTGGTCATGAGTTGTGAGATGCATTAAAGATTATTGGGATCAATTCCACAAATCACTACATGGGATAGCTCATCTTTGAGTTGGCTGACTTTTTTGTTCTATCTAGCTAACCCTCTCATTATAACTAGTTAAACCAATCTTGCTATCATGTTGAGGGAATTGTAGGAAAATCTAAGAAAGAGTCAATAAGTGTGGGAAAGGACTCGTCAAGTCATTAAAATTATATTTTCTAAAGGGGGGTGTTGGGTGTTACACTTTTGTGGAAGTGTTGACCTTCTCAACACCCTTTTGGGGATTATTGACTAGGTAGGTGGAGCTAATAATTGTAAGCACCTAGAAAGGTTGGTCAAACACATCAAGATTTATATTTGTTGGAGTTATCTCCACATTGGTCCTACAAATTTAGCCTTATTCATGGGGTGCAAAGGAACACACAATAAAATGGAAGGAGAGAAGGAGAAAATGAGTAGAGAAAAGGTAGAAAGGTAAGAAAAAATATGAGAACCATTTCACATCAAGTTTATCCATTATGTTTGCATGGAAAACTAACACACATATTCTTGGAGTTGTGCCTAGTGAAGTTGCTAAATAGTTGGAGTCAAAACTTACTATTGATGTCGATGATTTTATTAAAAATATGGGCATTGTTGATTAGGATCAAGAGGTAGAGTAACAAAAAGGCATCTACACCTTTGCCTATGTCTTACTTTGGTGGATATTCTCAAAATCTTCTTACCTCTTACCTCTTGCAATTTGAATTTATTTGTTCAAAGTGCTTAGTTGACCTAGAAGGAGTGGAGGGATTGAGCTAGAAACATAGACGTGCTCCTATAGTCCTATACCTAGGTTGATTGTGCCCACTCTACCCCAAGTTGTTTTATAGCAAGGAAAATGCCACAGTTTTACATAAGGACTTATGTCAAAATGAATGGATGTTGGGACTTATAAGAAGTTTACTTGAATCATTTGTTTGTTTTGATCTTGTTAAATATTTGAAATGTTAAATATTCTAATATTTTTGTTTGAATATGTTTGATATTATTGTTGATGCCTTTGATTGAAATGTTTTTGTTTAATATCATTCTATATTTTTTTTTTTTGTCTTGAAATAAATAATTAACCTATCAACAAAAAATTAATTATTAACAAAATAAAATAAATATTACCTAATTCCAAAATAAATATATTAAAAGTAATCTGATCTAAATTGCTAGAAATAATAAATAAATGCCTTTGTCTTTCTTTTTCTTTTTGTATTTTTCTCATAAATAAATATGAAAGCCATGCAACTATTTAAAATGCAACTTGTTATGCTTGAAATGAAATGAAAGATTTTAATAACATCCACGAGGCCATAGCAACCTATGGGACCCATGAACAACACAAGACCATCACCAAAAAGGGAAGACCTTAAACAGTTTGAGATCTTTGCTCGAGGTCAACCCTACGACAGTGAATTTTGATGATGTAGTTTGCCGATTTGACCAACCTTTCCTCCTCAAACAAGGTATTTAAATTATCTTGTAAGGTGACCTCATAACTAGCCCTAATATCTTTATACGTTGAGCTCTCCATAACAAAGTGTCATTCTGTCTCCACCAATCCCATGTCGCAAAATCAACATATTTTTTTTTCCCACTCTTCTTTAGGAACCGTCCATCTGCCCATTTCACATCTAAGACAATGTGAGCTAGTCTGAAGCTAAGCTATCAACATCTTTCTCTCCACTTAATATTCGCTCCTATATAGGCCTTCTCTTCATGGTCCCCCTTGGGATTAAATTCTTTGATATAGTAATCTTTCTTTCGCCTGATTGTTTTGTCCATATAGCAATTTTGAATTTTTGATTCACATATTTTTTTATTTCTTCATTTGTACTTGGACAATCTTGCATTTTCACACCCCACTTTTCCATCCATTTTTTGTTTTGTTTCATCCAAGTATTTTTTCTTCTATCTAACTTTTCTTCTACAATCAACTTAGGCCAACGATGGTTCTCCATATTTTGTACCTTTTGCAGATAACTTAGTAACCTAATCATCACAAAAGCCTCCAAGGGGAAGGTGCATGTCTCCGCTAATAAAATATCATAAGGTATTGCAGTTTTGAGTTTAAGGCTGCTAACAATTAGATGCTTTTGAATTCTTTCCACTTGCCTCCATTTCTGATCCGACATGCTACTGCCCCAAATTTCACACCCATATAAAACCACCGGGGTCACAAGTGATCCAAACAACATCCTTTTGGTTTTCCAATCCCATAATTCAATATTTCTACATCTATTTTGTAGAGAGTAAAGCGCTTTCCAACTCCCTTGGATACTTTTTGCTCTACAAGTTTCCCAACTGAGCTTGTGGTGAAAATCTAGCCCTAGGTATTTGTATTCATCAACAATTTCCAATGGATTGCCTTCAAAGATAAGGCTAATTTGTTGTTTTTTCCTTCGCAAAGAGAAGATCATTATTTTAGTTTTACTAGTGTTCACTTGCATCCCAACTTCTTGACAAAAGGATTCAAGAGCTTTGAAATGTTTTCTGAGTTCATGTGTCGTCTTAGCAATCAAAATGAGATCATCGGCATACAAGAGCATTTTTATAACATAGTTGGCCAACTGAATACCTTCCCCACCAACATTGTCTAACCACTCTTCCAACTTGTCAATGTAAATCCCAAATAGCATTGGGGAAAGCGGGCAGCCTTGCTTGACTCCAATGTCGTTGCCAAAGCACTCAGACATACCTTCGTTTGTTCTAATTTTAGCTCTGATATGCTCATACAGCCTATGAACAACTGCCCTAAGCACCTTTGGAACTCCCAGTTCCTCCATTCTATTCCACAACTTGTCCCATGGCAGAGTGTCAAAGGATTTTTTAAAGTCTACAAAGCAGCAAAAGGCCTCCTCCCCTTGCATGTCCCATATTTTTTCAATAAAAAATCTAAGAGTAATACCATGATCAATAGTGGAATGTTTTGGTCTAAAACCAGCCTGACCCTCTGTTCTTTTGCCCTCTTTCTCGGCCCAACTACTAATTTTGCACTCAATCATGCTTCCGAAAAGTTTTCCAAGAAGCGGATTAATCATAATAGTGTGGTAATTTGACAAGTTATTTGTGTCCCTGCTTTTGTATAAGGGAATAACAACACTAGTTGTCCATCCTTCCGAAAAGCCCTCTTGGATAACCATGTTGAAGATTCCCTTGATGCAAGGTGCAAGGACCTCAATGCCCCATTTTAAGAATTATGCTTGCAGCCCATCAATATCCTACGCTTTTCCCCCAACCAACCTTTGTATGCCTTGATTGTTGGAAGTCTATGTTTATCTTGTTCCCTCTCATACAGTAACTATGCATATTCCAACCATTGAGAGCTTGTGATATTGTTTTCCACTTGTTTTCTTTTTTGTTGTAGCTCCTTCCAGAATTTCTTGGAGTTGTTCTTTCCAAGGGGAATCAACTCTAACCTTCTATTGCTCACATATTTTTCTTTTTTGTTTTGTATCATCTTTTCGTATTCTTTCTTGTTTTTTGTGGTCCTTCCACCCTCACAAAGTTTTCTTTTTGCTATCTTGCACTCTTCATCGAACCATGGGTTTGCTGGGAAAGTAGTTGTAATTGTCTTCTTAGGCCTAGCCCTCTTACACTCATCCAAAGCCTTCTGAACAATGGGGATCAACATGCCCTTGTTTATAGTGTGCTGCCCCATGCTAGCTAATTTCCTTTCGTAATCCCTAAAAAGCCTTTTGAGGGCAGCCTTGAAGACTTCCTGATTGTCACGGTTCATGATGATTCTACCTTGCAGAGGCACTTTCTTTTTGCTGATATGAATCTGCCCTCCCTGGTGCATGTCAATGTGGGTGTCAAGATTAACATATATTGGATTATGGTTTGATTTCAGCTCTAGAGGACACTTTCCAATCACTAGATCCTTTATCTTTGACGTGTAAACATGCGAGCAAATGACATAATCTACCACACTTTGCCCATTGTATGTTTTGCAGGTGATGTTGCCTAAGTTCGGCCATGTCCTCATACCGTTGCAAATGACCAAGTTGAATAAACTACATAGCCCCAACAACTCAGCCCCGAAGTGTGTGACATTGTGCTTACTATCTTGGGAATTCCTTTCCCACATATGCTGGCCCTCTTCCTCCAACCATAGTGGATCACATTTCTCCCTGTCTTTGCTTTTCAATTTGAGAGCTAGTATGTTTGTTGTCCTTGCATTAAAATCCCCTATTAAAATAACCTATCCCATGCCATTATAGACTGAGATGTCTTTTTTAAGCGCAACAAAAAGGTCCCCACAGTCAAGGTTCCTTTTCTTGTAAGATTTGGAGTCTTTTGGGGCGAAATAGCAGACTACCACTCTTATGACAGTCTGATTTTCTGTTATTTTAAACCATACATATCGTTTGTTTGGCTCTTCTTTCTCAACTTGAATGCTATTGCATCATGTTTCTTTAATTAGGATTGCAACCCCACCGTGTCCTTTGCCACTATCTGTTCTCTCATTCCAAATGGAATCTTTTTTATATCCTTCAAAATTTGGGATCTTACAGTCGTCGTGCTCATGAGTCTCTGTAAGAATGATGATGTCCTTTCCTTCTACAATGGGCCCTAAACCAGGTCCTCTTCTCCACGGGTAACCTCTACAATGCCAACTTACCATTGACAACTGATCCTGGGGGGCCTCGAGTTCCTATTTTTGATGTGTAATTTTGTCACTGACTTGAGCTTTCCCATTTTGTAACCAAGCCCATTTTCCTTCGTTCCTTGCTGCTCCACTCTTTATGCCTTTCTTCTTGTTGTACTAGTCACGTGTGGATGGGAACAACCAAAGATGGAAACTCAAGATCTTGGATCCTCGAATCTAACCATAATTATTTTTATGGATTTCAATGATTTTTCAGCGAGAGGTACGATTTATAATAGACGGCGGCAGGAGCAAGCCTGTGTCCAATTCAAACCAATAACAAAGTGACTAGATGGCCAGGAATCCATCCGATCAAGGATTATTTGACTTATCTCAAGCAGAAAGTAAATCTTCTATAAACTCAAGATAGCAACATACAATCAAATATTTGCTGAGAACTTGTAACGGATTTTCCTAATCCAGAAAATTGTCTAGATTTAGAGTTAATTTCTGCTAATAATTTCCCCAAAACCCTACTAGAAGAAATTCCATGGGATTTCCACAAAGGTCTTCCGTAAGGGATCTATAGTGGAAATCCTCCTATGAATTAAAATGATATGTTTTGATGGTGATGTTTTACTATTAACAGTTCTGGATGGAAAGATCTTTTTGGTTGGAAATAACAGAATGAAGAATATAGCAACTATAAGTTGAAATCTAACTTAATATAGATTTTTATGTGAAGAGAGAGTATGGGGTTTGGATTATGAATTAATCCAACCCTTTGCTCCTCTGGTTTTTGATGTAACAACTGTAATGTTGGTTTGTAAAGTAAAGAAATCAATCCAACTTGAACTAATTCTATCCTAACAATATAAATAAATTGTTCTAACACAATAATGTGAGCTTAATCATGTAGATAAATTTAATTAACTAAATAAAGTCTACACTAAACAAAACAAACAAACAAACATGAGCTCAACATGTCTCTAATAACGGTGGTTTTAAATTCATCTAGCATTGCCTTGAGTCATAAAAATCTATGCTACAACTTTTTCAAACCTTCCTTGAAGCTTAGACATCTTGCTTCAGTGTTAAGCCAAATTATCACTACTAAAATGCACGGACCTTATTTGTACTCAATAAATTTCCAAGATTGTAGCCTAAACTCATGGTGGGCCAAATCGATGTGAAACAGGAATGTGTCATGGTAGATCAATCGCAGTATTACCACAAAGTTTAAAATTCTTCTACGCATTGCCATGCAAACAACTGTTTCTTTCTGAATCCTTACATATAGCTTTAACATATTGCTTCAGTATTGGGCCAAAATTATCAGTACTAAAATGCACACACCTCAATAAAGTCCAAAATTGTAGCCTAAACTCATAATGGATCAAATGAAAGGAATGTGCATGGTAGATAATTCATATTATCACATTATCTCCACGAACATACATATAACACACAAGCCAATGAAACCAAATGGGTAAAGAACTCTGTTGGGTTATTGTCCCATCGTTAAGACAGGGTGTACAAATGACCTAGGTTCAATCCTTTGAGAGCTTAAAACCCCATGCATGTATATGCATTAAAAGCAACGAGATTATGAAGCATATTATTTTGCCAATTATTAAACATTTGGAGCTATAATTACTGTGGAATGTAATCCTGTTTGGATGCTTTTTACAGTAAACGACGAAAGCTAGACTACAAGGGTACTAGGAAAGCTTAAGGACCCTATCTCTATGAAAGTGATTCATGTAACATGAGGCATAAATTAACTTGCTGCTTATTAAGTTACATTGGAAAAAATTAGACATAAGCACATTGATATTAGCAAGAAATGGCCTGAACAGAATAAAATTAATATGAGAAATGGCATTGACTCATTTCTAGTACCCTATCTCTATGAAAGTGATTCATGTAACATGAGGCATAAATTAACTTGCTGCTTATTAAGTTACATTGGAAAAAATTAGATATAAGCACATCCATATTAGCAAGAAATGGCCTGAACAGAATAGAATTAATATGAGAAATGGCATTGACTCATTGAGGATCATGACGCATTGATAAACATGATGCTTGGTCGACCAAAGCATAAATAAATCTTACAATTTTTTAACATGTGATTGTTCATAGTTAAATACATATTTTATGTCTCCTAAGAAGAAGAAAACAAATCCTTCAAGAATTTATATACGGACAACCCAATAACAAGATGAGAATGCTTATAATTTAAGATCAAAATCAATGGCTATACATGATCTCTGTAAAAGTACTCAAAATTTGCTCATATACTTTAGCAGTATCTTCTGGTCTCATGCTTTATACGACTAGAGTAGATGGTATCACAAATCCTTTCAATTCATTGCATTCATAAATAAATGTCATTTCTTTGTAGCAGATCTGAAAGTGGGTGCATTCAGAAATTCCTTTACATGCAAAGTGTACCATCAATGTTCCATCTATCAAACTGTAAGCATACCATCTTCATAGTTGCTTTGCAAAGTTCTTAAGGAATTTACATTTACCCTAAAGAAAACTGGATCACTTTTGCGTAATATTTTCAGAAACAAACATTGAATGAATTAGGATCCAAGTCTAATATTTGCAAAATTTACACTTGCTTTCAAATGCTTAAGAAAGAGACCACATCAGCAGCATATCCAAATCAAAACAGTGTTATATTTTGACGTATCATTTGCTTCTAAGTTGAGAAGCTTATCATAATCTACAAAAACATAATGATAAAGCTAAACTACAAATGACGCAGCTTTTTACATGATAAAAATAATGAAATATGATGCATTATACACCCAAAAATGTGGGCATTGCAAGTCAATAGCATAACGCATGCAGTGCAGGGTAACAATAATGGACAAAGCAGAAACCAATGGAAAACTGCCTATGATGATGGATACAATTACAAGCAAGCCAAATTATTTGTGTAGCATCCTCTACCTGGATCCAATTTTACAAATACTGGTTTTCAATCAAGCACTCCCTTTCAGCTTCTTTGCAATACCAGAAATATATTTTCCCTGATGAAACGCTTGTTCCAGCTCTAACTTGGTTGGTTGGCGTGTACCATCTCCAGCAAAGGTTCCAGCACCATATGGGCTCCCTCCCTTCACTTGTTCCATCTCAAACATTCCAGCTCCAAAAGTGTAGCCAATGGGTACATAGATCAATCCATGGTGAACCAACTGGGTTATGGCTGTCAATCTGCACAAGGATCAGAGATAAAATTTGAGTGCACTACAGTACTTACACGACTTGCAAATTAATTACTAAAGTACGAAAACTAGCAGTAGTAACTTATTGCATTAAGTTTCAAGTTTCAACCATAAATCTTCTATTTAAGAGAAGACAGCTTATCTTGAACTGTTTCATTATTATATGTGATTCCCTAATGCCAAATAATACGAGAATAAAGCAATGACAATTGGCCATTGAGATGAACTCCTTCAAAACATTAAACTTTCCCAGCTCTCATAGTGATAGTGCAATCCACTTCAGCTTCTATAAGCTGCCTTGAACAAAAGTAATGAAATTCCACGTGATAATTGGAATATAAGCTGACTTGAAGTAAAGTCAACATGAATCAAAGTCAAAACCTCAAGATGCTGATCCAGGAGGATCTACAACCAATGATTCTTGCAGTAATGCCAAGACCATTCTCATGGCTTGAAGTACTTGTGGTAACACTACTATGTTCTGCAATACACCAGAGCACTTCCTAGATGCTTCCAGTAACAGAAGGATCATCTGTCCTCCTACAGCAGATACCATATGTGCTATAGCAATAGCACAGGGCATTCTGCACAAGATCAGGCTCTGAGATAACCATACTTCTGCCAAATCTTTTGTGGTTTCAACCCTAGCTTTAGCAAGGTCTAACACACCTCCAAGCTAAATCGTGAAGGATAACTTACACCAACTTGTCATTACATTGTTCCAAGTGACACACTTCAAATATCGAACAATGTAGTTGATATAGTAATCCAAGTGGCCCTCCTAAGGATAGCACTATGCCAAGTCATTCACCAACACCTTAGGCAAATTCTAGCCACACTGCAACTGTCCAGAGATGATGAGTCACATGGAAACACATCTTGTTCCAAAGGCACAATTTAACTTCCATAATGACTCTTGGCCTCCACAACATATATATATAGTAAAATAGCTCTTATGTTTGAGGGTAAGATTAATGCAGATGCAATAGATAACTAGTTAGATCAGTTAGAATCCTTATTTTCCATGAATGACTTTTCTAATGAAGAGAAGATCAAGATTGCACTCCTAAGAGACTCTTCACCCATCAAGAAGTTGTGGTCCATGTGCTTTCAGAGGCAAATCTAGGCTAGCTTAGGATCAATTCTTGGAAGCCTTCAAGGATGAATCCTATACTGAAGATGTCTATGATGATCACTACATGAGGTGATCACAACTGAGGCAAGGACATGACCAGTCAGTACAAGCCTATAATGATGCTTTCCTTGATCCCCATGCAAGATAGGCTCATTTGAGTTAGAACAAAATTGTGTCCTCAATTACTATAACAGCGTATGACCATCTATTTAGTCCAAATTGAAGCTAGTTAAAGTCCAAACAATGGGAGAAGCCTGTCACTATGTGGCAACCATTAAGAAGTTCAAGTAGACGAGCAAGCAAGAAACAACCTCTACACCAAAGAAAAATCTGCCTTCAAACATAAACAAATTGTCCATTACTAGTAAATGGTGTGACAAACACAAGTCTAGCAGCCACTCCAAAATTGAGTGCCATCCTTAGAGGATTTTGCTTACAGGGGCCAAAATAGAGGATGATGATGTCAAGCCCTCAGATGGAATAATTGACACAGATCCCAAAGTCCTAGTCAACACTGCACAAGTAAACCCCACAACGCCAAAAGCTGAAGCAATGTACTTATTCCAATCACAGATACAGGTGCAAGAGCAGCCACTGAACTTCCTAATTGATGGCAGTAGCATGAAGATCCTAATTTTTGCAGCAGCCACCAAGTGACTGAATTCACCAACCATGCCTCATTTGTAGCCTTAACAATTAGGAGGGCTTAGCTCATGCAACATCCAAGGTATATGTGTTACTCTCTACCTGTGGAAATCTGCTAAACAAAACTCACTACCATTATCAATCCTCAAAATCTTAATCTTTTTACCAATATGATTTTCTACAAGAGCCTTAAACTCTTTAAACTAATTGAAAACTTCATATTTACTCCTAAGAAAATATACACATGTCCTACTATAGTCATTAATAAATGAAGCATAATAAATATATTTTCAAATCGAAGGAATATTAACAAGACCAAAAACATCAAAATGTATCAAGTCCAATACCCCAGAAGATTTATGAGAACTAGAATAATACGAAACACAGTTTTGTTTTCCATAAACACAATATTTGCAAAAACCAAACTCAAGGTTACAACTTACAACCATTTAACCCCTCAACAAGGCTTTTGTTTTTCAAGGTTTTTAGACCCCTCTCACCTATGTGACCCATCATCTAGTGACATAACATAGTTTTCTCTATAGGAAGCTTAGTGTCCAAAGCATGAGGCACCCTTAGGTACCCAAAAAGCACGACCATTAGAAGTGGATACAATACTCCTCTTTCTTGTTGGTTCCAATGGTGAGCATGAAGATTTTGCAAATTTTTCACTAAAGTAATAGAACTATTGCACTTAATTGTGTATGCATCAAGCTGAAACAAAGTGTCTATATAAGCAACCTTAGCAAGCACCATAGCTCCTCGAACCATCTTGTACCCTCCACTCAAGAAAACTTGTACACTTGAATCATTCAATTTACTTCCAAAAAAAGGTTTCATGCCAAACTAGGGATATGCAATACAACATTGATCCCTTTCAGTTGTCCATCAAGGAATTGAATTAAGACTCTTCCATGGCCAACAATCTTCATACGAGAATCATCTCCAAGGTACACCTTCCCACCATCATATTCTTCATATTTTGTAAACCAACCTCGATGTGAGGTCATGTAAAAAGATGAATTAGAGTCAATCAGCCATGCACCTTCTGATTCTTGTGCAGCCAAGACTGCGAAAAACTCATTACCAGCATCCTGGGAGGACTTCTTAGACTCGTCATCAGAATATCTTGTTTCTTTTTTTCTCCTCCTTACAATTTCTTCTACAATGGCCAATTTTGCCATAGTTCCAATATTTTTCCTTGGACTTGCCAAGGGATTTAGATCTAGACTTGTCTTTCTTCTTATCTTTATTCTTGCCTTTTTCTTTCTATCTACCATGAACAACTAGGGCCTCCTTGGCAAATTCAAAAGTCTTTCTTCGCATCTCTTCATAAAGCAACAATGCCACCACCTCATCCATTTTCAACTTGGTGGTAATGATCCCAATAGTCATAACAAGGTGGTTCCATGAATTCGGCGACGAAAAAGAACACAACAAATTCATGCAACAATCCTTCTCTATTTTTACTCCAACAAATTGCAACTAGGTAACAACCATGTTAAAATTTAAATGCATTTAGGTGTCCAGCCAAAAAGCCACCATCCTCTATCCTAGCTTCTTTATCATATATATTTTGTTAACCAGAGATTTAGCTTGATACAAACCTTCCAATTTCTTCCAAGTAAGTGTTGTGGTGGTCTCTTCATGTACATTCAACAGTATTAAATCAGTCAAAAAAAGTTCAATGAGACCTTTAGCTTTTCTATTCATTTTGTCCCAATGTTCTTGTGACATAGAAAAAGGTTTGGATTTGAATATTGCAACCCATAGATCTCTATCCACAAGCATATGCTCCATCCCAAGCTTCCAAAGCTCAAAGTTTGTGCTTGAGAACTTCTCCATTTCTATTATGGACGTTCTTGCCATCTTTTCCTACCATAAGATCAAACATTTCTATGCAAGCTCCCACTCAAACAAATATTAGTACAAAAAAACCTTTTACCCAGCACTTGAATCCAAGTTGATCATGCTCTAATACCACCCAAAAGGAAGCAAAAAAACATGGAAACACTTCCTAAACTAATGTTAGAGGAAAGTATTGTGCAAATTTTAGATCTTTAAAATTATAGAAAGGAGAAACACATAAAATAAAAAATCATATCACAACATAGGTGTATTTGGGAAAAACCCTTTTGAGAGAAAAACCCCACTCCAAAGCAACCTAATTTATCATTCAATAATCTAAACAGATTTACAATACGATTGCAGAGCAAGCATTTACAAAGTACCACCAAGCAGAGATCTAGAGTAACTCCAACAACAACATTATCTAAAGACTCACTATCCAATACCTCTATCTCATGTATCCTATAAATAGTAGTACACAAAACTATCAAATGGTAATTATAAAACCATGAGCCCAAGAAAATGGAGCACAAATACTTGGTTAGAAAACTAACACCCAAATCCCAACATGAACTCACATGCTAAAAGTAGTGTATTCCTTCGACCTATCATAAGAAAATCATAATCCACTCACCAACTCAAGCATTCCATTTTGGCTTCATTATCACCATTCAAAAATGCCTTATGATGTGCCATAACACGCTTCATAAGTTGGTCAACAAGTGTAACTCCCTCTTACAGCTCTTTCCTATGTTTGATATGTTTTACATTTCCAATGCAGGAGACCAAATTTTCAAAGGCCATAAATTTTGATCCAAGAGGCTCTTGAGGCCCCCTTTCCACTTAAATTATAGCACTCAAAAACATCTCTATGTAATAGGCATCATTGGAAGCGATGCCAAACAACCTGAAATTTTTATTTTTCCCAAAAACAAAGTCTTGACTCAAAATTTGAGTTTTTATGTTTCATAATCTAAAAATTGCATTCTTCATAATTTCAACATTAGGAGCAAGGTTGAGACACCTTTCCTAACAAAATGAAGGGGCAACCAATCCAACAGGATCTACCAACAATGGTTTCTACCATAACACCAAGCCTATTATTATGGCTTGTGGTACTTGTGGTAATACTACTATGGTCTATAGTACACTAGAGCACCTCCCCTATTCTCATGGTAACACAAGGATCACCAATCCGCCTCTAGCAAATGTTGCACATGCTCTAGTAGTAGCACAAGGCACTTTGCATAAGATCAAGCACATGATCACCATACTTAACCTAAACCCCAAATTGTACCATGGCTTCAATAAGGTCTAACATACCTCCAAGCCAAATTGCAAAGGCTAACTCACACACACATCACTGCATTGTTCCAAGAATCACACTTTGGCTATCAAATAGTGCAGTTGTTGAGGTAATCCAAGTGGGACACTTGAAGCTCATGCTATGCCAAGTCATCCACCGACACCTCACATGACTCCCAACCATACCACAACCATTAAGAGATGACGAGCCACACATGGAAACTGTTCACCTTCCATAGGAATGATTCAACTTCCATAGTGACTCTTGGCCTCTATGGCGTGTAATCTATATATACATTTGTAACATAAGCAAAAGGTCGATAGAAGCAATTGGATAGAAGATAGAAGCTGTACATCTTTCTCAATCTTATTCCATGTATAGGACAAAAAAATAAATAACAATACATTTCTTCTTTTTGTTCGATATCTCTCTGTTGACATACATTTGTCTCTCAAAGCTTCCACACATGCATATAACTTCATCCAGATCTTCATCTAGATTGTTATCATTCAGGTTTCACCTTGGGCCCTAGACCATAAGCTTCTTGCTGCATGAATTTCTTCAGTTGGAAATGGGTTGCATGACTTTGGAAGACATTTCCTTTGAACTGCATCTAATGCCTTCTAAAATTATACATATTTTCTTAAGAAACAAATGTAATATTAAAGGTCGCAACATACATACTACAAAATCAATGTTCACAAGAAACCATCTAAACAGGCAGCCTGCATACACCCTTATTCTATTTAGAAATCTGTCATTCTTAATGTAGTGGACACTGCACCTCCATTTTAGATGCTATAATTGTGGTATTGTTTCGTCAAGTCACCCTAAACTTGCAACTAGTCTCAAGCTCACCAAAACTTTAATAATTGAAGTTTGAAGCTCATATTCCTCTACCAAATTTCCTCTAGTTTTCATATCTATGTGCACATTCATTTCCACTAACACTGAAAAAGGGTAAACAAAGGACTAAATATGGTGTCCCAACAAATGCAACTTTGGAACTAGAGAGCTTGGACAAACTTAATTCTGGTCTTTCTTGAATATAATTAAATGTTAATCATGAAGAAAGTTTTTTTTTCATTTTGTAATGGAGAAAAGAAGAAAAAATGTTTTAATATTTGGGAGAGACTAAGGATGGAATTTAAAGGCCAACACACATCTTAGTAAGTTTTGTTGGCTCCACAACTACTGTCCTTTCCCCTAGAAGTTGTGTCTATGTTTGGCTATGCAAAGATGGGGATGACAAATCCCCACTCTATCGACAAAACACATGACCATGAGCCAACCCTCAAAAATATCCTAAGGCCATCCCCAAAACATACTTGCATCTCACCTCATCACTTGGATACACCCTACAATCCCTATATGGCTAAGGGGGTACCTAGACAAGCACGATGTCTACTCATTCCATAGAAATTTAAGAAATAACACAAATGAAAAAAAAAGACCCACGTCCCACCAAAATATCTTTTATATCCTATCCAAACCCTAAAGGATTTATTATTTTTATTCTAAGGTTCATACAGGTTAGAGAAAAACTACAACCAGCAAAGAAAGAGTAAACCATTCATTATAGGGATTCTTCCAACAAATTGACAAGCGGAGGAGCATTAGCTCAGTCAATATATCCATTTCCTTTATTTTCCCTCAAGTTTTTAAAACAATCTTTTTTACACTCTCACAATACATCAGAAAATAAAAAGCAATAATCAATCAAATGAAACAAGAGAAGCAAGAAGTGTGTGTGGAGTAGATGGAAATTTAAAAGGAAATGTAAACCCATTTGAATAGCACTTAGCAATATTAAATATATTAAATAATGTAATATTAATGGTCATCTTTAGTCGTTAGGGTGTTTCCTGCCTTTTTAGCTTTTATTTCTTAGTTAACGATTGTTTCATTTAGAAACATCGTCCTTGTAAAAAATATTTATGGAGCCTTTGTCTCCTTTGTGATAATATCAAATATCTTAACATGGTATCAGAGCGGGAGCCGGTCTGGGTCTGACTCCCTCACGGGAGGGCTCAGGATTTTTGAGAAAAAAAAATAATAGTAATAATTTTCGTGGGTTTTTTAATCTGAATCGCATGACCTTCTATTTTTTTCCGAGCGTGATTATTTTTGCTTCTCACAGGCGTGCATTTTAAAACCCTTTTTTGGGCATCAGATTTCATGAAGATTGTGTTTTTTTCTGGCGCATTTTCACATATTTTTTTAAGCTTAAAATTGCGGATTTTCGTGGTTGTTTTACCTGCATATCGGGTCCTTTTTTTCTGGGTGCTGTGTCATGCATATTTCTTTGAAATTTTTTCGTGACTTTTGATAGCTTTTTCGTGGGCGTTTCTTCTCAGTTTCGCAACTTATCTTCGCGCGACCTATTTTTGATTTTCACGGCTTATTTGGTTTTCTGGTGATTGCGGGCCTTTCGTTAAGGATTCGCGTGATTTTATCTTTTGGGTGCCTGGTGTTTGAAGTTATCTCCTTATGTTGACGGGTTTCTAAAGTTTGTGCACTACAGAAGAAAAAAACGTGGCTATTTTTTCTCGTGTGTATCTTCCATTTTGGATTTGTGACCTCTTTCGAAGGATAAAATACCTTTCTTTTCAGCGCGTTAGCTTCATTTGGGCGCGATTTTGTTCTACATTTGGTCACGTTTTTGATGCCCTAGCTCAGACGCCATCTTATCCCTGCATTTTCTCGTGATCTGTGAATTCTAGCGCGTTTTTCAGAAGTTTTCTGGCGGCTAGGGTTTCTTTCTTTGTGCCAATCGATATTTCTGGGTTTTTTATAATTTTTTCCTTAAAGATTTTTTTCTGGTTTTTTAATTTTTATTTTGTCCTTGGAAAAAATCTGTAATGGGTTTAATAAAAATATTGGGTTCTAATAATTTTTACCCAAAAATTATTGTTCTAATAATTTTTCTTAAAAATTATTTGGAAGGTTTTTAATATTTTTTTTCCTGAAAAAAATTATGGAGGGTTTTTTAATATATATTTTTTTTTAAAATCATAGAAGGATTTTACCGTTTTTTTCTTAAAAACGACGTTTTGTATGGTCTTCTGTAATTCGCAGAAATGTGTGGGATTCATTTGAGGGTTTTTACCATTTTTTCCAAAAAAACGATGCTTTGAAAACTTTAGTTTCAAGGTTTTGCGATTTTGTCCTCAAAAATCGTGGTTTCTTGTAGTCTATTCTGGAGCGTCATGCTCATCTGCAAAAGTTTGGAGGGTTTGCCGATTTTTCCTCAAAATCGTGGTAGTTGTTTTTCAATGTCTTTGACTACAGGGAGGGACAACTTTGTTACCCAACATTAGGATGGACGTTTTGTGATGATTTTTGGTTATTTTCGGAAGTTCTGTAGTTTCTGGGAGGGTTGGTGGTAGACTCATCTCAAGTGGCAGAGTCAGTGGCAGGCTCTTGTCTTTTGTGGCAGAACGTTATTTGTTTCTATGGGTAGTTAGAACGATGACCATTAAGGGAGAGTATTAACAAGCAATGTTCGAGTAAATAGGTAATCACCTAATAATTAATTAATCATTATTAATTAATTATTAGACCCCTTTTACTTTATTCACTTAATCTAAACTTAAGGGTTATTTTTATTATTAGATTGACTTAATTATAGGTCATGTTGTTTCATAGCATAGGATGAGGACACTTGTCATGATCTAACTTTATCCTAACCTAGGATTTCATCTAGGTTTTCTTTTTGCTTTTATAAGCATTCATTTGTATGTAAAGACCCTTACCAATTTTTCACCAAATTTTTTCACTCTTTCCCAATGAGCATTTTGTCAAACAGTTCATGTGCACACTGATTATTAAGTTTTTGGTTGCAATGTTTTTGATACTTCATATAATGGTTTGAAACATATTAACATAACATAAACATGTATGAATTCAACCTGATATTCATAAATTTCACAAAGCAATATAACAAACAGTTTGTACCAATCCAAGGATTGTGATAATTGATTTTTTTTTAACATATCAGCCTGCTGCAATGGATAGCAGATTACAGAGATGAGAATATACAAATTTCGGACCTGATTAGTAGCAGATTTTAACAACTTGAAACAGACCCAACATTTAATGACAGCATCACCCAGCTTGGCATTCCACAACAGCCACTACAAAGGAATATCGACCAACAATATATACACAGCCGACTGGAAATTGCCTGAACAGTCACATCCAGCAATATAAAATTATGCCCAGCTGCTAGTCTGATACAATGACTCATATAACAATCTTCAGGCAGTGGCGGCTCTCTTGTGCAGTCTACAGTTCCAACACCCAGCTGATATGTATATACCAGCTATGTTAGTGCCTCACACCAACCTGCAGGCTCAAGAGTTCCTTCAAACAGCTACACACAAGGTGGTGACTAGTGTAATGGACACTACTACACCCCCAAACGCCATACAATCTTCCAGAACTGTTACGCCTAGCAATGTATGGGTGCAATGACCATCAACAAGGGTTTTGAAGTCCTCAAAGAAGATAAACTCCTTCAGAAAATCTGTCAGTACCTTCCACCCAGTTGTTATTAGCAATGGCATTCAGCTTTCACCTCATTGCCCAATATGAAGGATGTATCATCTTCAATCAAACTCCTTGAAATATGCAGTCATGGCGTCCAACACTCAGTAAGTCACGCCCAACAACGAATATTATCATGCCCAATCAAGGATATTGTTCACACCGGCAATAAACTTCATTTCCATGGCACCTAAAACCCATAAAATAATGTATCTCCTCAAACTTGCAAATATCTGATAATCTGTCTTGCTTGCAAGACTTCACAAATTATTTAATCGTTCGATCCAAGTGTGAAACCTGTGTGATTCCACCTGCGATCAGCTAGGGAGAATATCTCACCATCGAAACTGATTTCCCATAGGGTTTTCATCCTAGGGTTTTGCTCCAATAAGAAGCTTCAAATCCACAATAAAGAGAAATAAGCAAGCATGAGCAAATGAGCTCCCAAATTCACTTTTATATTTTTCCAAACAAACCTTTTTAAATTCCCGCTTAAAATATTTCATTAAAGCTCAGTAATAATGACTTTTAATATTTCTTTTAATTTTTCACTTAAGTCACTTATTTAAATTAATTAAAATAAAGCTATCCCTAAAATGTACTTTATTGGACAACTTTAAATTAATTAATTTAATTTATTCCCTAATGTCCCAAAATTAGCCCACGGAAATAAAATAGGCTAAACAAACACTTCCGACTACTCCTCAAAAGGGGACATTAAATTGTAAAATTGTATTCATTATTCAGATTCATTATCAATACAGAAGCCATCATGCTTTTTTATTAGATCTTCTTTCATGGTTGCATAGTAAATCAGTTGTTTTTTCCCTCTTTGTGATAGGATAATTGCTTGCAAGTGATTTATGGGATTCACCATCAACTCCAACATGGTATCAAAGCACCAGATTTGCAACTTCCTATCCAAATTTTAAGAGATCTGGCTTTGAGGGAAAATCTAGCTCATCTTGCAACGAAATAGACATCACAATTAGATCCAAAATGACCAAAAATACTAAGAACACCTATCAATTCACCAAAATCGGAGCACTTGCAAAAAAAACATAAAAAATTTAAGGGTAGCATAGATCTTGAGACAAAATCCATACGGTTGTATGATCACCAGGCGACCTACATAGACCTGTTATGCCTTGCATAACCACCCCATCTTTTGCCTTGGTCAAAATGGGTCCCCCTTTTTATGTTTTTATCTTTTGTTGTCTTTCAAACAAAGTCTGGAGTCTTTTTGCTTCCAACACTTTGTTTTATTTTGGTTTAGTATGTCGGAACCGGAATCAGAACCAGATGGGGTTCTAAAACTTCAATCAAAACCAATCTGGGCCCCATCCCGACAGTCTTTCTTTTTGACCTTTTTTGTCTTGCCTGTGTCGGAGCCGGAGTGGACGTTAAGTCAGTGTTTATTCAAAATTGCAAAATCAAAATCCATTCTGCCCCCGCCTCCGCTTTTTGAACTTTGGTTTTAGATTAAGTCCTTTTGTTAAGTTTTCTTGTTTTCGGTCTTTTGTTTTGTTTTCGTTTTTGGTTTGGTTTTATGCTTTGTTGGCGGACTCGAAACCGGAACGGGAACTAAGTTGGGAAATTACACAAGTTTCCGAATCGGTTTCCATTTTGATTCCACTCCTGCCGTGTTGGTGTGTGTTCTGAATACGCCACCATACACAGAATGAAATGCCCAAGGACACTTTATCCTCTCTTGAAAAGTAATTGCAAATACCTAGAAGATAATACAATGACTTCAATGTTTCTTTTGGCTAGGTTATGACATATGGACAAGGTCAGTGGGCGTTGTGATTTGCTGGTAATCACAAGGGGACTTACATAAAATTCATTTCTCGGGTTGAGGACTTAGACAGTTTTATCATTGAGGCTCTTTAGATGGGTGTTTCAGATATTCCAAAAAAAAAAAGGCAAAAGGATAAGGATTTAGAAATCTAAACTACGCCTAGGAACTCAAGAGACGGCAGTGACGAGATAAAATAGGGTAACCACACTTTGTTTCTCCTCCTTTGGACAACTACGCAAAGTGGGTGCAATCTTCAAAGGAAGTGATAATGATTTTCATGTTTGAATTGAAAACAAACAGAAGTTAAGCATCCACAAATCAACGGCTCAGACTAACTTTACACATCAAATGCAAATCATCCATTTGACAAAAGTATGAGCTAAATTTTATCTACCACTGCTATCAAATCTATCATCCACTTAACAAACATATAAATGAAATACTAATCTAATTCTACTCTAAGTGTTGAAGGAGAAATATTAAACCTTGCACACTATTTGAAAACAAAAGTGATTCTAAGCAAATCATGCACTAGAGCTTTTATTGACGGAAATAGTCTTGTCACAACAATATATACTACTCACTTCACAAATTGTAAATGAAAGTAATCAAGTTTATATAGAGTTCATGAATTTGAATAAACGGCTCAGATTAAAAATGAGCCAATGGCCAAGATCAAAACAAATAAACCCTAATTAGGATTTCCCAAAATGACTTCAGTAAACAGAGAGTTGACAGGGTGATGTGGCGCTTTGGAGCTATTATCAAGGAATTACATCCCAATCCTCCCGCGTTGCCGTGTGTTCGATGAATCTGGACACAATCAAGGCAACTTCATCCATGGTGACCTGAGGAAGCATTCCGATCCTGAATTCCAGTCCGTCCACACTCTCGATGCATCTGGCAAAGGTATCCTCCCACTCTGGCTTGGTCTTCTCAAAAGACTCTCGGATGCTTAAGAAGTTCGCCAATTTGGCCCAGTCCTGCTTCAAAATAGGTCCTGTGATGGCAAAGATGCCTTCTTGGACCTTCCCTTTCAAAACCTCTAACTGCAGGTCATTCTCTCGTAGAGCCTCCTTATCTAGGATATCGGCGATCATGTTGAGAAGTTTGGCCTGAACTTCTTTGACTTGTTCTTCCAATCTGATACCATCAACCTTCACCCTCTCCAAGACTTTGCCTCGTGCCGTTAAGGCCCAATACTAGGTGTGGAAGTCATAGGCTGCTCCTGCTGCAATAACACCTCCATCTATCAGCTCCTGCTTAGGAACTCCTTTCAGAATCCTAAGGCAAGGGATTATCCTATCTTGCACATCCGGAAGGTTATCCCACACTTCTGCCAAAGCGGCCAGCCTAGAAAGTAGGGCAGTGGCCTGACCATAAACCGAAGTCAACCTCTCTACGAATGCCTCAGCTTTAGTCCCCTTTGCTGATATCCATTCTTTGGCTTCCCGAACGATGACCATGTTTTCTTCTATCTCTTTAACGGCCCCCTATGAAGAGTTCGGAAGTAGGGGAGCTGCCGTGTTGTCTTGATCAAGTGGCTTGATCAAGTGCTGGATATACTCCTTTAGGCGCTCAATTTCTAACTGGCACTCCTTCCTTTTGGCTACCTCCTTTGCCAACCTTGACTTGATAGTGGACACAGAATTGTCCAAGTCTTCAATTTCCTGGCCCTTCGTGGTTGGACCCAAGTCAATGGTTGTGATGGCATAATCTTGTGGAGCCATGTCCTCCTGTGGTCTGTCCCTTGTAGGCACTACGATCTGCACTGTCCTGTTACCGGCTCCATCTCTCTGTATGCTTGAGAATTTCTTTGCTGGCTTCTTAACGATAGTCTGCATAAGTCTGGCCAAGAAGTCAGCAGTGTCATTCTCTTCTGGCTCCTCCATTGGCGCCTGTACTTTCAGCCTCTCTCTTAGCCAATCCAGGATCGTCGACTGCTCTATGCCTTCATCTTCCGACCTGTCTTCTCTGTCAGGAACGTCCAGAATTCCCCTAAGGGCCGAAATCATTCCTTCCTGGAAATCCTCGTTTTGGGTGTCCACATTTTCATCATCGGACTCCAATATTTCTGTGCCCGTGGGAGATGGTGGCGCATCCTCGTCCAGCTGAGGCTCCATATTGTTTTCCGGAATCAGGGAAGGATCCCTAATGTCAGCCAGTGAAGCATCTACAGTAGCCAACATCTCCTCAATATTCCTAGATGCGGCCGAGTGGGAAGGCTTTACCTTAGCCTGCTTCTGAACTAGCTCCTTGCCTGCAGCTATCTCCTTCCTTTTCCTGGAAGTGGTGGCCTCTATCATCTCCACGCCCTAGGATGCGTCTGCATTGGAAGAATAGGATTCCGCCTCACTCAACATATCATAAGTTAAGGTTATCCTTTTTCGCCTGAGTTCCTGAACTTGTTGATCAACCCACCACTGCGTATACTTGATGATAGGTCTCATCAAAGTATTTAAATCGGCGTGCTCGGATTCTGACCACCGGCAAAGGCAAGCTCTCATCAAGGTGCGGCTGTACCTGCTATCCATCTTCCTCCAACTGATCCGACACTCGGCAAAGTTTTGTTGCTTTGATCAAACTGACTGGCAATCTGGACCACATCTTTCGCCTAACTTCAAACTCGTCTGCAGCATTTGCCCAGAAATCTTCCAGTTCGACCCTATGTTTGTACCTCCTTCCATCCACCGTCTTGATGTGGTGATGCGGGTCGAAGTGACTCCTTGATGGGTAGGTAGCAAAAGGATAATGCTGAATCTCGAGCCTGGCACTATCTGCTGCCTGTGATGATGGACAAGACTCTAGCATGTTCCCTATAAAGAAGGGAAAGGTTACTGCCGCCTTTTGCTTTGTCCGTTGGAGGCCTTGAAATTCTTCTAGCTGCCTTAGTACTTCCAACAGGACCATCTTGTTAGTTGGGAAAATGGGCAAACGACATGGCCTACCAGTGAATCCCTGGATTCTAATGTACATATATCGGGGATACTGGATAAACCATGACCCATATTTGCCAACCAGCTTCTTAGCCTCAGGAGTCAACCGTTGATGCGTCCCTCCCTGGAGTATCCTGGTGATATACATAAGGAAGGCATCATGAGCTCGCCGGAAGTGCGCCTTTTCTTTCAACTGCAATTGTGGATAGCAGTCGTATGCCTTCAGCTCATTTGATCCACTGTCGATCGTGCCCTTGCATATCAAGCCTGCATACTTGTAAGTCCTAGCCAGCATGTAGATGACATAAGAACTCATATAAAACGTTTTCGTTTTCTCTAGGTTGACAAGCTACTCGTGGAGGTTTTTGCTAATCATTCGTGGCCAATTAAACATCTTTACGCCCTCTGTGATGTCCTCAATAAAATAGTACATCCATGGCTCAAGTGGCGCCCCCAAAGGACTGCCTGCTATTCTGTTCAGCAAGATAATGATGTCTCTGTAGTTCTCTTTGAAGTCTGTACGCATCAACTTCTTGGGCATCTTCTTGATCGACGGCCTAGGCTTGTCCAGCCATGACTTGTTGATGCTAGCGGCACAAAGGTCAGGCTGCTCATCATACAATCTCTGGGCGTCTTCCTTAGTTTTATAAGTGGTTTTAGGATACGAAGGAATGCCAAAGGCCTCTTGTATGGCCAACTCTCCCAAATGTGCCAATATTCTCCCGTCAGGCACCACAATTTGTCTCAACTCAGCATTATAATGGAGCGCACGCTCCACCATTAATTCGGCACATTCAAGCGCAGGCGGAAATCCGACAGCTTGAAATATTCCATTTCTTACCATTCTCCTGGCTGTAGGCGTGGGTAAAGGCCCGTCGTGCCCATATACTCTTCTCTTGAATTCATCTAGGTCTATATGACCAAGATTGGTGTCCGAGACGTTCTTCCATTTTGATTTTAATTTAGTCTCTGGCTGCGATCCTTTGTTTGCGAACTTCATCTGTGCTTGCCTGGACGTCTCTTCTTGATTGACTGTCAACCTGCAAGTACAAAATGCTTAACATTAATATAAAAACTTTTAAAATTAAATTACTCCGGGTGTAGTTTGGACAAAATCGCACTTTCAACTTATTAAATTAAAATTTATGTTAAAAAGCAAGCTGAAAGTAATCAAATTCGCCTATTTATGAATGAAATTCGTGCCGGAAATGAAGTAGAAGATAGAAATGAGGTGCAAACACATTGTCGATTAATTTCCAAACCTCAAAGATCGTGTTCTGGCTGCAAATGAATTTAAAAATTCTGAAAATCTGCCAAAGGAAGTGCGCCAATATGCTGGGAAGTACGATTTTCAGCAAAGAAATAAATTATTTCTCTAAAAATCACGCCTGTCAACAATAAATTACTTCCTTGATTCTCACAGCAACGTTACTTACACTAAATTTTCCTTCACAAACAATTCCCAGAAGATTCGAGAAAGATAGCCTCTTCTCAGCCGAAATTGTGAAGAAATGAGTTGCTGAAACTCATTTTATGGCTGAGAAGTGCGATTTTCCTCAAAGAATTGCTTTCTTTTCTCTGATTTTCTTCCAATTTGTAGAAACGTTTTCTTCTCAGATCGGCAAGTTTCTAATTTCACTTTCGGTTGTCGAGGCAAGTTTCTAATTTTCATCTCTGTGCCACCTCTGTTTGAGATTTTCGAATTTCTCAAAAAAAAATTACCTAAGTGTTGGAGAAAATATCAAAAGATATTAAATTAATTGTTTAAAATTAATTTTCCAATGTACTTTAAATTTTCGAATCATGGCAATTTTAAATTTACCTAAGGCAGAATAATTCAATCTTCCAAATAATCTCTAGACTTCGAATTGTTTTAATTAAAATTCCCTAAGTGTTGGGAAATAATTTAAAATATTTAAATATTTAAAATTCCAACCCGTTTAACCTTGATACATGGCCAAGTCTGTTTGTCCAAGGCAAAATATCTCTTTTCAAATCGTCTGCCTAGCCAAAATGTGCTCAATAGTTCATTTGCCAAATTTCAATTCTCTAGGCGGAGTTCTGACCCTTCTGGACATTTTTATTTAGCCAAACGATTCATCTTCTGGGTCGGGCGAACTTGGAGATCTCTGCCACTTTGCCATTTTTTATTAGTGCCTTAGGAATTTTTTTCAAGCTGAGAGGGGCGGACTTCATGGTTGCTTTGCCAAACACTCTTCATTTTATGCCAAAGAATTTCATTCCGTTGTGTTGAGGAGTGATTTTCGTGCTGGCCAAATCTCTTCTTCCTCTGGACATTTCTCCGTTTTTCATGCCTTAGAAAAATTTACCTTTCAAAGTTGGACGAACTTCTTATAATTCCTTGCCAATGGCATATTTTATTCTCCATTTGTCTTAGGCGAACTTCACACTTTTCTTGCCATGGTGAATTTTATTCGTGCCTTGTCCAATGGCAAACTTCACTTGTATTGGCCATTTAATTCCACATGAGGCGAGTTTTCCTTGCAATTTTACCCCTTCCAAACATCTTGGAGTGAACCCCTTCATATTTTTACCCTTCTCCACACTTCTTGGGGCGGACTTCATGGACTTCTTGCCATTTTAGCATATGGCAGACTTCATAGACCTCTTGCCATTTTCCTTTATGCTGGGCGGACTTGCTAGACTTCATGTTGTTGACCCTTTTGGGCGGACTTTGACCATTTTGTGCCATGGGCGGACTTGGCTCTCTCCATGCCATGGGCGGACTTGCCTTGTCTTGCGCCATCCACCTCTCTTCAAACATCTTGGGCGAACTTTAGCTTCCTCATGCCAAGGGCGGACTTGGCTTCCTTCTTGCCATGGCGGACTTGGAGACCTCCATGCCATTCCTTCCTTGAGGGCGCCATCTTCATGACTTAGCCATTTTTCAAAACTTTTGCTATTTTACCTTGATTCTTTTGACATCTGGAGGCGTGTTGATTTCTTGCCTGATGGAATCCAAAAATAGAAACTTTCCAAAAATAGAAAAAGCAAAAAAGCATCCCTAAAAAATAGGAGCTCCAGAATGGCCTAAAAATGCCGAAAATAAAAAAAATCAAAAAGCAAAAAAGCAAAATCCCTAAAAAATAGTAAGTGTCAGAATTGACCGAAAGCAATGGTGTTCCTCGTCTACTGGGTCTTCTGAGCATTTCCATGGCGTTTAAGCTTTCAAATGGGTTCAAAATTTCAACTTGGTCGGACTGACTCTCAAAACCTTATTCAAATGTAGGACTCTAAACTAGCGATTCAGAGGGCGACATCAAAACTTGGGGGTCCCCATTTGCAATGGGGCGATGTGTGAAATAGGTCACAACACGCCGTTTCTTGGTTGTTGACTTTTTGACTAAAGTCACACTGTTGTGAATTGTTTGTTCTTCTCCAGTCCGGGACTCCGCTTTAACTGCATTTAATGCATTAATGACTGATGCTATGTGTAGGTAAGAATTTTGAATTTTACCTTGATTAAGGATTAAACGCATTATTATTATCATTATTAACAAATTGAAGAGCGAAACAGAGCATCTACAGAGTCCATCTGAGTGAATCGATTGAAGGAGAAGGAGATTGTTGTTTGTGATTTCTTCAGAGGGTTTGCCAAGTTTGCGTTTGAGGTAGGGTTTCTATTCTTGGTTTTCTTTTATTTACTTTCGTGTTTTTTGTTTGGGTTTGTTTGATTGTTTTTGAAGATTGGGCAAGCTCGTTTTCTGGAAGTTTTGCGTTTTTTTTTTCTTGTGTTGTTGTTCTATGCTTGCGTTTCTTGATTAAGTTTTGTTTTATAGTGAGTTGGGCAGGAACGGTCGTTTTCACGTTTTGTCGTGATCATATCGTGCTACGTTAGGTTCTAAACGCGTAGATTTAATTAGGGTTTTCACAGTGAGGTAGATTAGATTCATGTTTTTATAGTGAGTTAGGATTGGTAGAATCTGGTTTTTACTTAGGTTTTATTACGCATTTGTTTGGTTAAAATAGAAGGGGTTAAATCCGTGCCCTAGTTTTATATCATGTTTTCTAGATTAGGGTTTTTAAGCGTTTCTGTGATCGCATTTAAAATATTTAAAATATGATGCCTTAAAAATGTAGTCATCCCCACGGTCATATGGGCATAGTCGCTTTTATGCTGTATTTTAAGCGCCATTTGTTTAATGTGACCTTGGTTTCCAATCATGAAGTTATGCATTAAGTTGTTAAAATCTATGATGACGTCATGGTCAACATAGCCGGAAGCGGGATCGGAATTGATTTAGAGTTTTGGATGTGTTTTATGTTTAGTGTCAATTCCATCTTCCATCCCGTCTCCGACTCCGCTTATTGTAAGAAGTTTCGCTACATAAAAGTATTAACCTAGTCAGAGGTGGAAGTGGAACCGAAACAAAATATGAAAACAGGAAAATCTGCAAGAAACCAAATTAGTTTCCATTCCGGTTCCGGTTTCGGTCACCATTTCACTTCCGACTCTGAGCCCGCTTCTTATTATTAGAGTGACCATTTCACTTCCGACTCCGAGCCCGGCAGTGTTTTGAAAGAAGACTATTTGAGATGTTTGCTGCCTGGTTCCACCTCCAGTGTATGTATGAAGGTATGATTTGAAGACACGTTTTGAGATATTTGATTCAAGGATCTAACTAGAAGTTTTGTTGCAGGAAAGCTAAAGAATGTCAAGAGCTTCAGGAGAAGCTTTCCAAAGGAACCGGCCTGCAGAAACATCAAAGGCAGCAGCTAAACCTAAGAAGCTGAAGCCAAAACAGTTGCCATATACCTTGAGGTATGATCATAGGAGTTCTGTTGTTAAAGCAAGCAAAATCGAATCAGATTGGTCTGACATCACCGATACCAATCTGGGCCAATACAATCTTGAGGAGTGGTATTCAGAAACGTTTGATAAAGATATCACAGTGACTACAGAAAGAATTGTTGAGTCTGGTTTGGCTCATATCACTTTATTTCCTATATCTGTTTAGTGCCCAAAGTTGATCTTGACAGCGGCAATTGCTTACAATCCAGCCACCAAACAGTGCATGGATTCACAGGGCAATGTAATTATTAATCTTACTCCTCAAGCATTTCAAAGTATATTTAATGTCCCAGATCCTAAGAACTTGGTGCAGTTGGATGAGGCAGAAGCCTTGGAAAAGTATAGTAAGTATAAAGCATCTAATAAGGCTCACTTGAATAAAAAAATGGTTGAGGACGGAAAAGAAATCCCTAACCAAGCTTGCAGACCAACCAAAGAGGGCAGATTTCTACGAAGAGGTATCAAGAGTAATCATGATGTTGTCTAGGGTGTTTGGGAAGAGGGATGCATTTCATTTCAAGGAGTGGATGTTTCCTTTCATTCAAACCATTTTGAATGGAAAACAACAATTTGATTGGCCAATGATTGTATCAAATGACATTCATAATCAACTAACCAGCATTAGGGAGACTAAGTGTTTTTTTATGACTTATTACATTGTGTATGCAGCAGCAAGATTGGGTATCTTCCCAGGTTTGAACAGGGTAGGAATAATGAGAGTGTTGGAAGGACAGAAGAAGGTATGAGAACATTATAACCAGTTGTCCCTCCAAGTTGCTGAGACTCAATTCAGAAGGGTTAATGATGCATTTATATATGTGGTCATTAACCAACTCAACGGAGATGCAGGATACAGGTTGAGCCAAGAGGCCATGGTGTTCATTGTTGAATGGGGATGTTGGTATATTCAATACCCCAAGTTCACATACTTCAGGCTAGCTGGTTTTGAAGGCCATCCACATTTGCTTCCAAGGTGTTGCAATAATAGGATAGTGCTAATGGAGTTTGTATATCAGGCCCTAGGAGTTAATGCCCGGTTTGCTATAAAACATAAGACCGAATGTCATAAGTTGCCCATGAAGTTGGGTGAGTATAGTTGTCAGCATCTAGTAGGAGCGAAGATAGTATGCAGAGAATTGGTGCAGTTAAAGCTGGGTTTATATATAGCCCGGAGGTACTTTGAGCCAAAGGGAAAGATGAAGGCCTTGTTGTCTTTTGTATTTGATAGGCATTTTAATTTGTTGGAAGATTTTTGGAGTGACCAATAGGATGAATATGATTTAAGGAAGAAGAACTATGAAAGATTGTCTGTCTCACTCATGGCAGAACTTGGAGTCAAGAATGACATTCCTGACACATTGGTGGATGATGGAGTTGTATTGGATCCATCTTATGAGGCTTTGAAAATTGGAACTAAAAGTCTGGATCCAATTGACTGGGATAGTGAAAAAACTATTGACATTAAACAGATAGGAAGAACAGTCTTGGATAGAAGTGTTCAATGGTTGGTTTTAAGAACCAAAGCTCCTCAAGGACTAGCTCCTAAAAAGGGGAAAGGGTATAAAAGGCTAAAGAGAAAGACACCTCCCAAAGAACCCTTGGAGTTTCTTCCTCCAGACATTGAAGAAATAGAACTTGAAGCAATAGATGATGAACCAGAGGCACAAGAAGGAGATGCCCGAATAGGATCTGTTGTTTCAACATCTACACTAGGTGAGTCCTCTACTCAAGTCCCTCCTACAAAACAATCAAGTGGAAGTATGCCTGAAGGGACTCTTCATGGTATTGTTGAATCATTAAAAGGAAAGGAAGTGGAGCAGTAAATTCATGATGTTGAAACAGATTCAGACGAGACTGTGTCAGAGAAGGATGTGCAAGAGAATATGCCTCTAGAGGAGGATACTGAACAGGTAATGACACAAGAGGAGCAGTGGGCATTGTTTGAAGAAGTTAAGAAGCCTGCCGATGAGCAAGCTGCAGCAATAGAGAAACAAAAGGTAAGTGATGCCAAAACCCAAGCTGATCTTGTACTACAACAGCAACAAATTGAAGCTAAGTCAAGAGCTGATGAAGTAGAGAGGCAGAAAAGGCAACAGGAGCATGAGCTCAAGGTCAGGGAGGAAAATGATAGGTTAGAACTAATACAAAAGATTCATGACCTTGAGGAAGAAAAGGCAAGAAACTGGAGGGAAAAAGAAATCTTGGTTGCCAAGTTAAAACTTGCTGAGGAAGCTCGCCAAAAGGAAGCAAAAGCAAAACAATTAAGGAAGGAAAAGGACACCGAAGAGCTGGTTAGGAAGCAACAAGAAGAAGAAGCAAAGGCAGAAAAGCTTAAGGCTTTAGAGGCAGAAAGATTAGAAGCTCTAGAGAAAAGAAAAACTAGAGAAAGAAAGACTAGAGGTTTTAGAGAAAGATAAACTGGAAAAGGAAAGATTAGAAAGGGAAAAAGTGGAGAGGTTGAAAAAGGAAGAAGAAGATAAGAAGATACAAGAACAGAAAGATAGGGAAGAGGCTAAGAAGCTTATGCAGATGCATGTGGTTCAAGAACAACAAGAGGGACCAAGGGTTGATTCTCAACCCCAAGTAAATGTGCAACCACCTTCTACTACTACCATTGCTTCTTCTTCCACTGTGATGACTACTACTCCAAGTGCTCCCACTTGGCTGAAATTGGACCTACAAAAGAGAGCAGTAGCACCTTCACAGCCTCTCAATTGGGAGGATATGATGAAGGAAATTGAACAAGAAAGGCCTAAAAAGAAGGCCAAGATCCTACACTCCACCAGGCTCACGGACAAGGGAGAAATTGTTGCCGAGTGTGCCATACCAATAATAGAAAATGAGGTAGGGGATATGCAGTTAACAGATTATCAATTGAGTACTGTCAACTTGGGAAGGCCTACCAGGGATCAGCAGATGAATCTCATTGATGTGGTAGCTTCAACAACCAAGTCAAGGATGTCGAAGGATAAACAGAAGAAAGATGAGCTTAAGGCTCAGTTGGATCAATTACATTCATTTTTGAAAAGTGTCTCCTCTCCGAGATCACAACAGGTAACGGCTATTGAAACTCCAGTTTTGTTAAGCAAGAAGGAGGTAGAGGATTTAGTGCAGGTAAGAGGCAAAGCGGAGATGGTAGACAGATGGGTTGACAAGTTGAATCAAGAGGTAGGATAAGTTTTGGTTGAAGGTTTTGAGGTTTATAAAGGCACATAAGATTTGATGAAAGAAATGCATCAATATATTGAAGCATCGAAGAAACAGGAAGAGGAGTATGAAGAGTATAGTCAAAAATTGGATAAGGTTAGTACATTGCCTTTGACTACTCTTCTCAAACAATCAATACTAGAGGAGGATAATAAAGATTTTGTAGAAAAGACCTCTCAAATACTCCGATTCAGAACAGATTTCTTGTGTAAACATAGAAATGAGGTTCAAGATGCTGTTAATAATCTGACTGAGCAATTTGAAGAAGTGGAGGTAGTCATTGCTATAATAGTAGATGTTAATATACTGACAAAGGAGGGCCTGCCTTTGAGTCAAATAAAAGAGAAATGGGATGAAAGGTTCAGAGGACTCATGCAGAAAGGAGATGATGGTGAAAATTTGATGATAGATCGACTAATGGATGTCAAAGAAGAGGTAAAAGCTGCTAGAAGAGAATTGACAAAGATAAAAGGTATGAGAAAGTTTGCTGCAACAGTATTGGAGCGAATCAAATTTGAAGACAGTTGGGTTGATGGACCAGAATTAGATGTATTACAGCAAGTCTTCACCAGTTATGATGAGTTCGTTGCAAACCCGACTTCACATGCATAGATCTCCTGCATGCATGACTTTCTTCTTCTTTGCATGTTGCATGCAGCACTGACAGTTTTGAGGCGCATGATCTTATTTCTCTTCTATTTTTTGTTCTCCAGTTTAACTGAATGTCTAAAGTAAGAATTCAAGATCAAATTGATCTGAGTTTCCAAGGATGATTGTAAAACCCTAAAAAGGTGGATGACTTAAAATAGAAGTGGAGTTCGAATTTTGTATATCTATAAATACCCTGCGGGTATCATATTGTAAGGGTCGGCTAATAGAGAATAGAATTGGCCTACCTAATGTTAGGAAATAGAATTTTGCATAGTGATTACAGAGATACATTGTATTTCCTTTTACAGTTAAATAAAATTACAGGTTTTGGCAATATGGTGTTAGAATTAAGTTGTTTTATTTTGATAAGGTTGGTAAGTTATAATCTATCTGAATGCCAGTGATTGTGCTGAAGCATGATAGTTTCTTATGTGATGAAAGTCATTAGAAGAAACCGGATTTAAAGATTATCTTATTAAATTATCATTGAATTGAATTTATTGAAGTCTATTGATTTATGATCTTGGTGATGAATGAATGTGTGTTCTTTTGGAATTCTTGAGGTATTTGTGATGTGACTATGATGTTAATTAAGCACCTTAGATGTATGCAATGGTATAGATTATTCTGTAAATTGTGTCATACTTTGGTTTATTTGATCTGTTCGAAAAACATTCATTACTGAAGATATATGTTCGGATGCTAGATAAGTTTTAATTCATATTTATTGGTTTACCCCTTTGAACTATCTTTTTCTTTTATTTGAAAACCCCACTTCGTTATTAAAATTCAACGAACAAGTCATTGCTTGTATTATTTGTTACCAGCACAGGCCCCTTGAATATTACAGTTGCATGAACCGATTGAGTGACACCAGACAGTTGAGAACCAACTACCAGGACCTTGGAAGTTAGGCTACTATATGTTGTCTTTCTTTTTCAAGAGAAATAGAGTAGAAATATTTTGTTTTAACGTTGTTTGTGTCATTTTAACCATCAACAAGACCCCTGCATCAACCTACGTCTTAGGTACATTCAAGGATTTAAAAAATTAGATCTTTGGTATTTACTATTTTATTATTTTTTCCAAAAAAATTTCAAAAAATTAAAAAAATGGCAAAAATCTTTGAAGCACTCAAGTACAACATACCCTACGCAATTTGCAAGAAAAGTGTGCAAGTTGTGCGCTACACGGCAAGCCCTGTGGACGTTGGCAGCCAAAATCCCCACCTAAACTCACTAACGACCATTAATACATCGCCTAACAGCTATATCACCATCGACAATGACCCACAACTAACCAACAACTAAAAACTTAGCTGGCGGATTCAAAACCCTAACTGACAATTTCAAGACAATGGCAAAATATGTGAGGTATGTTCTAGGTGTGGCTTGGCATAGAATATTTTGAGCTCAAAAGAATATTCTAGCAGCTACTTAGTTTTCCAAGCGATTAGGGTTTTTCCAAGTAAATGGGCAACTGACCTTTGATGACGTCAGCAACACGACCAGTGACATCACCCTACATACCCTGCCTTGACCCTTTGCCCTAGTTTGCATGCTTAAAGGGGCTACTTTTTTCTTTTGGCATAACTTGGGCATATGGTGTCGAAATCGAGAAAATGAGATATCGTTGGGTATAGTTTATTTTATATTGAATTCATATCATCTTTTTTGGCTCCCAAGCTTTTAAGTTTTCACATGTATCTCCAATTTTCATGATTTTTGCAACATTGGAAAGGTATTTTGGAGCTTTTGAGATCCATTCGTGCACTTTTTCTAGAATTTGCCCTAGGTACATTTTCTTCAATTTTTTGTGATTTTACATTCTTGTCAATTACTTGGATATTTTGGCACCAGAAAATGATTTTTTTGCGTGAGATGACTTCATTTGATCTGCTTTACATGCATTGAGGCCATTGGTCTCTATTTTTTTCATTTGAGGTATCATAGATTTTTTTGTTCAACCTTTTGTGATCATCTTGGAAAATGGTTAATTATGAGTCTTGACGAAACGACATCCTGACACATCTCTAGTGGCTTGATTTTTTGCCTTATCTCTATGGACTCGTACCTGCACCAAACACACCAAGGAGTAGATCAACATAGCATATTATCAATGATCATGTTGTAGGAATTATTTTTTCTAATGTTGATCCTAACACTCTATGTTGTATTGAACATTGATTGTCCCCACACACTTTGGACTACACTTTGGGAGATCCACAAAGACCCTCATATCTCTCCATTCCCAAAGGATCCTGCTTCAAATTGTCTCATTCCCCTCGATGTTGCAAATTGCATACCCTTTGATGATGATACTTTAGAGGAGTTTGAGTATATCACAAGTCTTGCATGTTCCGATGGTTAAGAGACTTGTCTTCATGTTCCCACTCTTCATATTGAGACCTAATCTCCATCTTTTGTTGTTCCTAATCATCTTGGCATCGCCACATCCTTGGCCCATATTAGTTCAATGCAACACATCACCTTCCACACATAGCTACTTGGGATTCATATCTTGCAGACATATCATCCTTGTTTGTGGAGTCTCAGATTGCAAATTTGGAGGATTATTTTGAGGACATTCATCTCCTTTTTCATGACAGCCACATCATCATTGTTAGCCCACCATCATCATAGTCTTTGGAACTTGTTCTACATTAGTCTTCATAGGATTCTAGATTGGCATCATCTCATTCCAACATGTGGACATTTGAGCAGTTTTTAGAGGCACACAACATTTGGATTTGGATTCCCTATTCATCCCCTTTATGGGAATGGCTTCTCCAATCACCAGTGGATCTATTTCTTCCTAAGGGGACAAATGTTGTTTGTAGGCAGCGGATCGTGTTTTGTCTTTAGGCTTTTATCATTCACACAAGAGCTCTTTCTTTGTGGGGGGATTCGTATCCTCATTTTCTCTCCTATTGGGGGGTCATTCAATTTACTTGTATGATAGAAGCAATCCTTGGGGGTCATATCTAGTCCTCCTCCTATGCTTCTCTCACTAGTGCAGATTTATTGTATTTTTCCTCTTTTGGAGAGTAGTTTTCTTCCATGCGGTTTTCTCCTTTTCTTCAGCTAAGAGAGATTTCATTTGATTATACATGGGTACCTCATCAAGCCTTGTAGTTGGGACCCATCCATGCATCCATCATTAGTTTTTTTAGCTTCTCCCTAAGTTGATCTTAAGGGGGGGTGTTGGAGTAAATAGGTAATCACCTATTAATTAATTAATCATTAATTAATTATTAAGCCCCTTTTACTTTATTCACTTAAGATAAACTTAGGATTGTTTTTTTATTATTAGATTGAGCTAATTATAGGTCATGCTGTCTCATAGCATAGGATGAGGACACTTGTCATGATCTAACTTAACCCTCGCCTAGGGTTTCATCTAGGTTTGTTTTTTTCTTTTATAAGCATTCATTTGTAAAATTGTATTCATTATTCAGATTCATTATCCATACAAAAGCCATCATGCTTTTTTGGATCAGATCTTCTCTCATGATTGCATTGCAAATCAATTGTTTTTTTTTTTCTCTTTGTGATAGTATAATTGCTTGCAAGCGATTTCTGAGAGCTATAGGGTTCACCATCAACTCCAACAAGCAAGATATATATACGTACCATTCAATCCAACTAGATAATACTTCCATACTTAACCATATTAAATAAGGATTATAATAAAGAAATTTAGGTGGTTCACACCCTTTTTACGTCATGTCTACAATATTGGTTTTATGCTTTGTACTAGCATATTTGATTGCCTCTTATAGAAATGTAGAGGGGTGCAGCCTTGTGCAAAAATAATTTTTGAAGAGGCGCGAAGTGGCCAGAATACATTGCAAAGATATAGCTAGATCAAAAAGCTGATTACAGATGTGTCAGTCTTCCCTTTTCCCTATGCTCATGTAGGAGATAATGTGCAAGAAAGAGTAAGGATTAGTGTCCTAAGGGGAGAGGGTTCTTCTAAAGCTAAAAGGGAGGCCAAAAAGTCAACATACACAATTATGAAAAATGTATAAATTGCAAGAAAGGAAGTTGATGCAACTATCAAGGTATTTTTTTGTCAATGGCCTTTCATTCCAAGGTCCCATTTTCCTTACCTTATGGAAGCACTAAGGAAGGAATGTCTCCAAGGTCCTTCAAATGTGATCCCACCATGAGATAGAAAATTCAAACAACACTTGAAAAATGTCTTTCCAATGTTAACTTTAGTGTGCAGGGATTTTGACAAGCGTAGATGAGGGTAAGGTGGTCCATTATCATGGATGAGTTGAAGGATACTAACCACAAGTTTCTCATCAACATCTATATTACATGTTCAGGAAAGCAATTTGTTGTTAGACCTGATAATTGTTCTAAAAAGCCCAAGGGAGTGCATTTCCAACTTTAGATTTTGAAAGATGCTATAGAGGAGGCTAGACCCTCCAATTGGGCATGGGTAGTGATAGATGCAACCTATGTGTGCATATTTATAGGGTTAATGATTAATACTGACTAAAAGCATATGTATCTATATTCACCACATCTCATCAGAACTAGTCAATATTTTGGGGGCAAGGAATTCCTCAAACTGTAGAGCATAGAGATGTCAACCATTTCATTTTGCTGAAGAGGACGATTGAGGTGTAGGAGGCCTTGTAGTCTATACTTGTGTGTTGTTAGTGGGAAAAGTGATGAGAAGCTAAGATCATCATGGCCCACTAGCTCATTAGGTTAGACTTATCGAGCTAAATGGCAGAATATTTCACACACAAAAAATTAGCAAGGGCAAACTCACTATTGCACACAATAGCACCTTTGGATGGATATTGAGAGCTAAATATGCTTTTCATGTTCCTCCTTTTTCAATTTGTTGCTTCCTCTGTTGAAAAATAGGAACTAATCCATTTGTAGTTTCATTCACTCTTACAAGAGTAACATACTTAAACCTACAAGAAAAAATAAGGTTGTTGTAATGCACAATATTTTTCATCTCCAAGATCCAAAGACAACAGAGAATTGACAACTGCATCAGAAAAATGAGATAGATCCTAAGGGCACAAAATGGATAGATGAGGAGAAGACTCAAAAACTATTTGTTGGGGTTCCATTGGATGAACCCACATGATAGAGACTTGGAGAGTGGCAGCAATGAAAATAAACAATTGATAATACAGCACATAGAAGTAGATGAGTCCAATGAAGGGCCTGATAATGATTGATGCTCCAGGCTTAGCATTTTGACGTATATGATTATTGGTATGACTACCATTATCATGTTGCATGATGTTTTATTTGTACTGGACTCTTTTAGATTGATGCTTTATTATTATGGATCATGGATGGACCAAAATTAGACATCCATGTTTATACTAGTACAGATATCTTAAATACATCTATCTAAAGAATGCCAAGAAATATCACTTTTGAGTTATTTTATTTACTAAATACATACATGGAAACATTTATTTTAATTTTTAGTTAAGGATTATTTTATTTTATCTACATACCTATTTTTATATTTAATTATGTCGGTTGTGTTTTGATTTTGACATACACCGTCATGACATGAGATTCCGTGCCTGCTGCCATTGTAGAATGCCTCATGGCATAATTATTTATATTTTTAAAAAAATAATGTTACATTTCATGGATCAAGAGTGCATCTTTGCATCACTTAATTAATATTAAATTTGAGATTTTGGAATGTCTACTAAGGCATGACCATGCAAAAAATGTATAACAAGCAAAACCACCAAATGGCAACATAACAATGTAATGTCCCTTTCTAGAACATTTCTAATTTTTTCCCTAAGACAATAATTCCAACTAGAATGATAATTGCATTATTTTATATAACTTTATCTAAAATGATGAAATTTTATTATAATATTTGTTAAAGATCGAACAGATTGAAACAGGTCTGAATTTCTTTGTCAAAGGTATTTTCCGGATTTCTTCTCTTGATGTCGAATGTGCTGATTGCAGAACATTAATAGATTTCGATGTTTGCATATCATGAATGGAACTACCTTTTATATGTTTAGGAGACCCGCTACTAAGGGGTGTGTCTCTTGAGAGGACGTGTCTCCACATGTGGAGACACGTCCGCTCAAGGGACGTGTTCCTTTGGGTGTGTGGGTTCCATACACAACCGATTACCATTCGGTTTATTTAACACACACATAACCTTATATGTGGTGAGTGCATAAGTTCCGATTTATTAAATGCAGAAATAACATTTAATACGAATTTATATATCAATGCTTATAAATTCGATTTCACTTATTTTCCTAATTTGATTATTCTAAAGAATAGCCTAGATCTTAACTGACCGAAGCTATCATTCATCAACAATATTGAACTTTATAATTCTATGAATAATTCAGAAAACAGAACTTATCTTGGTTTTCTGCTATAAATCTCCTTCAAAAGTGCTTTCAGATCTGCCTGAATCAGTTAATAATTCATGACATAATTCTGAAAATCAATCATATCTTGAATCCTTTGGAAATTCTTTCAAATCTGCTGAATTAGAGCTTTTCATCCCTAACTCAACAGTGGCAATATCAAGGGTTTTCATCCTGAACTTGCCAAGAGTATTCAAGGGTTTTCATCCTTGACGACTCTTAGTCCACCTTGTAGGGTTTTCGTCCTTAATCTCTCCTGAACTTGGAAAGGTTTTCGTCCTCCCTATTTGCAAGACACTTCCTCAAATTCAAGATTAATTGCTTGATGTATTGATAGATTTATTGGTGTTTGATGGATTGATGAGTAAATGCTTGAATGGTGCTTCTGATTCCTTTTTCTTCCTCCTATGAAATGATCTCCCATATATATCTTTATTTGGGAAGAGTCACAATTATGATTTAGTTTTAATTTAAATATATTTATCTTAGTGCCTTATTAACTCATCAATGGTATGGGCACCCCCTTTGCATAGACTCCTTAGTGCCTCACATTAGATTTCGGCAGGGGCATGACAAAAAAAAGCAAAGCACATCAATTTGAAGAAGCTAAAGGACAATAACAAGATCGCGGTTCTGAAAGTTGACAAAGGTAATGGAAAAATGATCATCAATAGCAACAAACATTAGAGAAGGGCTCAGCTATGGTATCTATAGAAAACTCAATAAGAATCTTTTAAAAAAAATATTGTAGACAGTGAGCAAAGCAATCAAGAGTTCATCTCTAGAGAACATAAAGAAAAACAAATTCCAAACAAAGAGATACCAAATAACCCCTAGAATCTAGGGGCAGCCTAAGATACACAAAGAAGGGTATCCAATAAGACCTACAGTTGAGCTGTGGATACTATAAATTTCCCCCACTTTCTCACCCGGCCACATGCCCACTCACCCAAAAAGAGAGAGAGAGAGAGAGTCTCCACATGTTTCTGACCTTCACTATGAGAAACCATAGCTTGCCCCAAAATCTTTAGCTCTTGAATATTACAAACAATGAGCAAAGCAATCAAGTGCTCATCTCTAGAGATGATAAATAAAAAACAAATTTCCAACAAAGATACATCAAATAACCCCTAGAATCTAGGCACAAACTAAGATACACAAAGAAGGGAGTCAACAAGATCTCCTACTGAATTTTGGATGCTATAAATTTCCCACACTTGCTTGCGCACCTGCCCACCCAAGAATAAACCCATTCCAAACAAAGAGATATCAAATAACCCCTAGAATGTAGCGACAACCTAAGATACACAAAGAAGGGGGTCCAATGAGACCTGGATTTGAATTGTCCCACTTGCTCAACAACCCGCCTACCCACTCACCCTAAGAGAGAGAGTCCCAATGTTTCCGACCTTCCTTGTACCCAAAATCTTTTAGTTCTCTTTTCTCATCTTTTTTCAATCCCTAATTCTCATTTCAAGGAGAGAGAGAGAGAGAGAGAGAGAGAGAGAGAGAGAGAGCACCATCACAAAAACACACATCAATAAAATCCTTTAGTTATTGTTAATCAGCTTTTACCAGTCCCAAATTTACATTCCAAAGAGAAAGAGGAGGGGGGTGGTTCATTAAGAGAGGGAGAGAGAGAGAGAGTTCATCCCCCACCATCATAGAAAAACACATCCCTAAAATCATTTAGCTCTTTTGTGAAGCCATTTTTCTCCCAAAGTTGTTTGAGTATTAGCAACGGATTCAATGTAGTAAATATTAGAATTAAGATAATTTAGAATATGTATATTATTAAATTAGATATAAATAACAAATGTGTATTACAATATATGATAATTTAATAAGAACTCTAAGATAAATAATTAACACAATAAAAAAAATTGAATAACACAATCACATAATTCAATCAGATTAACATCAAGATTATATTTAATATTTCCCAATATCTTTTTAACATTGATGGTTCTCAATACTTATCAGAATCAAGCACTTGGAAAGGCCACTTTCATCCTAGGAAGATTCCAATGGTCTTGGCCCTCATAGCTATGGCACACTCCAGGAGAAACAATTCTTATTCAAAACTCAGCATGAATAAATTGCTCAACAAAAGTGCTCCAAAGCCATACTCGATAGTGTAAAGTTAAACACTCAACACAAGTGCTCAAACAACTCCTAGCCAAGATTTTCCACCTCTCTTGCACTAGCATCACATCCACTAGCCAAGATTTACCCTTCTCCTGCAACTAGTTCAAACCATGCACGAAGTCGTGGCTAAGACAATCTCAAGTATACTCTATAGCCCAAGTTGGATACACTCTATGTGCCCCTTCTCCAATGCCCATAGCCCACCAAACCACCTTCTTCTTCCTAGATGTTGATCTCCATGCCCTTTTCCAAGTCTCGCATAGATGTTTTATATAAGCCTTAAGGGGTGGTTCCCAAACCATCATACCCTTTCACAATGGTCTTCTTTAGTTTATTTAATAAATATATTATTCCTCTCTTAAAAAGGAATCTATTAAGAATATTTGCTATTATCCTCCCTTTTAACTAAAGGGTCATAAAAACCTTTATTTTTCTACCTCCCTTTTAATTCTAAAGATATAATTCATAGAAAAATTACTTTATTTTCTCTTTGGGGAAAAATTCCCATAACATATAGTTTCTCAGGTTTTTCCAGTCCTGAATTCATATTCCAAAGGGCCAACCCCTACCTTCACAGAAAAACACATCCCTAAAATCCTTTAGCTCTTGTTTCTTAGCCTTTTTCCAGTCCTGAGTTCATATCCCAGAGAGAAAGAGAGAAAGATCATCGCCTACCATCACAGAAAAAACATACCCCAATGTTTCCAACCTTCCATGTCCCCCAAAATTATAGGGCAGAATTGATGAGAGCTATTTATGTTCCATTTTATGCCACATTATAGCCTATTTTGTACACACTCATATCCATTTCCACATTCCATTTTCATATTATTTTATCATTTACGTTGCATATGATTAAATATTAATAAGTGATATTTAATATGGTTTTGAGATAAATATATGGACATTAATTATTGATTGTCTTTACTAATATGCATTGTTATTTAAAGCCTTGAAAAATATAGCTTGCAACATGCAGTCTTCTTGTCACGTTCCATACAGACCTTCCTGTCACTTTCTGGCCAAGAGCTGTTGTATATTGCTTTGTGACCAGCAAGTTATTTTCGATCATCTTTTCAATAAGATGATGCCAACTTCCAAGTTGAATCATGGTGGAGATGCGTCACCAAGAAACCTGTGGTGGAGAAGTGTTTCCAAATCATATGGAGGATAAAATTGAAATCTTAGTATTTCCTATCTTTGTTTGCCATTACAATTTGTGGCCAGCTGGAAGATTCCACGTTTTTCTGCAATAACTAATGGGTCTGCCACGTGGGAGAATAATGTGTGGCAGATGCTCTCTTAAGGAAACCGTAAATATTAGTTTGTGAAAAAGGATGTGTTTGGTAGCTAGAGAAAACCGTATACCTATTTCTACTCGCTGTTACAACAGATTTGTTCCTGATTTGTGGTCATTCTCAAAGGATTTACGTGAGCCTTTTTGCTCACCAGTTTGTTGAAACAAACTATTTAATGTTGCTAAATTTAAAATTATAAACTCAGCACATACCTATATATGTGTATTCTATAAACACAAAAAGGACAGATTTTAATATATCGATATTGGTGTGAGCAGCAGATTTATGTAGGTAGAATATTGTGCAGACTTTGTAATAATTTTGGATGAATAAAATAATATTATTTTGATCAAGACAGTGTAGAAGTTTGTTCGTGTTCACTCACTGGGCGTACTAAGAAGGCAAGATCCACTTCTCGGGATGTTTGGTGATTTATATTAGATTAGCCATGTGTTAATTCATTCATTTTACTGATTTATATTAGATTAGTTGTATGTTTATTTATTTATTTTATTAAATGTCATTTCTATTTTATTTGCAGGCACAGTTTGTTATTTATTTCTCGTGAGATTATTTTCTAGATCAAATATTCATGCTATATGTTGCTTTATGATTTCCAGATTAGTTTGATTTGGAGCAGTGAGTTTAATTTTTGTTGTTGTTGTTGCTGCTGCCAGGAAGTGACAGTTCCTGTCACCAGCATTATCTTGATTTGCAACAGGTTTATTTCCTAGCTGCATTTCATCCCCGCTCAACTCATGATCTCACCCCTTCGATTGGCATATAGTCATGACACTTCTCGCAAGTCTACGCCCCCGGATTGACACGTATAGACCAAACTGTAATTTATTATAAAGTATTAAATCCTTCTCATTATTTGTACCCAGTGTTGGCCTATCAAGAACCATTGCTTAAACCAAAATCATTTTGCTCTTGTTTCTCAGCTTTTTCCGGTCCCAAACTCACATTGCTTGTAATATAATCTCTAATCACTCATACTCAAGAAAGGGCATCTACATGCACATCCAAAAGCACCATGTTTGACAGGGTTACTAACCTAATATGATGGACATAATAAAAAATTAGCTTCCAAAATTTCTGACCACCTATGTGCTTGAAACCCGGCCAACCAACACGAATATGTCTAGCACATAAGATGACTATAAATTACTGCATTTTTAAACAAAAATATCATTAATTTCCCTGATCTTTAAAGTAAAGGCTGACCTCTCATGATTCCATTTTTTCTGAAAGTAATCAGAAGAGCACCCTCAAGATAATACATGTATCATAGGATTTGTAAATTTATTACTCTGACATCCAATATAATGGTCCTGAAATGATCAAACTTACTTGTCTTTAAAAAATATGCCATGATCTTCCAGGTTTATTAGAGAGCAGAAGAAACACCTATGGAACAATTTCAAATAAATGTGGCCTATTCTGACTTTGAATGTCTTGTCAACTATTACAATTATGTATTGCATGTATATTACACTGCTACACAATAAGATTTTTTCATTGTCCATCACTTTTTTGTGACAGGAACTTAGAAATTATTTGGAACACAGATATCCTCCAGAATCTTACTAAAAATGAAACTGTTGAAAAATAATGATTTGAAGAAAGAATGCCCAGTTCATAGTGTTTTAAAGTTTAAGAGATCTTACGGAGTTGTTTCTTGGCCACCACCTTGAGATCCAGTACTATAAAATATGCCTGCTGGCTTTCCTGCCAATTGCTGAGTTCGCCATAATCCACCTGTTGCATCTAAGAAAGCCTTAAATTGGGCTGCCATCATGCCATATCTTGTGGGAAATCCAAAAATAAGGGCATCTGCATCTGCAAGTTGATGAGGTTCTATGGTAGGTACTTCTGACCTTGGTGGTACATTCATTTTCATGAGCACCTCCTCCGGAAGTGTTTCAGGAACCTGCAATAACCAGATTTATCAATCTTATTATAATATTCTATTGCTAAGTTTACAAAGATAAATCTTTGTCTTCCAGTGAGGTTGAAACCAAACTAGAAGCCTCTTCCCTGCTCTTCAAGAAACCAAACTCACCTGTCACTGCTTAAGGAGCCTCTTCTGGCACAGTAAACATGGAGTTCACCCAGTGAAAGAGCCATATGAAGTTTTACCAGAATTGAGGCACAGGGAACTTAAAACAAGCACCAGGTAGATGTTCCAATCACCAGGGATTTCTTCAAGTTAAACAGTGTTACATGGTATGATGAATTGTCCTATACTTTAGTGCACATTTATATACCAGTTATTGCCTCTATTTTTGGTCTCCTCTAGAAGAATGTGTCATATCCTGTCTGTCTAATCACTCATTTTCTAATATCCCCTTAGTATAGTTGTACCACTTGGCTGTCTAATCTCTCATTCTCTAATGCTACCTTATCATTTCCTTTGTTCTATATCACAACTTACCGAAAGGTACAAACTCCTGTCTGTGTGCTTAGAGAGCATAGAATTTTGACTATATTAGGAATGGATATCTTTAATTTCCTGTGGACTAAGTTCTTTTCTGTACAATATGTAGAATGTAATTTTTTCTGCATACACTTCTGCTTTTTGTAATGATTTTATTTTGAAGAAATGCATCTAATATTACTCCAGAAATCAGATGATTCACATTAGCTGAGCATTATGTTAACAAGGAAAATTTAAACATCTCCCTACAGAGACAAAGGAAAAGAGCACATAGGCATGTGCCTCAATGGGCATAAGGATCCATATCCTTCCCAAACACAAAAATAAATCATTGTCTAAAAAGTCGCAACTTCCCATACTGAGTGGGGAAGCATCTTACTGAAAAGTCACTTTCCATCATACCCTCTAAAGGAAACTGATCGCTGACAATTGAATTGCATGTCAAAGTCTGACGCAACTTCCCCATACTGAGTGGGAAGCATCTTACTGAAAAGTCGCTTTCCATCATACCCTCTAAAGGAAACTGATTGCTGACAATTGAATTGCATGCCACAGTCTCACGCAACTTTCCCTAATCATCCAAGCATCCCTTAGAAGAGGTCCTAGGCATGAGGGGCAGTAAAAGTCTATTTTTCTTTTTCACAAAAAAATATATGTTGGTTTTGTATTTATATAAGGCTCACATGCAAACAAAGATTAAGAAAAGATGCAGGCATGTGACAATGCTCACATCTCTGTAATAATTCTTATCACATTTGTGTCAAATCTGTGGCCTTTGCAATAATTTATGAGCACATGGTAATGATGTTTGTAATATGGCATGCTGTTTATTAATAAAGTTTAAGCTTTTGTTAGCATCGTGAGGATAATAAAAATACCTAGGGTGAAATAATGAAAATGATTACTGATGAGACATCAAGCATCCTAAAGGGATTCCAAATTTTTAAGTGGCAATCACAACAGTTGTTGATTTCAAACCCACCATGGGTTGAAGTAGGTTGCTAGGCTTGTGAAAAGATAAAATTGTTACTACCTATCCTGGTGTGGAAAGCTTAGATGAGGAAAGAGGCTAGTGTTTAGAACAGATTGACAAAAGAGCCTAGATTATGTATTTAAGTTAGTGTGTTAACCTTTCACAATTGTTGTTCAATCCTTTTGTTGCTCATTACTAAGTGATTAATTTCTGGCATCTCCTTGGACATCAACGGTGGGATAATTGCCTTAATAACATGTTCATTGAGAAGGGAATATTTTTTGTAACCTAGTATTATATGATAAAAGATCAGAGTAATGTAGAAGAATTATTATCCTCCCATGCGATTAAACAAATGCTACTATGACCACATGGCAAGGACTGCTGGAAAGAAAATCTAAGGTTTGAGCTTGCACATACCCATTGCCTTCCTTATGAAAACTTTATCCTTAATACTTGAGAAGGCATGCAGAATTGCAACTTCTATGAGAAATTGTGCCAAGAAAAGTGTTGGTTTTTCTAATTAAAGTGTGCCTCAACAAAAATGCTACATGATATTTTTAATTGTCTTTCTAAATTAGGATTCAGATTCCCTTGTGACTTGAAAGACAAAAATGCCTTCTTTTATGATCATGCCAAAATGTGAATAAGCCTTTCAGATTCTCTACAGATTCTTAAGTAAAAGATAGTTTAACAGACATTGGAAACATTCATCAAAGCAGAGCCACCATAACCAATAGTAGTGATAAAAGCAGCATCAAACCAATGTTTTCAAATGCAACATAGATGCTCAACAATGAACGTTGGCCATAACATTAGCACATTCATTTATTGGAATTTTGATTTATTTAAAATGCCTTGAAAATCTGATTTTTATAGTACATATAGAGTAGTCTTGGCAATAGTATTGATAATAGTTTATCTCTTTGATCTTCGTTATAAGTGAGACTATCTTAATGTTGCTCTTGCAATCTAATCTGAATCCTTCGTGGACGTTAAGACTATAATAGAACCATTCTATTTAGTATTTGGTACTCATTATGGGAAGCATGTTTGGCATCCTAATTTTACTCTTGTGATCCATTTTGACTACTTCATGGAGGTTTAGATTATAATGGCATCTTTCTACGTACTACTCATAATGGGAAGCATGTTTTCCACAAGAAGATTTTTCTCGATTTACCTTCCAGCATTGATTGGACGCTACCACTAATAGACAAAAACATAAATAGCCTGGAGTACCGAGGAAAAAACATAAATTTAAGCTCGAAACATCAAATTCAGGTCACTCTATCTTTTCAAAGTTTCAATACAAAGTGGGGAATTCTTATCAACTTCTAGCTTTGATTTTCTTATTTTCAAGGCATGCCTCACAACAGTATACATATGTAAATCAAAATGCAACTAAATGTTTAACAAGTTTAGATGATAGCTTTCATGATGTGATAAAGAAAACGTCTAGATATATGTCTTGTTAATACTACCTAGATCAAGGATTGTACCCATGTCACATGTTCTGATGCATTCTTTTGACCTGTAATAAATATTTCTATGGAACATACGGGATTGGGGGAAGTACTTCTAAATAAGTATGGACTTCCTCAATGTAATAGCTGCATCTATGAATTCATACGTCTTCTTAGGTCAATTTGGGATTTAAATCTCTGATTAATTATTCATCTATCCAAAACATGTGACACTGCATATTAAAAGAAGTCATTTGTGTGTAGACTATAATCACATTTGTAATTCCCATATTGCGATTTTTAAGTTAGTTTTGTTATTGGCAAATAAGCAGTTGAAGTAGTTGTGGTGTAATGGAGATGAAGAAAACTTGTATGAGTATAAACCAAATTCAAACCCCCCCTCCCTCCCCCACCTATTGCAAGAAGGTGACCCATGACCCCAAGAAACGTATGGCAGTGTAGCAAAATGGGGGTGCATTAGTAGGGTGCTCAATAATCTCATCAAAAAGTATGACCCAGGTTTAATCCCCCCTAACTGCAATAAGGAGGCCCATAATCTCACCCAATATGAACCTAAAAAAGACCAATAACCAAATGCATTAAGAACAATTGTCTGTCAAAATTATTGATGATCAAAGAACAAAATTTATCAAGAACAAACACTTCCAAGACTGCTCTGAAAATCATAGACAAGTTCATAATATAATATTATCAAACGCAACCAACTCCATATCGCTCTAACATCCAAGCAATCTGTTGGCCTCTATATTATACTTTTCCAGTTCACTGTTACACACTAGCAAACAGAATTTCTAATCAAAATCTTATTTGCTCTACCAATTATCATCTATGCCAGCTACATCTTTTATGCACATTTTCTACAAGAATTAATTCCACAGGGAACACAACATCCCCTCTTGATTGGGAATCAAAGATGATATTGTGTCAAAGGACCCTTGCATCAACCATGTATGCTTTCTACCAGGCTTCAACAAAAGGACCCCCTCCTTCAACTATGTATATTGTATGTGCTTTCTCCAGGCTTCTATCCATCTATGTGTATATGTGTGGGGAGCTTAGTGTCCTAATCAGATTGTGACACAAGGATAAATTGGTGTTAAATGATTCCTTACACTAGACTTATAAATGACTGAAACAATTGTTATACATAACAAACTAGCTTCTCTTGTTATTCCAGTTCATATGATACACCCAGAATATCATTCGTAGTTAATCAGAAGATTGCAACTGTTTAATATGATCACTGGTTATCAACCTAATAATCTTGTCCTCTAATAAGGTCGACTGTCAATCTGGGATTCCCATAACACTCTAATTTTCAAAACGCAATCTGACTTATCTTCAAAATGAATTCCTTCTCTACTAATTAAGTTCAAGTTTTAAAAAATATTATATATGTCCAATAACATGAAAATTCTTTATTAACAAAGATGCTGATATTGCTGAAAGTCATACTCCAAATCATAATCAGACTTATGGGAATCTAATAGATTACTGTCTCTGCAAAATAACCATGTCACTTGCAACAAAACATATGATCGAATTCTACTTCCATAAGAAGATCATAGTGTAATTGACTTTTAAACTTTGTCCTACAGTGCACTTAACTTGCAAACATTGTGTTACTTGCTTTCCAATAATTTCTTATATGAAACATGAAACAGATCTGTTTCAGAAAGCAAACCTGCCATAATGTAGCCTCTACACCTTCCACAGAATCTGCCCCTTTTTTTATCTCCTCAGCAAGCTTCTCCACATGTCCATACATTGAATAGTACCTGAAAAGATAATAATTTAGCAAAGAACATTAAATTCAATAACATTGGTAGTGATTCCGCTAGAGTTAAATGACAGCCAATTGCACCTTTACCAATACCTTATTTGTAAAGGATGTAAAAGCAGATTTAATTTAGTATGCCTTATAATGTAATTAGAATATGATGCACAATTACCACCATCAGCAGCATGAATTTGCTGCCGAAGAAAGTTCTTTATCCTGTCAATTTAAATCCTAAAAAGAGTCTGCATCCTTTAAAGACGAGATATTTCTGCTAATAACTGTGTAAGTGTCTGCATCCTTGTTGGACACCAATAGTACTCTTGAGTCTTGATAACGTCAGAGAGTCCATGGGGAGTCCCAAATTGGCTAACAAATGTCTTGTAAAGCCTTACGCTGGCAGTAATGAGTAAATTTCATATTTCACATGACCCTTTTATGGAAATTCCTTCAAATATTTCTCAGAGGCACCTGCAGAGATAACCACAGTATACCCCTCCACTGCTTGAATGAGAATGTCATAACAGGGTCACACATCTGGGTATACAGCATACAGAGAAAATTTTAGTCATCAAGATTTTGTCACAAATATAGATGGTTAATCCTTCCACAAATAGGGTATCCTAAGCCCAAGCTGCGATGTGACCTAAAAGTGTGCACAGTTTTAATTTCTTGATTGACAAATTGTATAAAAATGTGCATAGTTTTTCTTCTTGATAGATAAATAGAGAGTTGAAAGGCCCTCAGCCATTGCCACACAGATGGGGGACTCAATCCCCAGATACAAAGTATAAAGTATTATATACCCAGATAAGAAATATTACACTTCCTCTCTGTTGCCGTGGAGATTTGAACCCGGACTATCATTGTGATGAGACTCCAACTTTACCACAGAATCATGCCTGGTGGACTCACATTGCATTTTTACTGTAGTAGAATTAAAGGAACCCTTTTTGCCCAAAATTTGGGAAAATTTGTAGGATTGCAATGTTCTTCTAGGATCAACTGTCTTAATCCTTTACCTGATGATGGGTTCAGTGGAGATCCCTCAAACTTTTGAACCTAATCATTATATGCAACTGATCCCAGAAGAAAATTACAATTCAATACAACATGAACAAAATATTCCATAAAAGATACCTTGTACTGCTACGCTTAATCCTGAACAAAAAGATTAGAGAATTTCGAGATATCTTTGCAATATACTATTTGCTTAGTTCTATTAACACCAGTTGCAGGATTTCGCCAACATAACAAGCGGTAGGAGACTTTGGCAACCTATTCCTGAAGATTGTCTTTATATGTTCATTCCTTGGTATTCTAACAAGCGACTTCTGGAATTTAATTAAATACGACAATCCCAGGAATTGTTCGCTCCGTACCTGCTAAAAATTTAATAATTCGTTGGAGAATTTAGCACTCTGGGCATGAAATTTAGATTGGCATAACAGTTTTTCAGTTTTTAACACTAAGCCATCGAGATTCAATTAAACAAATCGATATAAAGAGCCTTCAGAATTCCCATGCCTAGATCGAACATAAACAACTTAGAATTCCCTCTCATTTGACGCAAACGACCTCTAAAATCGCATTTAAACAAAGCATAATTAAAAATTAAGGCGTCGATTGGATGCATGGATAACTGGCTTAATATATCCACCAAATATACAGCACAGAAGGAAGAAAGGGTGACTAAATGTCTTACACGACGTAAACTTTAGTAGCCATTTCGGAATACCCTCCTTACTGAAATCAGCGACAATTGGTCCAGCAGATGAGGCGAATTTGAAGGGTTGTTTTTACAGGCAGCCTAAACTGGATTCAACAGTTGTAAACCCACTGGTTTTTTCTGTTTCTTAATTTGTTTTTTAACATATTTTTGGTGAACTGCGAGATTGGCGTTATTTGCTGCCAGCGTTACGGATTTTGTATTTTAATTAGGTGACACTACGATACGTTGCGTGCAAAATAATTTGATGCAATGATAGGAAGGGCCATGAATACTCCAAGAAGAAAAGGGCATTCTTTAATGCGTTCTTACCTGTTTTCCCATGGTTTATCTTATAAAATTAAGTGGTGTCTGAATGAATATAAGATTAAAGGAGTGTATGAGATGAATAGTATATAAGTCTTAATGGAAGACACAACACTCTATAATATTGTATTTTATTTTCACAAATTTATTTTATACAATTTTTTAATATTTTGATTCAAAATTCTTAATATATTTTTAAAAAATAGTGTAAACAAAATGAAAACAAAGTTAAAATAGGAAGTTATTTATTTTTTATTTTTTAAATGTAATATATTTAAAAATTGTGCATTTTATCATGTCATATTTTATGGTTTTAAGATGTTTTATATAAATTTTGTCGATATATGATATATGTGATATGAAAATATTAGCTCATCGTTTTTATTTATTTTTCATTCTAGTCTTCAATACCAATATAGTGTATTGGTAAGTACCTTAGTACATGGTAGACAAGTACATTTAGATAAGTACATGATAGATAAGTACATGTTGCTTCACATAATGACTAAACAAAGATAGTATTTTGATATTTTGGCTTATCTAATTAAAATGATATTTTTCATGATGTCTATTAGCTCTTTGAAAAAAAAAAATTGTGTTCTTTACATCATTAAGGATATATTTTGAATCATACTTTTTGGTATTGATCAAAGTTAAAGATTACAATAATGAATATAATTATAACAAGCTCTTCAAACTTGAATCATGTCTTATGGATGCATTTTTTAAAAGATAATATTATAGTAGAATATTGATTTATAATTGATATATAAAGTCAATACAAGGCATTAAACAAATTGAGTTGGGGATGTTTATTGGAAGTAAATTAAGATTTATAAAAAATTAGAAAGTTTGATATTATATAGACTCAATCTCGACCATAAAATCAATTGTTATGAAACTATTAACTTTTTATTTGAACGAAGCACAATACCAACATCTAAAACTTGTCTCAACTAAAATCAAATGTCCATTGCATTTTGGGATTAGATTGCCAACACAAGTGCCTTGCCTTGTTACTATTAAAATACAAGTAATGTATACGACTTGTTATTATTATTATTATTATTATTATTATTATTATTATTATTATTATTATTATTATTATTATTATAAATGTGATCATAGAGGGGCACTCTTATCAATTATATGATCAAAACAAAATAGTCTTTGTTGCCCAAAGTGCAAAGACGGAAATAAAGCATAAAATTTTAAAAATTACATATTTTAGAATAAAATCAAGACACACAATCCAAACTACATTACCTAGTATGCAAACCAAAAAATAAACAAAACCTAAGCCTTTTCTCCCACCATTTATTCCCTTATTTGTCATGGAAGCATATATTCATATTATATCTTATTTCAAGGAGGAATATTTCTTCTTATTCATAATTGTCCACTTATTCTTAATCTTGAGCTCATAATCAACTATTATGGATTTTGAAGGAGCTTGCACTACTACTCAAGGGATGGGAGACAATTTTTCCTTACCACTGTAGGAGTTAATGGTGAACTCCTCAACACCCCTAGATCACCTACAAGACAACAATAACTTCCACAAGAGAGAAATGGTAGAAATATCATGCTATGATTATGGATGCAAGATTATCAAATTGAATATGTGATGTATATATGTTGTCTTGCTTATAAAGGCAAGTTGTGATATAGGATTAGACAAGATCTTGACATGTGTCTTAATCCTATATAATGAGACAACTACCTCAATAAATATTAAATGAATTAGGACTCAAGAATTAAATGCCAATAGATAAAATAAGATCTAGTGACAACTAACACTATCTAGAAAGATTCCCTCCTAGGACCTAAGTGGACTTAACATATAAATAGGACCTAGATAGGTAAAACACCTATTTACACCAACACCCCATTAAGTACAACTTAGGGAGTATCATTATGCAAAGATTCAAATATGGGTCTCAGCTACAAGGCCATGTCAGGTACCCATGTACAAATGCAAATGCAATCTCTCACAAACGAAGAAAAAGAGAAAATCTTGTGGGATAAACTCCTCCCAAAAAGAGAGAAAAGATACAATAATGCTTTCAATGATACATGAGAAGGAAAAAACCCCATGCGAGGAAAAAGACCCCCCCTCCCCATAAGAGAGACAAAGAGAAACCTTTCAATCTCCCCCAATGAAATAACCTACTACAAAGAAACATTGGAAGCACACCAGTGGAGTAACACTAGAACCTCAATCCAAGCAACAAAGGAAAGATAATTCTGATGCTAGAAATCCTAGAATCTCTTTAGAGCAATTTTGGAATCATGATAAAGAAACAACAATCTTGATGCCAAGGAACACTAGAAAACTCTTGATATGGAGCAACCCAAAAATTTTAATGAAGCAACATGAGATAAAACATAATTTTAGAATGGGGGTGACCCTTTGGTGAAATGGTGGGGCTTCTTTCCTGTAGAGCCAACAACCAAGGTTCAAACCTCACAGGGTTGCTCTCTACCGCGTCAAAAATGGAGATGTTTACCCTTGTATTAAGAGGAGGCTCTTTGGTGAACTGGTGGGACTTCTTGCTTGTAGTTCCAAGAACCAAGGCCCAAACCTTAATTATTTTTTTGGGGTGGTCAGTCTAGCTTGATTGGCTAAAGAATCCTATTATAGGCAAGAGGTCACGAGGTCTAGTCTCCCCATTGTCCCCATGGTACCGAAGGACATGTCGTTCCATCGGCATTGGTCATGTGAAAAAATTTTACTAGGCGCTATACTTTATAAGGGAACGGATACCCGACCGATTCCTACAGTCTAAAAAATATATAATTTTAGAATTGAAATAAAGTGCAAAGATCAAAATTGCACCTTCCCAAGTGGCAATATGTCCAAGTGATCAACCTAAATTTGAATGCACATAAATCTAAATAAAACATATTTGGGGATAAACCTGAAAAAAGTGCATGGATGACATGATATAGTTCCTCAATACCTTTCTAACATTGCAAGAATAGCAAAAATTAGAGATTGTGGCAAACATTTATGAGCTCAGGAGCAAAAAATGAAGATCTGACTTCAATCAACAATAAATTCCACCAAACAACAAAATTTTAGAGAATAACCCACACCATTGTAAAACTCATGGAACCAACTTTTCAATGATACCTTATTTTCAAAAAAATGCCTCTTGGATTGCAAGTTATGGCATTTTGAAAAAAATGTCTGATTCGAGCATTAGGGGACAAAATCTAGGCCCCTAGGAGTTAAGCCCCCAAGCACTCATAGGACTGTTGGCACAAAAAAAAAAATTAAACTGTTGTCACCAATGGGTTGGCAGAGCGGGGCGACGAGCTGAGGTTGCGTCACCCAGGGCTTAGCCCCCTCCCTGTTGTAAGATTCACGAGGTTAACATAGGACCACAGGCTCTAAAAGCCTCAACCAAGAGCTTAGAAAAAATGTTGGTCAATACAATATTGGTGTATAAAACAAAATTTATTTTATTAGTTAAATCTTGTCAAACATACTAACATACTTTGTGATGGGACGTCGACGTACTAGGTACGTAGATTGATAGTACAACCTGATGCACAAATGATGCTAGAAAAAAATATTCTTCTCGAATATGCCAGATTTTGCTAACAAACTCTACAATCAACGACCATGCAGTATGGTACGAATTCTATACTGTACAATTTTTTTAGTAATGAAAAACATAAAAAACCTTTGATGCCCCTGAACAAAAGTGTCAAAATTTGATGATTTAATAGTCGATCTTTAGGTTTTTGGGCCTTCCAAATGTAATGGTAGGGTTAGATTTGACCTAGAGTGTCCCAAAAATTTAGCTACCTCCAAGATTTGGCAATTGTAACTCTCAACTTGAAACCTTTGAAGATTAGTCAAAACATAATGAAATTTGATGAAATGAAAAAAAAACCTAACTTTCTTTGATGGAATGGATTCAACCATGATGTCCTTGAAACCCTCAATTGCACCCAAAAAAATCATCAAACCAAAATAATTCCCTTAGATTTGTGAAGTATTCTACAACACTAGACCTTTGATACCATGTAGGAGTTAATGGTGAACTCCTCAACACCCCAGGATCACCTACAAGACAACAATAACTTCCACAAGAGAGAAATGGCATAACTACCATGATATGATTATGGATACAAGATTGCCAGATTGAATATGTGATGTACATATGATGTCTTTCTTATAAAGACAAGTTGTGAGATAAGATTATAAAAGATCTTGACATATGTCTAAATCATGTATAATGAGACAACTAACTCAATAAATATTAAATGCCTTACCTGACTCAAGCATTAAATGTCAAAAGATAAGATAAAATAGAGTGACAACTAACAGTATCTAGAAAGATTCCCTCTTAGGACCTAAGTGGACTTAACATGTAAATAGAACCTAGATAGTTAGAACACCTATATACACCAACAACCACCCAACACATGATCAAAAATCATAACTAGATCCCATTTGTAATTTTTGAAGAGATCTTCAAGGATTGATCTCTAAGGGACTAGGGAGATGTAGAGGATGCTACCTAAACGAATGAAGGATTGACCCAATGGTGATGGATCTTGGCCTTATGCCACTAAGTGACACATTTTGTTGTGTTGTTTTGATCCACTAGAAACCCTCCTCGGACAATGAGTTGTAAAATACCTATAATTGATACACCTTCGACACCTAAAGGGGATATTAACATAATTGAGAGCTTGAGATTAGCACTACCCATTATTTTTAGTGAAGTTTATTCGAGAATACCCTTATCTAAGTGGACATCTCAAAATAAATTTTGAAAAAGGTAGTATGAAATTGATCTTTGGTGTCCTTATAATCATGTGAGAATTTTTTGATCAAATCTCCAATCCCCTTCAATCCAAAATCTTACCAAAATTCTAGGATAAGGTAGGAGAGGAAAACCCTTACAAGTATCATGGCCAAAGAATCTATGTTAGGGTTGAAGGTAGGGCATCACTTGGTTTTAGACACATGAAATGTTAATCCTAAAACCATGGCATAAAATCAAATCATATTTTAATAATCTTTTGTCTTGCAACTATAAGAGAGGGGGACCAACCACTACAAGACCCAATGTCATGAAAGGCCAAGAGCAGTATGGCTGCCCTAACTTACCTCAATGTAAAGGAAGATTAGGATAGGCAAGATGAGAATGATGAGGACTATAAGGTCCTTCAATCACTCTGCAAACCCAAGAGTCAAGGGGAGGCCAGGTGAGTCGATCTTTAGAGTCAACTCTACGTCTCAGGTAGCTCTCTGTCGGAGGACAGAAGTGCGGTTCTGGAATGACAGTGCAACATGCTGCCGTCTCACAGGTGCGTTGGCATCCGTATGGCCAAAAAACCAGAGAGACGAGGCTAGACTCTAAAAAAGGGACTATCAACCTAGTTTAAGAGTTTCGGGAAGTGAAGAATAAGACAAAGAAGAGTGAGACATAAAGACAAAAGTGATTAAGGAAATAGATTACTGCAAGGGTGATGAAGATGATTTCGCACAACAATCTTCTCACCACCTTGCTCCAAAATCTCTCCACCTACACATAGAAAAGTGGGAAAATTTTGTGGGGTTGTATAGGGGTCTGCCTCAGTCAGACCCCCATTTTGGTGTTTCCACCTCCACAGACAGCCAAGTTTGCAACGATAGGGAAAAATATGCTAAAAAAGAGAATACAAGCTATGTAAACAAAAGACACTACAAAGCAGTTTGTGCTTACTCAACCAAAATGATAGGGAAGATAAGAGGATCTTACCACCTCCGTCCAAAGCGCTCAAGGCTAGTGGAGGAGAAGATGAGAGGAACACAATCCTCTGTTGCAATGGTGTTTGTCCAATGCTTGCACTATCAAAGTGATGGAATGGTAGATTGATGCTATGAAGTGTGAAGTGTTGCTATAAAGCTTGAAGCGAATGTTCAAAAGTGTGGAGAGATTGTGCAAAGATGACCAAAAAGATCAACATCGAAGAATGGAGGGATAATATGAAGGAAGAGGTCAAGAAACATCCATATTCGGGTTGCCCAGTCAAAGAAAGGCGTTACACTTCGACTCTCAATAGGAAGTGTAACATTTCTACAATCTCTGGCCACAAGAATATGCCAAGGATGTAAGCGCATCGCACGTACATCTACGCACCACACAGGCATCCCTACAAAAATGCCCCCATCAACACACAAAGCAGGTGCCAAGTGTGATGTGAACATCGGGCTTAAGTGGAATTAAGCATCTGCCTTAGGTTTTCTAAATTGTAAGGGGGGTAAAGGGGAATTTGCGCTAGGGGTGCAAATTCATGCCTATACAACAACAGATAATGAAGAAGCCCTTTATGTGGTGGAATTGGTCTATTTGAGCCTTAATCAACTACTTATATTCCTTTAATGCGTATTCCTTTAAAACTAATCCACGAGCCATGAAACATGCCTATGATACCATGATACATCAAAGAGTTTTCAATAATATCAATGCATGTAATTGTGTCAAAATTTACTTCTATGACATAATCAACATGTTTTGTAAATTTGCTTATCCTAAGATGCAATACACCATTGGAACACGCCATTGATTCTTCTAGATCATTTTTGAAAACAACCTTCAATATTCCTATAATTATAGAGCCTATCACACCCACACACCCATTGTTGGATACCTTCGATAAGTCATTAAATGTCATTGAGACCTCCTTAAATTATCTAGGAACAAAAAGGGGTAGCCCTTAATTGTTTACTAAATAAGTTTTAAAAGGAAATAGAGATACAACACCAAATTTGTGACCTAGGTGTGCAACAAGAGCATGTGAGTTGAGCAATCTAATGCATCACTTAGGATTCCCTATGTTTAAGTGGTTATTGTCATCACCTTGTGCAAATCTAGGAGGGAAAGAAGTAATGTTCATTAGGGTTTCAATAAGGAAAACAAATAGAAGCAACATAGTCTCTATAATTATATAGACGACATATAATATTAAACATTTAGCATATATTCTACTTCTCTAAAATTGTAAGGAAATAAATGAATCCTCTGAAGAAAAAAATATCTTAAAGATGACTCTTAAACAATAATAGAACCCTAGGACAAGGTGTTGGGACTAAAACAATGAAATTTATAATTAAAATTATAAAAATTAAATAAATTAAATGGTGATAGGTGGATTCCAAATTGAGGAATATATTGAATATGCAAGGAATTGATTTTCTAATGTGCTAGAAAATATGGCCTCGTGCAAATAAATTCCTTAGAATTTATAAATTTACTATACTTTGATTTGGCTTAGATCCACGTGTGTAGAATTGATCTATACACTTGTGGAACTAGTACATGGCATACAAAAGTGAGTGAAGAGGATTAAAAAATATTGAAGGCAAACAAAGGAAGATAAATGCAATACAAAAGCACAATACCTTCACCTAGTGTCTTTGCTTCTCTCAATGAGCGGAAATGAAGTGCACTCTTATTCCATTTGATTTGATCTTGATGTTAATATGTGGATTGCTTAATGCTCTAGCATAACCTTGATATGATTTGATATATGAGTGATCAAAATGATAACATGTAAGTATGATAGCTCAAGATTGGATTCTTAGGTTAAAATGAAAGAAGAGAGCCTCTAGATATAGAGTCTTGAAGAGGCAAAATCAATGGCTAGAATTGATTGATGATGGATGCCTGAGATTGAAGGAGGGTTAGAGTTTGGATCAAGGATGAAATCACATGACAATTACCAAATGATAGATATGATCTAGGTTTAGGATAGGGATAAGGACAAAAATACTTATAGCAATGGCTAGGATTAAGAAGTTAAATGAGATGAATGGATAAGATGAAAAGTTATTTTGACTTTTCGGTAAGTGTTTAGGTACAATGAATCTAGACAAAGGAATTAGTTAGACATGTGAAGGGGACATTTGTCACATGAGGAAAAATTTAGATTATGATACATGTGAAAAAGATGAAGAACTAAGATTAAATGGACAAGGATAATGGATAAAAGGGCAATTGAAAAAATAAATAAAGTATTTATTTAATTAATGAGATCTAATGGGAATTAAATAAATAATAAATATTTATTTAATTAAAAGATTATGAAAAGATGAAAATAATTAAATAAATATTAAATATTTATTTAATTAATGGCTTATGAAAGGATGGGAATAATTAAATAAATAATAGATATTTATTTAATTAATGGCCAAGGATAGGCTGAAATGAGGTATGGTTGGGTAAGGTCATATTTTAGGTGTCTACAGTGAGCCTAGACCTACAAAAGTGAACTAAAAAATAATTGGCTACTATAGTAAATGTGATTAAGGATATGATGTTTTGGATGCAATGATTGGATTGATTGAATGTCAAGTTTGAGGAGCTCAAAATTTTGATTTTTTTGAATTTGATTTTTTTTGATGTTTTGGATGGGATGAAAGGATGATGATTTATTTATTATTTTTGAGATGGGATGGATATTATATGATTTATTATGGATAAAAATGGGACTCCAAATGCACTAGACTTGAAGGCTAGAGTGAGAGGAAACTAAGGATATACAAGATCATTCCTTAACATAATGTAGATATAACTTTTGCATCTAATGCAAGGGAAAGCATGGGGAGAGGTGGGTGATAATGGATGGACAAGGGATGAAATGTGATCAAGGATCAAGGACAAACCATGATAGGTTTATTATGTATGAATGTATGGAGATGGGTGATAATTTATTATAATATGGATAAGAATGATAGTGGAGGGTGGCATCCTAGGAGATGGTGGATGAGAGACTACTACACATGGTGCTTGTTTCCATGTTTTTACCATGGTGGTTATCCAAGGCACCACTGAAGTGGTTTTCACCTTTCGACAGGTTATTTCTCATTATTATTATATATATATATATAGATTTTTGCATTTTTAGATTTTTTGGATTTTTCTAAATAAGCGAGACTTGATGATGTTGTGATCATGGTGGATGCTCTTGAAGGGATGGATGAAAAATTTGGATGGATGGATGGGGATAGTATGATATGGATAATGGAGGATGTTTTATGTGGCAGATGGAAGGAGCTAAGGCATGATCCCTGATGCACACACTACAAGGGTCATCATGCTTCACATGAAAAGGGGTTTAGGCAATCTTTGGATTAAAGCACGTGAAGGGGTCACCATCAAATTTCCATTGAGATACATCACCAAGGGGTATGTAATGATAGGAAAAATGTATGGATATGGGTGGATTTGGTAGAGTTTATGGATTGGATGAAGATGATGGGGGTGAAGACTTTGGATCAACAAGATCATTTCTAGATATTTTGCTTTGATAGATGCCCCCAGTTATTTTGGATGAAGGGGCTTGATTGGAGATTGATTTTTGCTTTCTTTTATCTTTTATTTTTTATTTTTCCAATAGATTTTGAATTTTATTTTGACTAAAGGACTTTTCTTTCTTTCCTTAGATTTTGGATCTCCATTTGATAAAGGCTTTTATATTTTTGACTTTTGATTGATAAGCTTATTCTTTTTGGTTGACACTTGTTGATATAAGTTGAGGATGTGGATGGGCGCGGATGTGTCATATGATTTGGATGAGATGTTAAGGATGTGATTGTGGAAAATATTGGTGATGCACTCGATGGATTCTTCATGGTTATCATTTTTGACATTGTTACTATCAAAGGAAGCTTGCATTTCCTTAGTGAGTTGGAAAGAGGGCATAGTAGAAGCATCATTAGGAGAAGCATACCCTAACCCAGGATGGTCAATATGGAATGATGGTGGTTCATGAGATAGAGTGGAAGGGAGATGATCTTGAATGTCCTCAATATGATCATGATCAAATAGTGGATTATCATAGATATCATGATCAAACATAGGATTATCATGGACATCAAAATATTGGGAAATTTTTATGATGTTGTTGATCCCCAAATGAAGATTACCATAAAAGCATATGATGAAGTTGAGCATGAATCTAAAGGCTCTATCAAGCTACCCATCTAGGTTGGACCCACTATAATCAAAACCACTTGGCAAATCTTAGACCTTGATCTCCATGGAATGGATCCATGGGAAACCAAGAAGGATGTTGTAGGGGAGATCAAGGTCTAAGATTTGGAAAGTGTTTCCAACTATAGTGGGTCCAACCTGGGTGGGTAGCCATAGAGCCTTTAGATTCACACTCAACTTCACCATATGATTTTATGGTAATCTTTGTTTGGGGATCAACAACATCATCATAATATCCTAGTTGCTTTATTAGACTAAGGCTACAAAGATTAATTCTTGATCCACCATCTATGAGGACACGTTTTATCGTGGTTTTATGGATGTGGGCTTGAATGTGAAGTGAATGATTATGAGATGGATTGATAGAAGGAATGTCTTTGGTGGAGAAGGTGAGGGCTTGTAGAGATGATAAATGTCCTATCATGGCTTGAAATTGAACAAGATCAATGTCATTAGTGATAGGGGACTCATGGAGGGATTTCTCAAGAAGGTTTGTGTGGATGGGAGATGTTTTAAGTAGCTCAAGGATAGATATTTATGTTGGAATTTTGTTCAAGGATGTTATATTGATTTTTAGGTTAAGAGAAGGATGAAGATCCTTGGATAGAGATGTGACCACATCAATTAGTGACAACACAATTAGGTTCTTTGATAGTTATAGTAGCTAATTGAGAAATACTTTGATCAATGTGGATAATGACAAAATCCAATGAGATATTGTTATTGTATGTATAAGGCACTACTTTGTACAATGTGAAAGTTTTACCATCGTTATGATGAGGAAAAGGCTGCTTGTATATGCCCAAATTTTCATTAGGGGTTGTATGGCCTTCAATTGAGATATTTTATCTATTAATAAGATCTTGGATAGATTTTTTGAGTTTCATGCATGAGGAGGTTTCTATGTCCATGAACTTTATGGTAGTCACAAAATTCTTGTTCTTTGTACCAAGAGGGTTTAGGAACATCAAGACCAAGGGGTTTGATGGGTGGCAAATGGATCATATTGGCTTGGATGTTCTTCTAGAGAATCATTTTGATTGGTTCACCCAAGGGGGTATATTCACATCTACTAGTGTGTCTTTTAGGTTGACCTTTAAGGATAACCACATGTTGTTAGGGAGCTAGATTGTTATCAGATGATGATGGTGGAGGTATTTGGATATTTTGAACATGTTTTGAATCAGTCACACCTTCACTGGCCATGTTCTTTTTTATTCCAAAAATGAGATTTATCACTATATTGGGTGTTATTATCTTTGTATTCTTTGTATATCTTGACTAGGCCTTTGGATATAATGGTTTTTTCTATGGCTACTCCTTTTTATATGATCTCATCAAAGGAGTGATCATATTGCATGTGAATAGAGAAGCCCAATTCAATGTTTATGTTCTCGACAAAGATAGTGACAAGTTGGTTTTTAGGTATAGGTCATGCAAAGCAGCTAGCAAGATGTCTCCATCGTTGTAAGAATGAGGTAAAGGATTCGCCAGTATTTTGTTTATCGTTGCAAAGATCCATCATGGGGATATCATTTTTTATGTTGTAGGAAAATTAAGTGAAAGATTTATTAGCTAGCTTGAAAATTTGTGTGGTTGTCCCATGGAGGAGGTGAGTGAACCAATCAAGGGCTTCTCCACCCAAGCTTCTAGCGAAGAGCCTCAAGAGGTAAGCATCAAGATAGGAAACCTCTTGGCATGAAATATAGAATTATTTTAAGTGTTCCCTAGGATATCCCTTTCTCTTGTACTTGTCAAGCTTAGGCATTTCAAAGTTTTGGGGAAAAGGTATCATGGTGATGGACTTGTCAAAAGGATAAGGGCATAATTCTTTGAAAGTATAAGATTTCTTGTGATTTCCAAGTTGAAGTCTCTTAAGGGTATCCTTTTATTTGTTGTATGTCTTGGGCCAAAATACTTGTGAAATTGAAGGGAGGTGATTGATAGTTGGATATGAGAGGTTGTGAAGATGATATGTGTTGATATTGATGATAGGATGAAATGGGATTGGAAGATTGTATATGTTGATGTGAGAATGAGATGGGATTAGAAGATTGGAGATATTGGTAATAGGAATTGATGGTATTGCATATTTGAAGGTAATATGATGTGCTAGGTGGGATGGATGTTGAGACATGAGGAGAAGGGATGGAATTTTGAGGTTGTGAGATATGAGATGATTTTTTTTGGGTGTGAGAGGGGATCTTGATATGTAAATGAGATGTAGGATTGATGGATTGAGATGACATGGAGAGATTAGAAGAAGAAGAAGAGGGAAAGGATGAAGGATTATGAGGATTAGAAGAAGATGAAAGATATGTAGGATTATAATGAATGAAAAGTGGGGTTGTAGAAGGAGTTTATTGGATGATTTAAGATGCGTCGAAGTCATGGGGTAATTTGACACCTTTATTTGCAAGTTGTGATCTCCTAAAATGTTATGTCCTAATATGAGATGCTAAACAAACTAATGATGCAATAAAAAGAAATAACACAAAGAGGACACCTCAATTATTAGCCTAAGGAAAGATAAATATGAAAGAAAGATAAAATAAATTGATTGATTATACCTTCATGTTGCTTCTTCCTTGGTTGGCCCTTGATCTTTGAAGATTTGTGTGCTCCTTGGATGATAAGTTAAATTAAACATGCAAAGTGATATGCAAGATGGATGGAGATATGATAATGATGAGATGCTAAAAGCTAGGGAGGATGAGAGCTCAAATGGCAATTTTGTAAGAGTTTTGATAGCAAAAGATTGATTTTCCAAAATGAGAGAAATGAGGGGGTATTTATAGAACAATTTGAATTTTCTAGAGAATTCAACGGTTGAGATTGAGCCAACAAGATTAAGATGGAGGGCTATGGTGAATTGAGGACTCACAAGCCCTCACCTCTTGACATGTGTAATGTGAGATGGCCTAGGGTGGGATGATGTGGAAATGAGGTGGAAGAGAAGTACATGAGGTGGATGAAGGACAAGTACCTTGTAGGTACCTTAGGGGATGAGAAGATTTCCTCAAAAAGGAACTTCTGGTCCCCAAATGAGGATGAAAGAGACATTTGAGGAATTTTAGAATTCCTCAAAAATCTCCATGGGAAAAGGGGAAGTGGTTGGAGAAATAAATGTGAATTAAAAATTCACATGCTTAAGAGAGTTTATTGGATAAAAGAGGGTCTCCAAAAAGTTGGAGATTTGTCACATGTGGGTGATGTGACAAGTCAAAGGTTCTAGAAGTCCTTGGTACATGTAAAGTGACAAGTCAAGCCTTCTAGAACTTTGCATGGGGATGGGGTAGACCTTGGAAAGATAAAAGTGAATTAAAAATTCACATGGGGAAGAGAGGAGCCTTGGGTGAATAAATGTGACTTAAAAATTCACATGGGGAAGAGAATCAAGGCCAAGAAAGATAAGTGGAAAGGTTGACCAGAAAAATAATGCTAAATGTGGCTAATGACTTTGATTAAGGTTGTGCAAACACAAGATTAGGATAATTAATAAGAGATTAGAGGCAAGTGGGAGATTATGGAGGATGTGACACTAATCTTGATTAAGTGGTGCACATCCTAATCATAGATTAATTAATTTAATTTGGATTAAAAGAGGATTATGGAGAATGTGACAAGGAGAGAGAAAAAGAGGAATTAAAAATTAGTTTTAATCCAAATAGGTCAAATGACTAAATTAAATAAATTGTCCTATTTATTTAATTTAGAGAAGAAAAGGGATAAGGTAAAGTATTTAATTTATTTAATTACATACTTTAGGAACCTTAGGCAGAAAATGAAATAATGATTAAATAAATTATTTAATCACTATTAATGACATAGATGAATAGAGTAGATGATTTTGATCATATGGAAGTGATCAAATTTAGATGTCTATATTTTGCCCCTCTTCGAAGTACCGTTAGAATAACTGTGCTTCGAAGAAAAGAAAGTGCAACTGACTCTATAGAGGAAGTAACCGAAAGATGATACCCCAGCGTGGGAAGGAGGACCTGAGCTGTCCAATTAGCGGGGTAATGGATGAAGATGCCCCAATCCTGGAAGGGATTGACTGTGGTGGGGAAAATGGATGAATGTGAAGGGTATGCCCCCTCGAGAGGATGACAGGGGAAAAAGAGGGGTCCTGGGAAACTTCTCGATAGGAAGAAATGGATGGTATGGTTGCAAAGAGTGCAAAAAATTATGCAATTTATTTTTTGAACGAAGTCAATCGGACAAACGGGGTGCAAATGGCGACCCCAAGAAGGAAAGGGATTAATTGGAGGAAAAAAAGGTAAATAAGAGGTAAAAAATACCTTTTTTAAAAAGAGGGGGGAAAATGAATATAAGGTAATTTCTAGAAATTACCTCACCTCATTTGCACTGTAGCAGTTGAGAGAAGAGGAGAAGAGAGGAAGCAGACAAGGAGCGAAGATGTCGCAAGATAATGATACTGAGATCATCCACCAGGCAGACGAGGTTCGACGAGCCTACAGTCAACAGGGTGGGCCCCACCAGGTTAGCAACAAAGCATTCTATGCATTATTTTCATAATTTTAATGCATTTTAAATTTTTTATTGAAAATGTAACACATGGGTTTTGTGGGCAGGTTAGGGAAGAAAAATGGGTAGTCGAAAAAAATAGGAAAAATTGGTTGAAAAATCGGGGAGGGGAAAAGAGGCAATTCATCCACAAAGGGGCGACTACGCCCTCGGAGTCGGGCGGATTTCCCCCAAGGACCCTGAGGTCGGGTGGGTCCGCCCTACAGTTGGGCAGACAATCGCCGCCGCAACTGGTGGCAGCCCCGCCGTGACCAGCGGCAACGATGCCGCTTGGCTCGGGGCGAGTCTGCCCCCGGCCAGGGACAGGTCCGCCTTGCGGCCAAGGGCAAGTCTGCCCTGCGGCCAGGGGCGGGTCCACCTCAGTGCAGGGCGGGTCCGCACCGGCCTGGGAGGGTAGGGATGGAGAGGGCAAAGGTGAGAAAGAGAAGAGAAGAGAATGAGGAAGAGAGAGAAATTTTGGGGGCCAGAAAAGAAATTGACGAGGGTTAATAAGGTGAATGTTATGATTGCAGGATTTTGATCGATTACGGACCCATGAGCGGAGGCTAGAGGCATTGGCGGCTATGATAGAGGCCATGAGTGGGGCAGACCATGCAGCGCTCCAGCAGGCGGGGTTACTGCACTTGGTGCAGTTTCCAGAGATAAGAGTGCATCAGGCAATGCTGACAGCCCTAATGGAGAGATGGAGCTTGGCGATATAGACCTTCCATCTTCCGATAGGGGAGATGACAGTGACATTAGAGGACATGTGGCAGATTTTGAGGTTGTCAATAGCAGGTCGGTTAGTGAGTGAGGTGGTGTCGAAAGGAGCGCAGTTAGATGAGACCGTCCTAGTATTATTTGGGCGGGATGATTTTCCAATATAGAGGGGCCAGATAGACGTAGATAGATGCCTAGCCTTGGGGTTCCCAGAATTACCACTATTTTTGTGTTATATGATTAGTGGGATACTACTACCGGATCGGAGCAGGCGATTCTGTAGCTTACGGTATATGGAGGTGATTCGACATATTGTTGAGTGGTGGGAGGGACAGTTTGCCTGGGGGTCATGCGTATTGGCCCAGTTATACCAAGACATGCATGTGATCTGCTATTAGGGGATGCAGAGCGTGATGCACAGGACATTATTACAGGTGTGTTGTTGGGAGCATATTGCGGTGACGAGACCCATAGTGGTGAGGAGAGGAGAGTTGGATGATGCTCAACACTAAGAAATTCAACATATGAACAGATATCATCAAAATCTCCAAGTGCACCTAAACTGGGTGTAGCCCGATCAAGTCCATAACATAGTTGGTGACAACTCATACATATGTGTGGCGTTGACAAAGGTGGAGTAGTACTAGAACCAAGCTCCATATAATTCTCCTCCATGGTCTCACTCTCTAGCCCCAACTGCCATCACAGAATTTTGCTCGTCAAGGTTGGCCATGAGTGCACTCAAAGCTCCTAGTGTGAATACCACCACATGTTGCATGGGTGTAGGAATGGCAACTAAAGGAGGATCTATAAGAGGTTGAGAATGCATGGGTCATCAGGGATCAACCCGTGCCCCTAACCTTTGTTGTGGCATGTTGCCACCAACACCTTGAAATGATTTAAAATCAAACTAATTGGGTTTTTGGCCCAACACAAACTTTGTATATAATTTCCTCAAAAAATATAGAGGGATATTCGTATTAGCATGTGGTGGATGGTCATATACCATCCACCATTAGTCCCAAAAATTGTAAGACATCTCCAGAAGTCTACATTACCTCATTGATATTCTTGGTTTGTTTGCAGGAATAGATTGGTTAGTGACGAGGTTGACAAAAAATGGTGCAAGATGAGCTTGTGTTATTTTAAGGTCCAAGATTTTTTTGTAGGAGAGTCCATCAAAGTAAAATGGTCTCCTCTCCTCTCACCATCGTCAATGACTTTCTAAGTCCACATAAATGGACCTAACAACATCGACAATGTTTTGTATCAAAGATGCAAAATACCTCAAGTGAGGTGGAATCAATGCTTCATTTTGAATAGCATTGATTTTATCTTGAATGGATCTAATGCTATAATTTATTCAAGCTCGCAAGTGAGCCTCATTGGATCCTGGGGGTGGATGTGGGGGGTTATGAGGTGGAGGGGGTGGAGGGGGTGGAGGTGGAGGGCATTGAGGTGAAGGGGCTAAGGTGGTGGATTGAGGATATCATCAGTATCAAATTGATCCATGATAAATAATTGAACCTACAAAAATTATACAAAATTAAAAAACATGTACAAAATTACAAGATATATTTAAATTAAATGTACATGAGTGTTTAAATAGGATACACACATACATACATACATCATTCAACTTGAGCATACATACAAATTTCAAAATTTAAGATACATGTTTAAAAGAACAAATAGGATACATACACATACATACATAATTCAACTTGAGCATACATACAAATTTCAAAATTTAAGATCTAACTATGTAATTTTAATACATGTACATACTAAAAAATAAACTTAAAACATGCACAAAAAGCTAAATTTCTAGGTTAATTTAACCCCCTTAAACCATTTTCTTAAAAATCTCCTTAATCCATGATATAAATGACCTAATTAAATACAAATGAAAAAATGTGTAAGGCTCATTTATGTCTAAGGCGTGTAAATGAAAAAATAAATAATTGTTAATGTGATGTGAAATCTCATTAAATTACATTAAATTAGGAGAAATTATGATGGCTTAAGGGGTCCTCATAGGATGGCTTAAGGGGATCTATGAATTAAGGTCTTAGGACAAAATGATGGCTTATGGGGATAAAATTTGGTGAAGTTTTCCAAGGAAAACAATTTTCATTAAATTACATATACTATTTTTTCAAATGTACATGTAGGAGGTAATTAATAACATATGTTGGCCTCCTATTGTTAATGTATAATAACCTTATCATAATGGAAATAAAGGGTTTAAAATTTGGATGTTGGTTTGGCATATGTACTTGAGAAATATGATTTAGTAGGAATTTAGAGGCACATATTTGCATTATACACTTGTTCATTAAATCTCTTTATTAGCATCTTTGTGCTCAAGGAATGACAACAATCTTGTTCGATAATTATAGGTGCTTGGCTTGTGACTAAGATACTTGTCTAGGTCTTCCCCTCTTGTCTTAAAAACAATTGTAGGATGGCTTAAGGGGTTTTAATAGGATGGATTAAGGGGTAATAATAGGATGGCTTAAGGGGATCTATGAACTAAGGTCCTAGGATAAAATTATGACAAGTAAGGGGATAAAATTTGGTGAAGTTTACCAAGGCAACCAAATTTCATTAAATTACATATACTTTTTAAATTACAATCTTGTTATGCTTTTTGGCACAAAACTTTGTCACAAATGGGTCAAGACACATGGCACATAGATCTCTACAAGGTACATTAGAATTAGACTAGGTTGCATTGGAAAGACTAGGTCATACAATGAAACCTTGTTCAAGACCAAGTCACAAACATGACCTCGTTTGCATAAGCTCAAATTGTTCGCTCTTAGTAAATGAATGATCTCCTCATATTTTATATTATGTTAAAAAATGGACTCATATTTGAATCAAACTTAAGCTTTAATGGACCATGGATCTAGTCAAAATATTTATATTAAGGAATTTTTTAGATGTCATCAAAGTTGACTATACTATTTATTGTAACCATAATTTGAACTTATCATCGAATAATTTGACAATGTGTTTAATGAAATTTGTGGTTTTAAATTACTTTACCTATCACATTGGGATCCATCATAGTACTATAATATGGAATCATCCTAATTTGTGCCAAAACATGGTTTAATGGTCATATATTTAAAGAGATTTATTAATATATGAATAACTTTTACAAGACTGCAAACTAGGAAAATTGTGATAAACAATAGTTGTTACTTTACTAAGTACAATTACACTTGCTCTAATAAATACTAGCTTGGGGCTATACATATGTTTTTGGTTCCCATGTTCGGTGAAGGGATTACTATTACTATAGTTTATGAATAAAATTATGATTTTGCCTTTCTTGTTACTATTTGAGTATATGATTTACTTGCATAATATTGTTGATTCTCTAAGTATGGAAGTTTTGATGAGGATAATTGAGATCATTGAATGAATATTTCTAATTATGTTGTATAGTGATATTAGGGATCTTTGGGAAGGATGATTTATGCCTACCCTCAATATTTCAATTATGCTAACTAAGGAATTTTGGTATGATACTATCAAGATTATATTTGATTATTTTAAGACCATTAAATTAGACTAGGATATGCTAGATTATTGAATCATAGATCAACAACTAAATATATGAAAATTGAGGTATTATTTCAATAAAATTATCCTTTTCTAAATTATTGTTAATAATTTATGATTGATGGTGCTATGATTAAGGACTAAATAGTTATTTTGGTTGAATGAAGGAAAATTAATAATAATATTTTGAGGATAACTAATTTAAAATTAGGAGATTTGAATCTTAGTGTTGGAATAGTAGTTGATTTGTTACTAAAAGAACCCTAAAAAATTGCATGTACTTTCACTCAGGAATGATACCTAAAGTTTAGGATTATTGTCTTAACTTTGAGAATCTCTAAATGTTTATAGAGTTTTGTGTTAGGTAAAATTATTTATGCAGTTAAAATTGTGTATATTGATTTGCAAAAATATCCATGTTAGGAGTTTCTAGATGATCTTGGAGGATTTTTTAGGTGTTTACTTGAGAATTTTAAAAATCTTTCTTAAAGGAGGTTCAAGGATTATGTTGGTAGAAAACTATATGTATGTTAATATGTTAGAGAGTATGTGTTTGTGCATGGGTACATATGGATGCCATGTGTTGTAAATTCTGGTTGTATGTGGAAAAATAATGGAATGAAATAAACTTAGACAAATCTATATTTTTTCCTCAAGCAAATTATTTGATTTTGAAATAATTGCATACAGATTTTGAAATACTTGCATATAGATTTAAAACATAAACCAATGAAAATGAAAATATATACAGATTTTTAGTTTTCAAATACAAACCAGGCTTTATATTTTGTTTAACATTGAAACCAAATATATACATATAAATCACAAAATAAAGAAAAAATGAAATAGCAAACACAAAATAACAAAAAATGAAAAAAAAGGGAAAAAAATCCCTACCTAGTGTGTTTGGATGCTATTAAAATCACTCTCCTTACTCAAGATCCCATTCTTATTGCAACAGTTGCAGGTGAAAAATAAGGTCACAGAACTTTTCAAAAAAAAATCTATGAAATGAGATCTCACTTATTACAAATTGAGATCTCGTTTCATAGCAATCGGGATCCCATTTTGTATGAATCGGGATCCCATTTCTTAAATCTAGGTTTAGGACACTTAAACTAAATGGGATCCCAATTTTTTAAAAATAGGATACTATTTTAAATTTAGGCTTGGGACCCCGAAGCATAACAGGATCCCGATTCGTTTTGCCCAATTTAGGGATTTTTTCTAAGGTTGAAACTTTCACTAGAAGTGGACTCAACTTCGTGCTTTCACCTAGGTAGTTAGTAATTTGGATAGCTTTATAAATCCAAAAATGTAATCAATGAGTGTTGAAGATGAATGATTGATTTGTGGTGTTAGAGCCTTGTGCTCTTTTTCTTCCCATTTTCAATAAGGAGTACCTTGCTTTCCCCTAGTACACATGTTTTCATATCATGTCTTACCTACATTCTTATATTATATCATATAATGAAGTATTTCGACCATATTTACATGTTTTATTAATAATTTTCTCCTTGCCTCCAATTTCTTGTATCCTTTATATATAACTCAATTAGAGGGGAGGAATATATGTCACTAATGTTCCTTTTATAAATTATGTTTTGTGATGACTGGCCCAAAATTATTCATATGTTGAAGGGAGCTTTATTAATCCTTCCATATATGTTAGAATCTTATGTTAGGTCAAAGTCTTCAATTAGTCAAAGCTATAATAATTAATCTATACTTAGACATAATCTCTTAGCCTTCTCCATTTTACTTAGTTCTATTTTTATAGAGAATCTTCTAATAAGTTATAGTTAGTGTCTATTTTAAAATACATCATATCCTACTCATTACATGTTTTTTTCTATTTTACAAGTTTCCAATGGAGCACTCATTACAATGAGAGTATAAGAATCATTGTCAAAATTCATATCCTTTGAGAATTTAAAATATTTAATTTACATGTTGATTGCTTGTGTTTAATTTAACATGTGTTCTTATAGTAACTCATATGCATATCAAATTGGGGGCAAAATGCAATGGTGAAAATTAAACATCCACACCCTTTTCCCTTATGTTTTGGGCCAACTTCAATTAGAGTTTCCTTTATAAAATAACAAGTCTACAAGTGGCATATTGTTGTATAAAGGATGGTTCATGACATTATCTCAACATGTTTTTGTTGTCATCCATTCAGACTAGGAACTAATTTTTATATTTAGATCTCTCAATTTCCACCTTAGTGAAAAATTTCATAGATGTGGAACCAACCTAGGTCAATTATGTGTGCACATATATAAACACCATTTTTTGTGCACAAAATTCAAATTTTAAACCTTGTTAACCTTTTTCACTAGTTGTTGTGAACTAAATTAACACACATTTGTGTGTTGTATTATATTCAAGGTCATTTCTTATCCATTTGAAATCATGTCGCATGCCCTGATCTATTTGCACATCATCCTAATAATTTCATTGATGATTCTAATTGTATTGTCAAACTATTTTATCATCCCAGGCATGCGACATTCTTGTTGTTGTATTTGATCTTGGTTCTTTATTGTTAAATCAATTTTCATAGGGACTTGACCAAAGGAAAATAAATACTTTCCTAACAGGTTCTAAAATATTGTCTCTAAACACCACTTTATTTTGAAACATATGTATAATGAATCAAGGTGAATTTACTATAGTAGCCAATTATTTTTTAGTTCACTTTTGTAGGTCTAGGCTCATTGTAGACACCTAAAATATTATCTTACCCAATCATACCTCATTTCAACCTATCCTTATCCATTAATTAAATAAATATCTATTATTTATTTAATTATTCTCATCCTTTCATAAGCCACTAATTAAATAAATATTTAATATTTATTTAATTAATTTCCCTTTTATCCATTATCCTTGTCCATTTAATCCTTTTTCTTCATCTTGTTCACATGGTTCATAATCTAAATTTATCCTCATGTGACAAATGTTCCCTTCACATGTCTAACTAATTCCTTTGCCCAAATTCATTGAATCTAGATGCTTACCCAAAAGTCAAACTAACTTTTCATCCTATCCATTCATCTCATTTAACCCCTTAATCCTAGCCATTGCCATAAGGATTTTTGTCCTTATCCCTATCCTAAAATTAGATCCTTTCTATCCTTGATCCAAACCCTAATCATCCTTCAATACCAACCATCCATCATCAATCATTTATAGCCATTGATTTTGCCTCTTGAAGACTCTATATCTAGAGACTCTCTTCCTTCATTTTGATCTAAGAATCCAATCTTAAGCTATCATACTTACATACTATCATTTTGATCACTCATCTATAAAATCATATCAAGGTTATGCTAGAGCATTGAGCAATTCACATATCAACATCAAGAGAAAATTAAATGGAATAAGGGAGGACTTCATTTCCGCTCATCAAGGAGAGAAGCAAACATTCCAGTTGAAGGTATTGTGCTTTTGTATTACTTTTATCTTCCTTTGTTTGTCTTCAATATTTTCTAACCCTCTTCACTTTGGCATGCCCAATGGGACCCATGTGACCCTTGTCTTTAACATTCAATTGAGTTTGCTTGATTTTCTAGGTTACAGGTTACAGTGACTCTTTTGAACCCAAAACAACGTCTTTGACATGTAGATCAACACTTTTGAAACCTAAAACGATGCTTCTAAATGTAAATTGTTGCTTTTGATTTCTCTATTTTGTAGAGTTGTAGGTTTACAATGACACTTTTGACATAGAGTGATGCTTTTGACATGCAGATTGATGCTTTTGATAGTACAATAACACTTTTGAAACCCACAAGGACACATTTGATAGCAGATTGACACATTTGATAGCAAATCGATGCATTTGATAGAACAATGATGCTAATGAAGGTACATTGACACTATTGAAAGGTAATTTGAAAATATTGATAGCAAAATGATGCTTTTGATCCACAAAATGGTGCTTGTGATTAGAATGGTGCTTTGATTTACCGACTTTTTTACTAAAGGTTGCTTTACAAAATCAAGCATAACTTTTGTGTAACATAGCAGATTTTTGAAATTCAAAATGTTTTGGAAAGATGGTTTAGAGATATTTATAGTGGATTAAGTAATTTTTCAAATCTTACACCAAAAATTGGTTAAAATCATTCAAAGTCACCCTTTCTTCTTTTTTAAATTTTAAATTCTCATAACTTCTTCATACCAAAGTATTTTTCAACGATTTTTTTTTAAGATTTATCAAAAAATCATAAGGAATCTATTGGTACTATCATTTTTTCCTTAGAATACCTTTTTTGTAATGTTTTCACACATTTGAAATTGGGGTTTAAAATTTACCATTCACCTTTAGATTTGGGATCTTAAACGAACCATAATATTTGCTCGATTTGTTTTTGGAACTAACACATCTGTGTAGTTATGGATTTCATGGATAAAAGACAAAATAATCAAACTAATAACATCTTTCTTGTAGATTTGTTGGTTCAAGGCTTTATTTTCCACTAATATAGGCATCTAAAGTAGCTTAGTGGGTTAAAGAACATTGTTTGCCATGTCTGGAATTGTGTGTGGACGTATGCTCTCTCCTTGCACTTAGTGTGATATTGGAGATCATAAATCTCACATATCTTCATTTATTTTATGTTCTAAGTGTTTTTCCAAGGCTTGCTAGCTTGTTTTTATGCTCTCTCCTTATGCTTTGTGTGATCTTGGGTGACCAAAAGCACCTAATATATTACTTCCTATTAGGGGGCCTTCTTGGGGATTTGATCACCTCAAGGACAACCTCAACCACAATTTTAGGTGGGGTATAGAAAGGGGGAGAATGAAATTTTTACCCAAAATTATGGAGCTAGTTTCGTTCAAGCCAAGTTGTGTGACCCTTGGTTCATTGAGATGTGTTCGATGATGAGAGACCCTCCCAATCTTGGGCATTATAGACGGGCTCACTGTTCACCAATTCCACTAAGAATCTTGTTTTAGAATCCTTTAAGACCATAAATTGTTGCTTAGTGTGGTGTAGGGTATAATATCATTCCTAAGTTACTCACCATGTATTTTCTCTTGTTAAGGTGACACCTACTCCTCAGTAGAACCTTTTACTTCCAAGGTAAGGGTTGTAGAGGTGGTACATGACCTTTGTATACCCTAGTTACCTATTCATGTGAAGGTATTATGCATTTGGCAGGTAGGCCTAAACTAAGTTAACACTTCTACTTGACTAAATATAGTTTGTGTTATCATTCAACTTGGCTCATTGTTCACGGATTCCACTAAGAATCTTGTTTTAAAATCCTTTAAGACCATCAATTGTTGCTTAGTGTGGTGTAGGGTATAGTATCATTCCTAAAGTTACTCACCATGTAATTTCTCTTTTTGAGGTGACACATACTCCTCGGTAGGGCCTTTTCCTTCCAAGGTAAGGGGTGTAGAGGTGGTACATGAACTTTGTATACCCTAGTTACCTATTCATGTGAAGGTATTATGCCTTTGGTGAGTAGGCATACACTAAGTTAACACTTCTACTTGACTAAATATAGGTTGTTTTATCATACTTGGCATGTTTGCATGTGTAAAAATAGTGAAGCCATTCAACTTGCATTATTGAAACTTATCCTTATCCCCTTGATAGTCAAGTTATCCATTGTGTCTTTTTATTTGATTTTCTCTTGCCAAAAATCACCTTGAGACCTCCATTTGTATTATTACCTTTGTATCTCTAGATTAGACCTAGGATCCACCTCCTCAACCATCATATCACCTAAAAATTTAACCATTACCCATCCAAAATCAATCATCGTTCTCTCATCTTATCCTTTCCATCCATTATCAAAAACTAGCCATCACAACCATTATCCTTAGACCTTGGTCCTATCACCTATCATTCTATCTTTATCATCCTTCTCATCATCATTTATTTCATCATTGATCTTTATATTTGATCCAAATCCTACCATACAATCTAATCCTTCTCATCTTTGATCCAATCTTGTCATCCAATCATAATCCATATCATATCCTATCAATATAAATCTTGTCAATATTTTATCTACATCCTAATACTTGTTATCTATATCCCCACCAAATCCTTTCTTAGGCGATTATCCAAGACTAAGTAATCATATCCAAGCCTTTCCTAAGTGATTATCCAAGCTTAGGTAAGAAAAATCATATTTTATCCAATCCTTGCTCAAGTGATTATCCAAGCTTGAGTGAGAAAATCCAAGCCTTTCCTAGGCAATTATCAAAGTCCAATGTAAGAAAACCCCGTCATTTATCAAGCAAGGATCGCATTAGCTTGAGTGAGAAAATCCAAGCATCTCGACCAATATATCCTTATGCTTAAAGGGATCAAAGAATTCAAAGTACATGTATCATGTTCAATCACAATTAATATAATTGAGCATTAGAATTTATGACTCATCATAACAATCACATACTATACAAAAATAGTGTCAATGTTAATATAATGTATGTCGTAATAGGATGTCTTGTGGGGTCTAGGTAATAGGATGTCTTAAGGGGTCCTAATAGGATGTATTAAGGGGATCAAAAGAGTTCTCAAAATTTGGTGAAGTTTCCCAATACAACCATATTTAACAATAATATACATGATTAGTGATTATACATTCAAATTTTGTTTCAAAGTAGGAAAACATGCACATTTAATGAACAAAATATATAGAATATTGATTTTGATATATAAAAGTGTAGAATAATTGTGTATGTACATATATGCCAACTCAAAACAATTTTTATAAAATGTGGCTATATCTCAAGAAAATTCAAAACTTGTGAGGAATCATCAAAATGTAGCCTCATCACACCACCTGATATCAAAATGATTTAAGAAATATCAATATATCATCAAAACGTGTATTTTAATTTATATAAAGCTATATATATACACTTACCTATATTTACAAGTATTCCACATGTGTGTAGGTTGAATCTACATCTTCTCCTTTTTGTTTCAAAGTATGTGATGAATGTGATGATGGCTTAAGGAAACAAAAAGGATAATAAATCAATATTAACTATTAACGTAAGCAATTTCAATATATCATCAAAACATGTATTTAAATATAAAACTAAAACTTTACAAGTACCTATATATACCAAGTATTTCATGTTCTCTAGGTTGAATATGTATGGACTCTCTTTTTTGTCTCAAAGTATGTGATGAATTTGTGACAATGGCTTAAGGATAAAAAAGGACAATAAAACAATTTTAACTATTAATGTACAAGAAATATCAATATATCATCAAAATATGTATTTAAATATATACTTACCTATATTTACCAAGTATTCTATGTTATCTAGGTTGAATCTGCATGGACTCTCTTTTTTGTCTCAAAGTATGTGATGAATTTGTGATGATGACTTAAGGATGCAAAAGAAAAATAAATCAATTTTAACTATTAATGCACAAGCAATATCAAAACATGTATTTAAATATATAAAACTAAAACTAATTTTACCTTTATTTACTTATTCCATTGTACAATTTACATCCTCTCTCTTTTGCAATGCATCTATGATTGTCTCATTCTCTTCCATATAAATTGTCTATAGCTCTTTATTTGTAGGTCTTCCATGATACCTCAATATTTTTATATTTGTTTCCACCACTAAATGTCAGTAGTGTATAATATTCTTATGTGTTTCATAATCTTTGAATGCAGGCAAACCGTTCTTTCTTGTTAGGTATTTTCATAGCCAAGTGCCAACAACAACCACTGAACTTGTTGAATAATGATAGCCATCATCATCTTCTTGAGGTACTATTAACTTATGTTTAGTATCCACACAATGAGCCAACCAATATTATGTTTCCTCTTCATTCTCCTCAGATGCAATAATAACATACACATGTCCTACAAACAAGATTTTATTCAATAACTTACATGTGTCCATATAATTTTGACCAGTCCACATACATGAATTCATATATATAATTAAATATATATTACAAAATAGTAATAAAGTGAAATAAAATAAAATAAATTACCTTCTTGTAAAAGGTATGAAACATGTAATCATAGTCATTTGATGCAAACACTTGATCATTGTCTTCAATTGTTGTTTCATATTGATTGTGTGCTTATGTAGGTGTCAACGATCTTTGCTTACACTCTTCAACCCATTATATATTCTCATATGATTCCCAATCTCCTAAAATATAAAACTGTCAAAAACATGCAAGCTCCCTTGTTTAGATAGTCCATGTTCTTTCATTTGAACTTCTAAATGAATGCCATTTAGTAGATCCACTGATTTTATCACAATAAAATCTAGGTAGAATGTTCTCTTCTTTAACCAACCAAGAGAATCGACGAACTACAAAGTACTCACTTGATCCTGTAGATAATTTTGTATTGCACCAATCCACAATCCCATGTGCATCTTTAAATTTTATTGCATCCTCAAATCTCAATTGCTCTCTACCAAGAATTGTTTTAGCACACACACCAACTCCATCATATTCTCCTTTACCATGTCCAACCAATGAAGGAGACTTCCAACCCTCATTCACAAACTCACAATGACATCTTATGCAATTCAGAAAATGATTGACAATATCACAAAAACATGCAAGAAGCGACTTAAGCTTCTCTTTCAAATTAACCAAATCTAAAATTACATTTTATTTGCAGGTATATAGGCTAATGAAAATCATTAAAAATCTGATTACAATTTGATATAAAACTGAAATATGAAAGCAAAAATTAGATTCAAATTGTTCTCCCTCAAAATTTCTTCTTGCACCAATTTCTAGTTCCTTCAACTTGCAAACTTCATCTGTAAACCTTTGTTGCAATAAACCATGATTCACCAAAATTTTCTTGCTGCACAAACATCCTCAAACCTACAATAAACCTTCAATAACAATATCCACAACCCTCCCAAGAAAATAACTATGGCTGCAACAACAACCTTTCCATTCTATCCAAGAATGGCTACCAAAACCAAGTCCAAATTGCTTGTATTCATCAAAAACAAGCTCAAAAACTCTCCAACAAAAATCACGCCCAAGTTGGGAAGAAACCTCCAAAAATCCATCCCCAAAACCTTCCATAATATAAAAAATGCTTTCCTAAACCCACTCCCACCAAAATTGCCAAAATTGGAGTCCATTCTTAGATTTTAAGGAAATTTCCAATGTAACTCCTCCAACTCACCTTGGACACCCACCTTTGTATGCATCAATTAAGGAAGTTTCTAAATGAATAATTCAAACTTATAAATCCCTCCAAAACCACACCCAAGTCCACGTTTTGCTAATTTTCTCCCAAAATTTGCAACAAAATAATAAAATGAAATTATTTAATATTTATTTTAGTCTCAACTTGCAAATTACCCTATTAAATAAATTACCTACCAAACCTTAGGAAAATAAATTAAAATATTATTTTTGGTTGATGCAAGATTGTTGGACAACCACGAATGCTCCTATATCACTAGCTTAAAAAAAACTCCACATATATTGGACATTATGTTCCTTGTGAACCCTACTTGACCAGTAGAACATTTGAGAATTTTTGAACAGTCTCATACAATTATTTGACCATATGAGATGTTTTGTTATCTGGATTCATCTTTATCTTAAATTTGTATAAAATATATTGAAATAGTATTGAACAAACTTTGACGAGTGTAACCAGTTGTCACTCAAATAAAAATGATACTCAAAATTTTTCTATCATCCTGTGTGTTATCATCTGCAGGTTTGTATACAATATAAACAAACATATCCACTTGTACTAAATTGTAATATTGTGATTGGATTTCCTCTTGCAAAGCAAGATTATAGTTTTCTGCAAAATCACCCATTGATAGTATAGTTCCAGTTGGAAATGTGTTTCTATATCTACGGAATTGTCCATCAAGCCATCAAGCATATTGAGAGTTCTTGACATATTTTGGTACAATCTTACTCTTAAATTTTGATATGAATGCATGTACACTAATTTTTCTATAATTAAATCACAACACTTTCCAATTTTTCCATCTTTGAAAGAGTACTCAACATTATTAAATCTTTTAACGTCCACTAATTGTTGTCCAAAATCATTTTCAACACTTTCATGCATACAAACTCCTAAGAATGAAAAATTGCCACAACTAGTGCATTGTCCAAAAATACATGAATGTAAATAAAATAATTTCCCATTAGATATTTCACAAAACAAACCTGCTATAAAATCCTTGATTGTTTCAAGTGGCATATTAATACCACATTCCTGCATAATCATGTTAGTATGTAAAGTACAACGTGTATATAAAAAACCATCATAATAATATTGAAATTGTACATGCATTTTACAACAAGAGATTCATTGCTTATTAATTTTCATATACCAAGGTTTACATTTTTCAAAAGATCTTTGGCGTATTATAATATTATCAGGTAACACTAAATCATAACAATTTTTTCTATAAAATTTGGTTTGAGTTGTGTTTAATAGGTGTTTTAGATGAAGATCGCAAATTTTGGACCCTACATTTAATTTCAAAACATCTCTAGCATTAGATGATACCCTAATATTATCATGCCAATATTTTTCAACCAAAGATTTGATTTCATTATTCAATTTCATGTTAGACCTTGGGAGTCGACCACTAAAAATCCAACATTGGTTGATTGGATCATTTTCTACAATTTCTCTTCTCTTTGCTTCTGTTGCCAATGTTTTAGGATGTATTTTTAGAATTTCACTAATATTGCTTAATATTCTTTTATTCAAAGTTGTTTTATTAACTATAGAAATTGTTATAGCTCATGTTGCATTATTATCTTTAGATCAACTATTCTTTCTAGTAGACTCAATGACACTAGCAATAGTAGATATAGCATGTTTAATTGATTCATCTTTTCTTCTTGGTTTAGCAAAAATGCCTAACTTTTTCATTACTTTTATCATTTTCCATATTCTCATCAATTGCATCATGAGTTGACATTGAAATGATATTTTTTATAATAAAAAGTATTTGTACAATCTATTGGCATGTGTTCTTATTTGTCTCGAAGAAATCTTACCAGGAAGATTATCCAAAATAGTACTTTCAATTTTTTTTTTAAATATTTTCATTTTCAACATCACAAGGATTTTCATTTTTATTTTCAACTTCAAAAGGATTTTCATTTTCATTTTCAACAAAAAGATTTTCATTTTCATTTTCAACAACAAAATTATATTCATTTTCATTTTCAACAATAAAAAGTCTAAATTCATTCTCTATGAATGCTATCAATCTCAACATCATTAAATCCAACTTGTTTTAAATCTTCTATAGTCAAATTTTTCATATCATTCCAAGGTGGATTTGAAGACATGCCTAGATTTGTGCCTATTGTCACATTCTCCATAGCATTGAAAGGTGGATTTGAAGGCATAACAAGATTAGTCTGTATAATCATATTATTTTTGACATGCACCTCATGTAAATTAGCATCATATACATCCATGGTTTCTTCAATGTTTTTATCTTCAACAGTCATGGAATCAAATGCTTCAGCATTATTCATTGTTTGAACCCTCATTCTTCTATCTCTTTGTCTTTTTTGCCTCCTCTCTCTTTTAGATTCAATTTCTTCAGGGGTCAATACCCTCCTATCTTTCCTCTTTTGACGACTTTGTGATCCCATGATTGCAAAAGTTTGAAGTACAAATGAATTTCAATAGTAAAAGTGTCTTTTTTATTCCACCTTCGAATGAGTAGAAAATGAATACAATTTCACTCCAAAGTGTCCAAATGTTGCCCCCTTTCAAAATTCAAATTAAATTGCAAATTCAAGAGCCTATAGAAGACAAAATCCAATAGAAAATGGAAGAATTAGTCATTGTCGGCTATACACTGTCAAGTTGCAAAATTGACAATAATTTTTTTTTAAAAGGTGAAAAATGAAACGAGACCCCGTTTCATTTTCCAACATTCAAAATAATTAATAAAGCAAATGAGATCTTGTTTCCTAAACTGGGATCCCATTTTTTAAAATTTGAATATTTGGTCGGGTTTTTGCTTTATTTTTTTGGTTTGGGAAAAGGCTTGGGGACCCAAACCTAAGCTTTAGACCTGGTTTGACGTACAACTTGAAGGTCATGTTAATGTCACAAGAAAAGAGTGACTTTGTACATATGTTTGAAGACCTTTTTTGTATAATTTTTTGACGAAATTAAAAAACATTATATATGAGACTATGTAGATTCCAATATGTAATTTTTTTTGCAATTGGATTATTTTTTATTTTTCAAATAATTTTTTATGAAACTAGTCCATAAACTTGAAATATCATGGATTTTTAGTATTTTTAAGAAAATTTATTAAAATAATTTTTTGAAAAATAAATTATATGTCAACATTCTTCAAACAATTCTTTTCAATAATTTGAAGGAATGGCGAGCGGCAAGAATGAGAGCAAGGGTAGGAATTTGAATTCCTCTACTACAGAGGGTGAGGGAGATATTGAGTCTAAGGACAAGGCAGATGGGCTATGGTTGGCTAATGAGTCGCAGATGGGTGACGAGTCACTGACAGTTGATGAGTCACTGACGACTGACGATCAGGTTGCAATTGGCATGTATTTGGGAGATGGTTCTATTGGTTTTTTTGGGTTGTTGTTGGCAACAAATTTATTATTATTATCTAGGGTGAGGTTTGGTTCTCTTATGTTAGGACTGTGTTGGTATTTTTTCCTTTCTCTTATTCTTGACTAGAATGTCAAGGAGGATGGGGTGCTAAATGGATTGATAGGTTCCCTTCTTTTTCCCTATGTGAGTTTCCCTTTTCTCCCTAATGGATTGTTGTTGGGGGTCAATTTTTCATCGATAGTAGGGTTCCTTATGGTGGATTTTGTTGTGGGTTCCTGCTTGGAGCTCTTGGCTGCTGTGTGCTCATTTTTATGGTGTCTTCTTTTGTTGGCTTTGTTGTTTGGAGGCTTTTGTTGACGACAGAAGGGTTGTTGTCGGGAGTTTTGTTGTTGATGCTAGTAGCTTTTGTGGGTAGCTACTGGGAGCTCATGGTTGTTGGTGGGCTCATGTTTGAAGCGGTTGTTGGTGATGCTACAAGCCTTTCTTTATGGAGGCTTTCCTTTCCTATTGTGTGATCTCTCTTTCATCTATGGCCTTACTTGGGGTGAGGTATGGTTTTCCTTTTTCAGGAGTGTGTTGGGAGTTTTGGCTATCTCTTATTTTTGGCTGGCATGTCAAGGAGGATGAGGCGCTTTTTGGATTGGTTAGCTCTCTTCACTTTTCCTGTGAGGATTTCCTTTATCTTCTCGTAGGACTGTTGATGTTGGAAGGGTCAAGTTGTTGTTGAAAGTTATTTTGGGTAGTTTCTTGGTGCTTGCGGCTGACAGTGTTGGTTCCCTTTTGAGGGATATTTTGGTGGTGGTGTTGCAACAAATGATGGGGTTTTGTTGTGCTTACTGGGTGGGTTTTGTCCCTGTCTCACTTGGGGCTTTGTTTTGGAGGAAAGTTTGGTTCTCGTTGAGGAGGATTTTGGGAGTGGAGGTTGCCTCTGTTTTTATCACTCTACTGATGTTTGGGTGGTTGCTTTTATTTTCCAAGGTAGTGGATGCTCTTGTTCCTATTTTTTGGATGTTGGTTGGGTTATTATTATTGCTTTTTTTGAAAACCTAGATTTCTGTTAAGTTTTGGGGAGCTTTGTGTTGGCTTTCCCATGTTGTTTCTTAGATGGTGGTTTAGTTGCTCTTCATACTTTATTTGAACACTTAGTTGAGTTTAATGCTTAAAGCTATTATGGTGGTTTGGATGTTCACTTTATTTTTTGTTCCACCTGTTGTTTTGACTGTTGGGTTTTCCAAAGGATGGTGTGGGTACCTTTTCTGTTGGAGTATTGGCTTTCTCCTCGAATCCTATTGAGGTAGAGTTGGGGAATTTTTTTTTCTGGTTTCCTCAATTGCAGATTATTTTGAGGTGGATGACTCTCCTATGGAGGTGTAGGTTGAGGTTGCTAGAGATTTCTATCTTCGGTGGAAAATATGTTCATATCTTCCTCTCCAATAGAGGGGATTTCCCTCCTTTAGAGGTGGAGTGTGAGTTGGGTTCTCAACTTGACAGGTGCCTTTTTCTTCTATGCAATTGGATTGTTGCTACTAGGTTGTGTCTATACCTGGCTAATCATGGTAGCTTTTTGGGTTCAAGGTCCCTGAAAACATTGGTTAAGGGTTTAAGGTCCCTGCAAAACCTTTGGGTTTAAGGGCCCAGTTAAATCCTAGTTGTAATAGGTTAACGAGCTTTACGTCCTTACATTTCTTGGTGCAACCTGTGTTGTCATGTTTTATTCTTGGTGTGGCTGCTAAGGGGCTATTGTTGGTTTATGGATTATCTTTGCTACAACTTGAATTTCTTGGATAGGGTTTTGGGTCCCTTCAAAACCATGTTGTAATGGGTTTTTGGTCCCATCAAAACCTATTCAATGCTAATAATTTTTATTTTTTTCAATTTGAAAAAAATTTCAAAAAATGATAAGTTTAGGTCATCTTATGCATGACATACATGAGGATTTTTCAAAACAAAAAATATGGCCAGTAAAAAATTAACAAAAAAATACAAAAAAATATTGTCAACATTCTTCAGTGTGTTACAAATCTTTTCCCAAAAGGATTAAAAAAAATTTAATTATTTAGGTCAAAATATGGATGATGTACGTGTGCATGGTATGTAAAAAAAGTGACTTTTAATTAGTGGTTTTTAGATATGCCTATTGAAAATCAATTTGTATCATTTAGGTATTAAATAAATTACATATTTGGAAACTAGACTCTAAGTAGCACATTTTATGATTAGTGACTTTTTTTAACATTCCATTTCTAAGTGCTTCAAATTTTAAGGTCAAACGTGATAAATTCTGAAAATCAGGGAAAACACTCCACTTTTTGGCCACAAAGTGGACTCAACTTCTTGTGCACACCCACCTATTGTCCTCGGTTTTTCTTGTCAATCAATCAAATTTCAAACCTTTCAAAATGATGTGTTAGGTCCTCCTCAGGTGTTCAAACATATAAATTGTGTTCCTAATTAAATTGTGAATCTCCTTCTTTGGCCAATGTTAGTTTATGTTACATTATTTTTAAAGTAATTCAAGCATATATTTCTGATGTTAAATTTCTTTAGCTAAGTTCAACACAACTTATTGGTTTGAGTTCAAAATGGGTGCAATGGAAAAAATTGGCAAAATTCATGAAAATAGTCAAATTTGAAAATTGATGAAATATGGTACAAATTACTTCAATGGGGATATTCCTAGGGGTATTTCAACTAATGTGGCCAATTTTCAAGTCTTAAAACCTCATAGGTTGAGATATTTTAATACTTCAATTTTATACACGTAGAATTATGGAAACAATTAAATTTGCATTTTCAGAGAAGCGAGGAAAATTTCACTTATTGGGTTTCATCATATTGGTATTTTGGACAATATGATTTTCTTAAGGAAAAGATGTGAAGTCAATAAAAATTTATAAAAAAATCTTTATTGGAAGGTTCATGAGTTAAACTGGCTTTCAATTGTTGTGTTGATGGTTTTTTTAGATTCTTTTTGAACCAATATTGTTGAATCATGAAATGATATTTTGTTGATAGAGGAGATATGCAAATGTATTGACACAATTTTGTCTCTCAATGTTTAGGATTATTAATTATTTATTTTAATTAAATAAGTAATTAAAAGCATAAACCGGGAAATAAAAAATTTAAATTAGAAATTTAAGTTGTCCAAACTCACAACCCAAAATCCTAAGTTAGAAAAGTAGTTTGTGAGTTTGCAAAACTCAAACTCACAACCCAAAACCCTAAGTTAGAAAAGTAGGTTGTGAGTTCGCAAAATTCAAACTCACAACCCAAAATCCTAAGTTAAAAAAAAGGTTGTGAGCTTGCACAACTAATTTTAGTTAATTATTACTACTTTGGGGAAAAAGTATTAATAGTTTTAAAAACCCATGTGAAGTTGCACCTCATGTGTAACTTTTCTTTCCTCTAATTTTGGCATCATTTGGAAAACACTAAAGTTGTGTGCAATTAAACTTCAACTTTAATTCTCTTATTCTCATTTCTATGCTATCATCGAAAGGCAGATGTGCACGAATGTCTAAATAAAGGTCTATGAAAACCTTATTGCCCACACCTCCATTCTTTCAAGATTACAACACTAAGTTTAATGCAATAATAGGTCACAAAGATTTCACTTCATGGTACACTAAAGTGGAAGTTTTTGAATAGGCATATGGACATTTATCAATGCATAATGGATAGAGGAAGCTCTATCAGATGTTTTAGTTGCAACTATTGTGGTCGACATGCATGTGGAATGGAGAAGCATAGAAAAGACACATGAGTGTTTTGGTAAAACACCTCCAACACCATTCATGGTCATGCCTCTCTATGAAAGATTGTAAGATGTGCATTTAATGGATTTGTTGGTAAGGATTTAGAAACTTTAAAGAAAATTCAATTGGCAAGTGTAAAACCAACTTCCTCAACCTTTACCAACATCCTCCTTGCCTGTGCTAATAGAAGCTTTAGAATGAGGTATGGATTTTTATCAAATGTTTTAGTTGCGACTACCCTAACATATGTATGTTGCTCATGTCTCTCTATGCTCTACTCATGCCATGCAGATAAATAAGGAATGAAATATGCTTCTTTGAGTCTCTACCCATGCCATAATGAGAGCCTTAGTTTGTAAGAAGATTTTTGTTAGATGTTGAAATTGTAGATGCCTTGCATGCCTAGGCATGAAAACAAAGATATACACCAAATGGATTTGTTAAGAAGGTTTAAGAAACTTTCAAGCATATGTAAATTAGCAAGAACCTGTGTCAACTTCTCCTTGCCTATTTTAAAATTGGAGTTTTTAAACAAGGCATCGACTTCTATAAAAGCATGAAGGATAGATGAATTTTGTCTGATATTGTAGTTGCATTTGCATACATGCTAAGTGTGGAAGCTAAGACAAGGCGTAAGAGAGGTTACTAGTTGTTGGTTATTTTTTTAGAACCAAACTTATTCTTACCACAAACCTATGAACTTGCCAAGGAAAACTATCAGTAAGGGAAAGGATTGGCCAACACATAAGTAAAGGCTTTTGGGTCTTCACTTATTCACTTTAGGGTTTGTGAAACCTAGGAGGGTGATCCTAAACAAATGTGTTCATAGATACTGGTGTGTATTTAGTATCAAACATAAAACAAATAGATGATTCTCCTTAAATGTTTTGGAGGCACCATACCCTGAAGATTTGGCTAATCTTCGTAGTAGTGACTAACTTAAACAAGAGAAGATATAATTCCTTTAACATTCCCACACACCCAAAGAGAATTCCATAAGTGATTTGATTATATTTTATGATCAACAGTCGAGTTGGTCACCATAATTGGAGCATGAATACTATGCCAAAGCAATGCTATATTCTAGGAAACAGAGTTAAACCATAAACCTATATGACTAGATAACAATGTTGTATTTTAGAAAAATACCCACAGCCTTGAAAATACTGCATTACAATATCCCCACCAGTTATTTCCATAATTAACTTCCTACTAGCATCCTCATGCAAGATTTATATCAAACCCACTGTTAGGTTCAAGCATTTACATACATTCATTGAATGGATAAGCAAGAATAAAACATCACATCTATTGGAATTCAATAGAGATGAATACAATAACCATTGATTATATTATTCATAGTTTGTATAATTTGTACACAAGAGAGAAATGTACAAAAATTTAGTATCATTTTTCTATCTGTATTGTTATCAAAACCATATATATCGGTTGACCTTCTCCTAGAACATATTACTGGAAAAACTTAGTATCTATTTTCCTTCTATGTATATTCCTTTTCAGAATGAACTACCTATTGACCTCCTGACCTCTTGACCTCTAGTGTAACCAACCTTAAAATCCCTTTTTATAAGACGAGGGGGCAACAAGCATTGGGCTGAATTACACTTATATTTCACATTTCACTTTCATTTCAAAAAAAAATTCAACAAAAAGTGAGAGAATATTCCCAATTGATTTCAAAACCATCATTTATAAGTCAAGGGAGAACAAAAATAGAGCTCAAAAAACCGTTAACCAGAGCAATCCCACCATTCTTCAAAAAGTGTCATTGTCACAACACCAAAAATATGTAAATTCATTCCAAATTGAGAAACGTCACCATCAGTACAAAGAGCATAAATAAATGAAGACCCATTTCATAACATACCAACTAAAGAAAGCAAATTAACACAAAGGACCCAAAATTTTGAGTATCCACTAGGAAAAGAAACATGATGCTACTTTCCCTTGTCACTAGCAGAGTAGGTGTGCCCACTTGGTGTCCTCATTGTCAGTGGAGTAGAAATCACTACCTAGTCCTCAAAATAAACCCAATCCTTCATTGCCATGAGATATTCATGGTAACCAGAATCATTCTCATTTCCACTGTCAGAGGAATCATTTGAGACCTCAATGGGAGAATGATGATGTCCCATGTAAGCTCGATGATACCAATTCCTTCTTGCAGCTTTCCTTTCTGGCCTCTCAAATTTCTTATCCTTACCTTTGTATAACTCCTCTAAGACAATTCAACCTCTTAGATGATAGGCACGTTTGAGAACACCCCGTGCTAAATTTTTGGCAGCTCTCGTTTTCTTCTTTGGTGTCACAGGTATCTCTGGCATACCCTATTCACCTTGGAGAGAAATTTCTTGAAATTCAAGAGGATTAAGCCTCTTAGACTGACAGACCGGGCTGATTTTCACACTCACCTTTCCCGTTTCCTTACTTAGCCACTTACCAAATTGTCTCAAAGCAAAGATACCACCCTACTCAAAAATAACAAACTCAAAATCACGCCTTCTTTTGGACTCCTAATTCTCACAATTAGATGGTGAGAATAATCAAGCAGGTGATCTTCATTAAATAGAGAAATTGGTGTGCATCTGCATTAACTCTTCAAGAAAGCTTGTGCGAGAGCATTGGCAATCAATTAACCTGGTTTTGAATCTCAACTGTTGATCATACTTTGAAGCAAACCAAGGGTTAGATAATCTAGATTATTAATGATGACAAAATTAAACGCATGCATTTGATACTTGTCCCAAATCAAGAAAATCAAGTGAGATAAGTATTTACTTAACTTGCATATTAACCATACGCTTAATTTCTTAACCAAACCTGTCGTGTCACATTTACCCACTTTCCCATAGAAATTAACTCACTTGTAACTCATCATAGCAAGACAACGGGGAACGATCATGATTTATCTTTAGAATATCAACCCATACCCTACCTTACTTCAATTTTACCTTCCCTCGTGTACTAGCTTCTGGCAGATTTGACGACCATAAAAATGTTTACTAATTTCACATGCGTGCTCAAGAATTAGTTCTAATTTAGCATCATTTTTATCTTGGAACGATCTCGACCAATATTTCCAACTACATCCACCTTTACCAGGAACTTTCTAAGTTCTTAGAAGCAATCCACGTGGCACTTGCCCACATGCCCGTTGGAAGATATGGCATACAGGAAGAAAACTCACGAGATGGTGGGGAGTAGTCAAGATTTTCCCACGTCACCTACCATCCACTATCAATTTCATTTCTTACAAAGCAAATAATCATCCCCAAGACTTGGTGGGTCCCACAAAATGACAAGTGTCACTTCGTTCACTAACCCGTGTGACTATCTTTCCTTACTGTTGTAGACGGACGAGTGTGCAGGGAACTACTCTGATGCGAACATGTGTTGTGACGTCCACCGTTGATCTTCCCTCAGACAAATTCCACTACCCTTTTGTAGATACTAGTCCCACTAGCATACCAGACATGTGGTCAAAGCCCGTTAGCCTGTGTGGATAAGAAGAAAAAAACTAGTGTAGGCATATAGGAAATAACTGGGATTAATTCCCATGATCGAACGACCAACATGAAGTTCCATTTCTGCACATGCCGCAAAAGTTAATCATAAAAGGTGGCCATCTCAAGAAAATGAGATATTGACCCATAAGAACAAAGGCTTAAGGATTTAAGTCGTTAAAATCAAGACTTCGATCATAAGAAAATTTGACACTTAAAAGGACTAAGCAAACTGATGAACCTAAACACAAGGGGTCAATGAATACACGACTTTAATGGCATAAGTGGCAACTCAAGTGACCAGGTACCGAGAAAACAGGTCAATGCAACATTAAAACTACCAAGGGGTTTTTGGAGCTTTGTAGGCCAATTATGAAGGGTTTTAAAATTCATAACACCCTAAAACATGTACAAGGAACACAACCTAAAACCAGACATAAAAGGTTCGAGCCAAGTTTTGCACAATTATAGACTGGAACCAAGAATTTTTTGAGGGGTTCCATCACTAGTTATGGGCATCTGAATGGTAGAGCCTTCAATTATAAATTCCCTAACATATCGAAATACTTGTTGAGTGTGGAAGCATAGATAAATAAAGTGAGTTGTTTAGCAAATCATTTCAATGAAATGTGGTCTTTTGGGATGCCATCATTGCAAAAAAATTATTAAGCGATTTGACAGTATGTCTCAAAAAGATGCGATCTCATGGAGCGTAAAGATTGTATGATTTGCACACTATAAATTTGTTCAGAAGTCTTTAGGAACTTGTGGGATAATTCAAAGGGGTGGATGTAAAATAAAATTATGTGACCTTTTATCAACATCCTCCTGCTCGTGCTAAAATAAGAGCTTTGAGATTGTGTATGGAGTTCCATTGAAATATAACAAGGAATTTACATGGATTTTTAATCATAAAGTAAAAAGTACATATTCCATAAAAACAGGACATAAATTTTTTGTTTAATAAATGAAATTTACATCTGCATAATTGATAACACAAGCATTCATAAGTATTGCATAATAATTTCATTTCACTTTTTCAAACTAGGAAGTATAAATTGTTTTTCTTTTCAACATTTTCCACATGAACATTTTCAAAGTCATATAATATAAATAAACAAGGTACAAGGTCAAAGATCCATATCTGGATACTTTCTTTCTATCTCCCAAAACTTGACAAGTCCTTTGCAAGAGGGAGAGCATCACCCAAGTGCTTTATCTCCAACCACAAACTTAAACAATCCACCACACATTTTTCTAACCAAAAAATGGCCCTACCCTTCAATGAAGGAAATGGTTAAGAACCCTCTAGTAATAGCCATTTGAGCTCTGGTGTTGTGCCCTACTTAACCAATACCATCAATCAACTATGGAGACCTTCCAACTATGAATGACAACTCTGATTGTGTTAAGTATCCAGAACACAGTGAACCAACAAGTGCATGCAGAGACTAATGTACCACTTTGGCCAAAGTTATTTGTATTAAATACAATCACTACTTGGAGCAAAGTTGTTTGTTCACCCACCCTACTCGACTTGAAGACCTTTATCTTGCCTAAGTCTTGACACACTATAGACCAACTAGTTCTACTGTCATAAGGTTTATATTCATTAAACATGCCCACTAAGTGGTCAATAACTAGATAGTTATAACTTCATGGACAATGTATTCTTCCCTGTTATAAATCTTGTAGCATATGGGGTCTAGGCTACTACCTCTAAATCTAGTCCTTTCAAACCTATAAGGTTTACCATTCACTCATTCTTAGGTTAGACAAATAAATACGACTCTTTTTCCACCATCTTGACATTATGGCATACACTCATAGAAATATCATTGTTTGAGCCAAATTGAGGATTACTTCCTCTTACTCATGATTTAAGACTTCCATTTACTAGTCATAAGGTTGGGTTCATAAAAACAACACAAAAGATAATGAGGTTTTCCAATATGTTATAATATCAAATTCATGAGCATATGTTCCACGTGCTCAAAACCCCCAAAACTCATATTCAAGCAATATAACATACTTTTGATTCTTATTTAGCACTCTTAGTGATATAATCAATATTGATACTTATAATCCAATCATTATACCATATTACTAGTTACAAACCCATATACTTTTATTTTGCATTTAGAGTACATAAATAATATCATATTGTTCATATTTTCAAATTCTTCATTAACATGATATTATCTTTTTATCTCTTATCCTCCAACCAAATATACACATTCACAAAACAAACATATGTTTCCTCTTCTTTTCTTATTCAAAATAATATTTTCTCAAACTTGGAAACATGAAAATAATCAATTTAGAATCGTATAAAACATGCTTGTAGATTCTATTTTTCGAATTTTCTGCCAAAGGCTCCTTGAGAATTCTAGCTTCCAAAGCTCTAATATTCACTTCTAACTCAACTTTCTTCTTACTTGAAAATGATTTTTTAGACTTCTAATATACTACTGAAACTAATTTAGATTGTGAAACTTGAGAGCAAAATGACACAATCTCCATGCCTCTATATGCTTAATATCCAACCCAAAAATAATGCAAATCTCTTGTTTTTATGAAAAAAAAGACTCAACCGCTTTATTTTCCACTATTGTCAATTTATGGCACCCAACTAATGCAGAATTAAACTACTATAATGTTGATAACTAACTTCCATTAAATGGCCATGGAGAAAAAATAGTTTTAGAACAATAACAATCAGATTGAAGAGTCTTTATGACCCTATTCCCCATGTTGAGATGGCTTCAAAATAAATATAAAACAATCTTTTTAAAACCTACTCAAAACCCAGTTAGAATTATGCTCTTCATCGACTCAAATAAAGTCTATTTTAATAGAAAAAGCTTGCCACAATGTGGCTAGAAATTATCAAATGCTGGTTGATTAAACTGCCCCTTATATAGGCATTAGAAACTTTCTCAATAACTACTTTTAGTTTGTTACAAAGGGCATTCAATTTGATGATTGAGTCGCCCTTCAAAGAGGGTTAAAGTTGACTTATTCAAAGCTGAGTTTAATGCCTTCAAAACTGAAATCTACTCGGTCCTATTTGGGCTGCTCTTTTCCATTAAAGTTTGCTAATAAATTTGCCTTATAATAGGCATGTGAGGCTCCTCATTTGCTTGCACATGTTTGTCATATGTTAGCAGATTTAAAAGGCTAACAATTGCAGCTATTTTCTCATAGTCTTGTGCCCCATGCATAGACTATTTAAAAGTCTATTTCAAGAATTATTTGCAGCCCACATGATGGACTAATTCAAGTCTTATTTGAGCTTCATTAACAGCCAACTCGTGGCTATTCATCTTGCTAATAATTTGTGTTTTTATTTGCTACTTATCAACTATAATGCGGCCTCATATATTGGCCTATTATTTTGGCTTTTTAAGCCTCTTGATTTTTGTCAAATTTATTAATTCTTATTGCCTCTTTGCAATATTTAAATAATTGATAAATACTTGAAATGCTAATATATATACATACCACACACACACACACATATTTGTATTTAAACGATTAAACCATTTAATCTTAATGCACCCTCACATACCATAAAATACACATTATCACTTATATATATATGATTAGCAAAACAACAATAACAATTTACTAATTTCACTTTGACAATAATGATATATATATGAAATAATATTTCAAGTATTTATCAATTATTATATACAATACACACACACACACACATATATATAATATGTTGGAATGTGATGATATTGATTGTTGTAATTAATGGTTGTCATTGATGTCAACATATCTTGGTTGATTGATTAAGGTTCGGCTTTGTTACCTTGGTGATCCGGATTGGCATTCTCTGAATGTTGTGTTGTGATGATATATCTTCGATAGTGCTTGTCTTGGTCCCATATATCTTGCAACATAATGAGATACACTCTTTTGGGTCCATACCTATATGCAAAGTGGTTAGTGTGTCTTGAAACATTGTTTGCATCGTAATGTGTATATCCTACTCCTTGGTTCCGGATATCATGGTTAATATATAGTGTTTTTATTTGAGCGAGGAGGTTATGTGTGGTCCACATTTCATTCCCTTCCACCATAGGAATGTTTTTGTGCTGACCCAATTCAAATTGTTTTCGACTAACTTAGGAGTTTATGGAAGCATGAAATGGAATTGTGTTTGGCCAACTTGAGAAGATTATGAAGGCATTGATTGGTATAAGTAGAAGTTGATCCTGTTCGATGAAAGCAAGTGTGGTGAATGCGAATCTCTAAATCTAGGCATTATGTGAAAGTATACTGGAGACAACAGACAATGAGTTTATTCCAATGTTACTATCAAGGCGACAGTTATTTCTGCGATGGATTCCCTTTTCATCATTCTTTTGGTAGTGAGCCATTTTTTGTAGGCAGTGAGCCTCTCTCTTTTGGAAGTGAGCCTTTTTGTATCTTTGGCTATAATAGCCGAACAGTGAGCCCAATTGGCAGTGAGCCACCCTGCAGTGAGCAACTTGGCAGTGAGCCCTTGTAAAAATTACCTTAACCGGTGTCACCCTAACCAATGTTTTATAATTAAGAATTAGCATTCGTTGTGGTTTTTCCCATCTTGGGTTTTCACGTAAATTTTGGTGTTACTTGTGCATGGTGTTGTTAAGTGCTTTCATGTTCATATCTATTTAATTGTTATCTGATTGATTTGAGTTTGTTTCGGATTAATTAAAGATAAAAAAATTGTTTTATGATAACTAATTCACCCCCCTCTCAGTTATCTGTACTATTCAACAATTGGTACTAGAGCTTTGGTTCCTCAAAGGAGAGATTAACCGCTTGGGGTAGATCCGATGGAACACAAACTATTAATTCTGGTGTTTTATGGATCTGACTACAGTTTTTGGAAAGTGCAGATGAGAGGTTATCTGATTTCTCTAGGGTGCAAAACTTGGAAAGCTATTGAGACAAAATATGTTGAACTAGCAAGTGGTCCTTCTAGTGCGGATGATATTTCAACCTATGAAGAGAATGAGAAGGCAAGGTATGCAATCTTCAATGCTTTATCTAAGACTGAGTTAACAAAAGTTTTTTAATTGGAAACTACTTATGATGTTTGGGAAAATTTGAAAGAAATATATGAAGGAAATGATAGAGTCAAATTATCAAATAAGTTGACAGCTAAGCGCAGATATGAAAACTTGAAGATGGAAGAAGGTGAGGATATAGAAAGCTACTTTCAGAGAGTTGACAATGTAGTAAATGAAGTAAAAAATAAGGAGGCACGCTGACATATGAAGATGTTATGGAGAAGATTTTGATGACCCTACCGGAAAGCTACAGTGACAAGATCTCAACTATTGAGGAAGTTTATGATCCAAATAAATTCACCAGAGAGCAACTACTTGGCACCTTGACTGCATTTGAGATGAGAAAATTTGGAAAAGAAAAGGAGAAATCTGAAATAGCCTTCAAAGCCACAAAAATAGAAGATGATCTAGATAGTGAAAGTTCAGATGAGTTGGAAGCAAACTTCACAAGAAAACTAAAAAAAGGTACTGACAAGTACAAAGGTATGCTACCTCTTAAATGCTTTATATGTGGAAAGATTGGTCATTTAGCAAATAAGTGTCCGGAGAAAAGAACAAGGCAAAAATTTAAAAAGATCAATAAAAAGGCCTATTATGTTAATGAGAATGCCAGTATTTCAAATGATGAATCAGATCATGAGGATTGTTTGTTTTTGGTAGAAAAGGATGAACCTATATTTTATATCTCTAATATCTGTCCAGAGTCTAATGATAATACTGAAGCTGCATTATTTATCAAAAGAAATAGAGATGAATGGTTGATTTATAGTGGATGTTCAAATCATATGACCGGTGATAAAAGTAAGTTTGTAAAGCTTGAGAAATATGATGGAGGTTCTATTAGATTTGGAGATGATAAAATGACACAGATTGTTGGAATTGGTTCTATTGCCTTTGATGGAAACATAACACTGACAATGTTTACTGTGTGAAGGGTTTATATCATAATCTCTTGAGTGTTGGATAGATGTACAAGAATGGCTATAATGTTGTATTTTAGGATGATGGTTGTGAGATCCGAAAGAGTTCCAAAACTATTATTGCAGTAGGAAAAAGAACAAGTGGGAATATGTATCAACTGGAAGGATCTACAAAGAGATGCCAATTTTCTCAGAGCAATGATAGCTAGCTCTAGCACCAGAAGATGTGTCATATCAACTTCGAGAACCTAGAAAGAATAAGTTCAACAAGGGCAGTAAGAGATTTTCCAAGACTGACCAAACCAGACAACATTATTTGTAAAGGATGTCAAGAAGGAAAAAAGACCAAAGGAACATTCTGAGGAAAAGAAGCATCATCTACCAGATTGTTGGACCTCGTACACACTGACCTATGTGGTCCAACCAGAACCAAAATCTTGCAAGGTGAGAAATATCTCATGTTATTAGTATATGATTATTCCAGACTAACTTGGGTCATGTTTTTAAAAGAAAAATCAAAGGCTCTAGAAAAATTCAAGATTTTCAAGGCAAGAGTTGAGAATGAAGTTGACAGGAGAATCAAGTGTTTAAGATCTAATAGAGGAGGAGATTTTACTTCTAATGAATTCAACAAGTTCTATGAGAAGCATGCCATTAAAAGACAGCTATCAACCCATAGAACACCACAACATAATGGTGTAGTGGAAAGAATGAATCAGATAATTAAAGAAGCAACTAGAACAATTATCATGGAAGTAGGTTTACCATAGGTCTACTGGAGAGAAGCGATACACACAACAATATACACTCTTAATAGAGTATTGTTTTGGAGGAAATATGGAAAGACATCATATGAGCTATGACATGGAAGAGCTCCCACAGTAAAGTACTTCAAAAAAATTGGAAGCAAATGCTACATACGGAGAGATGAGGACAATATTGGAAAGTTCAACAGTAGAGTTGATGAAGGTATATTTTTGGGTTACTTTACAAGAAGCAAAGTGTACCAGTATTACAACAAGAGACTGGACAAGATAGTTGAAAGTGTGAATGTGAAAGTAGATGAATATGTTCAAAGAATCCTAATAGGTATATTGAATATGAATCAGACAACTCAGAAGAAAAGCATAAGAAAGAAGAAGAAGAGAAAAAGGAGGCTCCGACAACTTCAACCAAAACTCCAAGGTATGTACAAAGAAACCATATAGAAAATCAGATTATTGGAGATAATAATAAAGGAATTATCTCAAGAAGCAAGGCAACCCAAGATCAAGTGTAACTATGTCTACTCTCGAAAACTAAACCAAAGACTATGGAAGAAGCGTGCGATGATCAAAATTGGGCGAAGGAAATGAAAGAAGAGCTTGATTAGATAGAGAAAATTAGACTTGGGAACTTGTGCCCAGACTGGTAGACAAAAATGTAATTGGAATAAAGTGGACATTCCGGAACAAGCTAGACGAAAAATGGAAAGGTAATGAGAGACAAGGCAAGATTGGTTTGCAAAGGTTACAATTAGATTGAAGGTATTGAATTTGAAGAGACATATGCCCCTGTTGCCCGAATGGATGCAATCCAGATATTCTTAGATTTTGCAGATTTTAAGGATTTCAAAGTCTATCAAATGGATTTAAAGTCCACATTCTTGAATGGAGAATTGAAGGAAGAAGTCTACATTGAGCAACCAGAGGGATTTAAGTCTGGAAGTGACCCAGATGTTGTTTGTAGTTTGAAGAAAGCTTTATATGGATTGAAGCAGGCTCCTAGAGCCTGGTATGGCAGATTAGACAAGTACTTGATTGGACAAGGATTTCAAAAGGGATCTATTGATAGTAACTTATACTACAAAATTCATTCAGATCAAATATTGATTGTCGTGGTTTATGTTGATGACATAATATTTGGAGGAAATGATGATATGTGTAGAAAATTTGTAGATGAAATGCAAAAAGAATTTGAGATGTCTATGATAGGTGAGTTGAATTTTTTTCTTGGATTGCAAGTAAACCAGAACAACAAAGGAATCTTCATTTCCCAATCCAAGTATACCAAAGAATTACTGAAGAAGTTTGGGTTGGAGAACTCCAAACTGGTTTGTACATCTATTGTTACCGAATGTAAGTTGAAAAAAGAAGATGATTCACCTAAAGCTGATGCAATTATGTACAAATCAATGATTGGAGGATTGTTATACTTGACTTCTACTAGACCAAACATTATGTATGTTGTTTGTTTAGCAGCTAGATTTTAGCAAGAAACAAAGGAATTACATGTTGCATCAAAAAGGATCTTTAGATATTTGAAGGGTATAAAAGATATGGGGTTGTGGTATCCGAAGGATTCAAATTTCACTTTGACAACCTATACTGATGCTGATTGGGCCAAGTGTGTTGATAATAGACAAAGCACAAGTGGTGGACCTTATTTCCTTAGCTCCTGGTTGGTTGCGTGGTCAAGTAAGAAACAAGATTTTGTATCTTTATCTACTACTGAAGCTGAATACATTGCAACATCCTCATGTTGCACTCAGGTACTATGGATGAAATAAACGTTGAAGGACATTGGCATATCATTTGGTGAATCGATCTCAATAATGTGTGATAATACCAGCACAATAAACATTTCCAAGAATCTAGTACAACACTCCAAAACGAAGCATATATCCATCAGATATCACTTCTTGAGAGAGAAGATATTGGAGAATGAGGTAAGATTTGAATATGTACCCACAAAAGAGCAGATTGTAGATATTTTCACAAAATCGTTGAGCAAAGATACTTTTGAGTATATCTGATAGAAGTTAGGGATTCTACCCCCTCCGAGTCAACAATAATGTGCACCAAGGTGTGTATTGGTCCAGGGTATTAATGCTCACTCTTATCTAGATCAATGCTTAGTGGCTTCCTCATATGTGGAGCAGAGTAAGTTTCTCAAGGGGAGTATTTTCCCTTTGTTCTTGATGTCAAAGGGGGAGAAGAAAAGAGGTTCCTTGATGATGTTGACCTTATTGTTGAGTTGGTTGGTTTGTCGTTGATGAATGTTTCCATCAATGACAAACTCTAGCAACACAATGGGATAAAATCTTTTGGGTACATACCTATCTACAAAGTGGTTACCGTGTCCCAAAACATTATTTGCATCGTAATGTGTATATCCTACTCCTTGGTTCCGGATATCATGGTTAATATGTAGCATTTTGATTTGAGCAAGGAGGTTATGTGTGGCCCATGTTTCATTCCCTTCCACTATGAGAATGTTTTTATGGTGACCCAATTCAAATTGTGTTTGATCGACTCAGGAGTTTATGGAAGCATGAAATGGAATTGTGTTTGGCCGACTTGAGAAGATTATGAATGCATTGCTTGGTATAAGTAGAAGTTGATCCCGTTCGATGAAAACAATTGTGGTGAATGCAAATCTATAAATCTAGATATTGTGTGAAAGTATATCAGAGACAACAGACAGTGAGTTTCTTTCGGTGTGACTGTTGGCGATAGTTATTTCTTTGGTGGATTCCATTTTCATCATTCTTCTAGTAGTGAGCCATTTTCTGTAGGTAGTGAGCCTTTCTCTTTTGGCAGTGATCCTTTTTGTATCTTTGGCTATAATAGTCGAGCAGTGATCCAAACCAATAGTGAGCCACCCTGTAGTGAGCAACTTGACAGTGAGCTCTTGTAAAAATCACCTTAACTGATATTTTATAATTGAGAATTAGCATTCTCAGTGGTTTTTCCCATCTTAGGTTTCCATGTAAATTATGGTGTTCCTTGTGCATGGTGTTGTTAAGTGCTTTCATGTTCATATCTATTTAATTGTTATCTGATTGATTTGAGTTTGTTTCGGATTAATTAAGGATAAGAAAATTGTTTTATGATAACTGATTCACCCCCCTCTCAGTTATCCAGATTGTTCAACAATTGGTATCAAAGCTTTGGTTCCTCGAAGGAGATATCAACTGCTTGGGGTAGATCTGATGGCACACAAACTGACAATTCTAGGGTTTCATGGATCTGACTATAGTTTTTAGAAAGTGTAGATGAGAGGTTATCTAATTTCTCTAGGGTACAAAACTTGGAAAGTTGATGAGACAAAATATGTTGAACCGAGAAGTGGTCCTTCTAGTGTGGATGAGATTTAAACCTATGAAGAGAATGAGAAGGAAAGGTATGCAATATTCAGTGCTTTATCTAATACTAAGTTAACAAAAGTTATTTCAATGGAAATTGCTTATGATGTTTGGGAAAAGTTGAAAGAAATCTATGAAGGAAATGATAGAGTCAAATTATAAAAGAAGTTGATAGCTAAGCACAAATATGAAAACTTGAAGATAGAAGAAGGTGAGGATATAGAAAGCTACTTTCAAAGTTGACAGTGCAGTAAATGAAGTCAAAAATCAAGGAGGCATGCTGACAGATGAAGATGTTATGGAGTAGATTTTGATGACCCTACCAGAGAGCTACAGTGACAAGATCTCAACTATTGAGGAAGTTTATGATCCAATTAAATTCACTAGAGAGAAAATATTTGGCACACTGACCGCATTTGAGATGAGAAAATTTGGAAAAGAAAAGGAGAGATCTGAAACAACCTTCAAAGCCACAAAAATAGAAGATGATCCGGATAGTGAAAGTTCAAATGAGTTGGAAGAAAACTTCACAAAAATAAATAAAGAAGGCACTGACAAGTACAAAGGTATGCTACCTCTTAAATGCTTTAGATGTGGAAAGATTGGTCATTTAGCAAATAAGTGTCCGGAGAAAAGAATAAGGCAAAAATTTGAAAAGATCAATAAGAAGGCCTATTACGTTAATGAGAATGCCAGTATTTTAGATGATGAATCAGATCATGAGGATTGTTTATTTTTGGACCTAGATTTGATATCTCTAATATTTGTCCAGAATCTAATTATATTATTGAAGTTTCATTATTTTTCAAAAGAAATAGAGATGAATGGTTGATTGATAGTGCATGTTCAAATCATATGATCGGTGATAAAAGTAAGTTCATAAAACTTGAGAAATACGATGGAGGTTCTATTAGATTTGGAGATGATAAAATAACATAGATTGTTGGAATTGGTTCTATTACCTTTGATGGAAAATATAACACCGACAATGTTTACTATGTGAAGGGTTTATATCATAATCTCTTTAGTGTTGGACATATGTGCAAGAATGGCTATAATTTTGTGTTTCAGAATGATGGTTGTGAGATCCAGAAGAGTTCCAGAATAGTTATTGCAGTAGGAAAAAGAACAAGTGGGAATATGTATCAATTGGAAGGAGCTATAAAGAGATTCCTATTTTCTCAGAGCAATGACATCTGGCTTTCGCATAAGAGGATTTGTCATATCAACTTTGACAAACTGGTAAGAATAAGTTCAACAAGGGCAGTCAGAGATTTTCCAAGACTGACCAAACCAGACAACATTATCTACAAAGGATGTCAAGAAGGAAAACAAACCAAAGGGATATTATGAGGAAAAGAAGCATCATCTACTAGATTGTTGGACCTTATACACACTAACCTATGTGGTCCAACTAGAACCAGAAGCTTGCAAGGTGAGAAATTTTTCATGTTATCAGTAGATGATTATTCTAGAATAACTTGGGTCACATTTTAAAAGAAAAATCTGAGGCTCTAGAAAAATTCAAGATTTTCAAGGCAAGAGTTGAGAATGAAGTTGATAGGATAATCAAGTGTCTAAGATCTGATAAAGGATGAGAGTTCATTTCTGATGAATGTTTAAGATATGATAGAGGAGTGTTTAAGATCTGATAGAGGGGGAGTGTTGGAAAATGTACTCTATTTTTTCACACTATGTTTGCATCCCCTTTGTTGGTGTAATTAAATGTTTTGTACCTTGTCTTAGGTCATAATTACACCTTAGTTAAGTTTACTTAGGGACCACATAGGAGTTGTTGGAGAATTTCCACCTTTGGTGGACTTATCATGGTATCACTCTATCACCTCCACCTTTCATGGACATATCATGTGATTAGGTTTCCACCTTTTGTGGTAGATCCACTATTTGTGGTGGTTATCACATTATCACCTTTCCACTTTAGGTGGAGTGATAGCTTTTCATTGTTGTCTCATGTCATAAGATTGTCATAATCTTATGCACTCCTATGTTCTCACCTTGGCTATATAACCAAGGGGTCTCTACTACATTTGTACACACATTGAAGCATTATCATTGACATTGAATACAGTTTATTCTTGTCATATTATTTTCTCTCTTCTTTGTGCTTTCTATTTGGTCCATAGATCTTGGCATCCATAGCCAATTCTAACATGGTATCAGAGCATGTTTGATTCTAACATGGTATCAGAGCGGGTTGGGTGCCATTGGAGAGTCATTTTCTGAAGAGAGGTACCAGATTTGAGGAGGTTCCATTTTTGGCTCTTTATTGTAGGTTTATATCGGAGCTTGCTGGTACAAATCTAAGCTCACCATTGCGTCCGAAAGGTTCGATAAAGTCGATTTTTCCTTCTGTTTAGTCCAAATCGGACATATGAGGCCAAATCTATGAGGGTTTGAAGCTGCATTATGGTTGCTAGTGCAAAAGGTAGCTGCATTTTTCGAGCATTTTGGGTCAAATCCAACCCTGCCATCGTGTTCAAAAGGGCCAAAAACCCTAAGATCGATTGTCCAATTGTCCAAATCGGAGCAAGTCATTTGGTGAGGCAAAATTTTTTTGCCCGAAGAGCCGTACGACCCCCCAGGCGTCATTATTGCGTCGACGGTATGATTTCAAAAAATATATATATATATATATTTTATTTATTTCAGGAAAAATTATGAAAATTTTATATTTTCCGAATTAAATTGCATTTGAAAAGTTTTTTATTTGAAAAATTAAAAAAAAAAAATTTAAGCCTGTGTATGCAGACAACCTGCAAGTTGCAGGTGTACTCTACCACCCGCAGGTACACGGTGGCCTGCCACCCGCCACGTGGTGGCTCCTCCACCATCCGCGTCAAATTCACCGGCGGGCTCATAACATTCACCGGCCGGCAACCTCCATTCCGGCGGCCTTTCCTCCCATCGGCGGCTCATTACGAGATTCTGTTCGGCGGGAATATTCCGTCAACAATTACCGGCCAAAGTTTTCTAGGAGAAGGGTGGCGGCGAGTTTGATAGGCCATAGGCTGTCAAATTTAACACCAGGTTTTGCTGATGTCATCATTAAGTCATCAGTGCGTCAGCATCCTTTTCAAATTTTTGACCCTCTCACCATTAGAGTTTTTCATTTTGCAGTCCGACTTTGAAGGCTCATATCTTACTCATTTTGGCTCCTTTTTTGGAGAAATTTTTCGTGATATTCATAGCGGTGCAATCAGTTTTTGGTTTTGGCTTCTGGTTTTTCCAGAAATTGTAGATTCTCACAGGTGTTGTTGCTTCGTCCTCATTTTGAGAACTTTGGGAGCTCATAACTTGCTCCTACGGTAACATTTTTGGGTGCCGTTTTTTTTGAAAGTGCATGATTTTTCCTGTAATTTCCAGTGGTGTGATCAGATTTATCTCATCTACTATAATTTTTCTACTATGAGTTTGTGGCCTATTTTGGCATCTGCATGTACCAAGATCAAAGTCCACCTTACTGTTTTTTGCAGTGGCAATTGTAAACGCACTAAGTATAAAGTGTCAAATCAGATATTGCTTGGGGGGGCTTCATGATTGAGTGATTTGGGGGGGTAATCTTGCAGTGATTGGTTGCATTCTTTTGCTTGGTTTGTGTTCTTGCAATGGGGAAATCTCAAATTGAACTCCTAACCCCACATAATTATGCTACATGGAGAAAATTAGTATGGAACTATCTCTTGGGAAAAGGTCTAATAGGCTATCTAAAGGAAACCGTTTCTCAACCTACTGATGCTAATGAATTGGCAAGATGAGAGATTAATCGTGAGAAAACACTTGGATGCATATGTTCACTAGTCTCATTTGATTTACAATTTCATATTGATTCATGTACAACAACTAAAGAAGTATGGGAGACTTTTGAAAACTTGTATGGTAAAACAGATAAGATTAGGGGATATCAGATTGATAATGATTTGATGAATCTTGATCCTAAAAGTTTTGACCACATCCAAGACTACATCTCCAAAATAAAGCAATTAAGAACACAGTTAAAGAATGCAGTATTGAAAAAGAGGATTTACAGTTGATTATGAATGTGTTATCCAAGCTTGGTCCGAGTATTTAGTATTTATTTCTGGCTTTCATACCCATCGAATTTCTATGGGAGCATCATATGTTGATCCTAAGTTTGATGACTTTGCAAATCTCCTGATCCAAGAGGAAGCTAAGTTAATGAACATGGGTCTAATCAAGTCTTCCAAGCCACATGCATTGGTTTCTAGTGAGTCAAAGGTACATAAAGAATCAGGGAATCTTGATAAGAAGCAAAAGATGAAAAAGAACAAGCCACATAAAGAATCAAAATCCACTCATTCAAAAGAAGAATCATCTAAGAAGAAGAGGTCTTTTTGTGCATATTGCAAGAAGGATGGACATGAAGAACATTATTGTTATAAGAAGGATATTGATGAGTTGAAAAATCTTCTCAAAAGAAATCAAATTGGTTTGCTTTCTAGAATGACAGAATCTTCTTCTCCTTCTTCTACAAAACAGTCTAAGGATAAAGTTCATTTGGCATCTACATCAAGCAGTAAAGGTCAAGCTCTTTATGCTTATTCAAGTCCAGGATCAGGTAGATGGCTTCTAGATTCAGGAGCATCACATCATATGGCATCTTCGCAGGATATATTCTCTTCATTTCAGCCTTGTTCTATGTCTCCTATCTTGATGGGAAACAATACATACATGAGTGTAATAGGGAAGGGATCTATTAGTTTTGGGGACAACACTTTCCAGGATGTTTTGTGTGTTCCTCATTTGAAAAACAATCTTCTTTCCATATATCAGATTACACATGGTGGAAATGGGAGATCTGTGGAGTTTACACCTGATTCAGTCATCATTCGAGACTTGGAGAGTAGAGCGATCATTGCTACTGGGATGGTTGATCATTCATCTCAGTTGTATACCTTTGCAGATTTTGCTTCTGATGGTGACATTGTTCCTTCGGCTGTTCATCACACTCCTAGTGTGAACCATGATTTAGAGGAGACATTTGGCTACTTGAACTTGGGAGTTCTCACATTAGATCCAATACTTGAGCCATGCATTTCATCTCCTCCATCTACTATTGTAGTTGATGATGCTTGTGATTCCACAGTTTGGGTTCCTTGTGATTCAGTGCAACAGGACATACATAGTCTTCCAGATATGGCTACTTTGGATGGCTTCTTGACAGGTATTTCAGACTTGTTTGTGGAGTCTCATCTTGCAGATTTGGGGGACATCATTGATGACATGCATCTTCTCTTTGATGAAGATGCTCCTTCTTCAGTTGTTGTGAGGGAACACTCTGACCCTCTTGTTCATTCTCTACATGATCATTCTTTGCAGTTTGACATGAGTGTGGATACTTTTGGACAGCATTTGGAGGAGGCTTCTTTTTCTTTAGAGGGGATATCATTCTCTTTGGATCATGTTCTACATTCTTCTCTACTAGATGTTGGATTGTACTCTTCAGCAGTGTGGCCTAGAATGCCTGTTTGGAGTGTGTAAGCTTTCGGCATTGACATGGAGACACTTGAGCATGCTTCAGAGACATCATCCATCCTGCATACATTATTGGTTTTGTTTCTTCCTAAGGGGAGGAATGTTGTTTGGCGAGATCGGATCATCTTCAGTATTCAATGTCAAGCTTCTACCATCATTGCAGGAGACTCAACATTGAAGGGGGGCTGCCTTGTCTCTCTTCTACTTCTCTCTTATGGGGGGGTCTTTTTCCTCACATGGGGTTTTTACCTTCTCATTCATGATTGAGAGCATTTCCATTATTGTATTTCATCTCTCTTTTGGGGAGGAGTTTTGTCCCACTGGGTTTTCTCCTTTTCTCCGTTTGTGAGAGATTGCATTGCATTTGTACATGGGTACCTAACATGGCCTAGTTGCCGGGACCCATCTTGCATTGTTTTCATTTGTGTATATTCTCTCTAAGTTGCACTTAAAGGGGGGTGTTGGTGTAATTAAATATTTTGTACCTTGTCCTAGGTCATAATTACACCTTAGTTAAGTTTACTTAGGGACCACATAGGAGTTTTTGGAGAATTTCCACCTTTGGTGGACTTATCATGTTATCACTCTATCACCTCCACCTTTCATGGACATATCATGTGATTAGGTTTCCACCTTTTGTGGTAGATCCACTATTTGTGGTGGTTATCACATTATCACCTTTCCACTTTAGGTGGAGTGATAGCTTTTCATTGTTGTCTCATGTCATAAGATTACGACACTTGTCATAATCTTATGCACTCCTATGTTCTCACCTTGGCTATATAACCAAGGGGTCTCTACTACATTTGTACACACATTGAAGCATTATCATTGACATTGAATACAGTTTATTCTTGTCATATTATTTTCTCTCTTCTTTGTGCTTTCTATTTGGTCCATAGATCTTGGCATCCATAGCCAATTCTAACATGGTATCAGAGCATGTTTGATTCTAACACCCTTAATTAATGGGACTTAATTAAGATTCTAATTGCCTAAATTATACATTCTTAAGCCTTATTATTCTTGTTTTCTGAAAGGGAAACTTATATTAAACAAATGCTAGCATTATTTTAAAAACCTTGGAAATTGTGTGTCCTGGATTTAGGTCCCAGGACTCATTCGCCCAAGGGTAAATGGGTCCTCCTTAAGTGCCAAGACCTAATTTTTAACATGTTTTTGGTGGCATTTTAATAATTTTATCCTTAAGTGGAAAGACCTAATTTTTAACATGTTTTTGGCGGCATTTTAATAATTCAAATTCAAGATTTAAATGTTGGCTTATGGAATCTATTTTTTTAGGAAATTAAATAAACACCTATAAATATATAGTTATTTTATCAATTCAAACTTAACATGCATAATTCAAATTTCACAAGAGAAAAGTTATTGTCAATAGCATTGAAGAGCATATTTATCAATCATTTATAGTAGCATTCAAGATCATATCATCATGTCAAAGTTATGGGTGTTCATATTATGTTTTGGAGCTAACATTGTGATGTAGGTTTCAAGCATTCAAGCATCAAATCGAACAATCTTTGAAGCGAATTCAAGCAAGATCTAGTCCTTTAAGGGCAGCCATTGAAGGTTTGGTGAGTTGTGACATAGATTTGTTCATTCATCAATCCTTGTCATTTTGTCATTATTTCATTATCAAGGTTTAATTACCAAATCAAGGTTTGACCAAGGTAAACCCCTATTCACCCAAAAACAAACATTTTCCCTCTCTTTGTGTGTGCATATTTACAGGTGAAGAAGGATTGAAATTGGATCAAAAGTGTAATTTTTTAAAGTTGTCATCAAAGTTGTCAAGCCACAGAAACTCACCAAGAGAATTTATTTCTAACATTTTGAAAGTGGAATCTAGAGGAATCAGGAGCTAAGATCTAGAATCAAAGGACTATGAAATCATATTTTGTACCCCTGTATAGAGACCCATGCTCCCTAGGGTGAATTTGTCCTAGTAGGACACTCAACAACCACTTTTGGTGACAAGTACACATTAGTCTACCCTTCTCAGATTTGCTGGAAAGTTGTTGTTTCTATTTGTGCTATCCTTTATTTCAGAATTTCAAGTTTTGCATCACATAATTGAATTCATTAGGTATTTTATTTTCATCTCCCAAAAGTGCATTTAAGTCATTTTATGTCATAAGGAAAAATTACAGATCCCCCATTACCATAGAGTTGACTCACCTCAAGGTTGAAAGTCAATTCTCCCTTGGGAGAGATCTCCTTTTCCTTTTTCCTAATTAAATTAAAAGAAAAGTAGGTGTGTTAGGTCATCATTTCATTTTGGTGAACCCTATTTCCTCCCCCCTTTCAACCAAATCTATTTTCTTTGTTCAATATATATTTATATACGTCAAGTACATTAATAATAAACATCAATAACCCTATAGCCTTCTATAATGAAACCAACTTGACTTGACTTCATTTTACATAACCAAAAGACATAACTTAAGATCAACTTACTCAATTACGTCAATATCCAAAACCTGACCCATGCATAATCAATAAAATTAGATGGCTTCACTATTCAATTCTTATCCATAACCTTCTCTTGGGTGATACTCCCCCTCATCTGCTAGAGGCACATAATCCATTCGTGTATATCCACTTGGAAAAAAAAACACGTAGTTAGCCATATCATTATATTGCATCCATTTCATTGCATATTCATCAAAATTTCCATGAAATACATAAAACCATTGAGTTTCATATAATTCATCATAACATTCAACTTGTTAAGCTTCATAATCACATAAATTCACATTGAATTTAAGTTAAGGTGAAAATTAAATAGTAGTTCAGGGACAGGGTGTAACATATTCCCCCTTAAGAATCATTGTCTATGATCTGGAGTATCATTACATATATTAAATTAATTAAAAATTTTCAAATTCCAACAAAAAATGTGGAAATTTTTGCTTAATCTCCTGATAATCTTCTCACATTGCACCATATTTCGCATATTGGTCCCATTGGACCTTGTATTGCAACACCTCTCTATTACATAGGTGGTTCTTATGCTTTTCAAGCACTTTGAGTGGCTCGATCATAACCACCCCTGGGTCCTGAACCTAAAGTGCATTCCAATCAATTATGTGATTATTTCTTGGAAAGTATTTCTTAAGATAGGAAAATGAAACACATTATGCATCCTAGCAAGAGCGAGTGGTAGAGAAATTTTGTAGGCAACCGGGTTAACTTCCTCAAGAACTTCAAAAGAACCTACATAACGTGGGGCTAACTTAGAAGACTTCCCAGACTTTATTGTACTCTTTTGAGATTTAACTCTCAATAAAACTTTTTCTCCTACTGAGAAATGTTTGGGCACGTATTTGGCATCAACATAAATATGTTTGTTATCATTGGATTTCACTATCCTTTTCTTGACATATCTAACCTATTCCTCCATTTCCAAATGATTTATGGTCCAAGGCTAATCCTATCTTCTAGCTTATCCCAACTTATAGGAGTTTGGCACTTTCTTCCATACAATGCTTCAAATGGAGCCATCTTAATTATGGAATGATAGGAATTATTATATGCAAATTTCACAAGTAGAAGATAATCCTCCCACTTGTATGGTTGATCCATACAATACACTCTCAGTAGATCCTCTAACACTTGCTTTGAACACTCTCTCCTTCTAACCATCTATCTCTAGATGATACACTAAACTTATGTTCAACTAAGTTCCCAACAAGGTAAACAAGGGTTGAAAAAACCTTTAAGTCATACGCGCATTGTTTTCTAAAATAATCTTTTTAGGAACACCATGCAATCTGAAAACTTCTTGCATAAATTTATGAGCTATGATAGGTGCTCCATCAGTAAGATTCCCTAGTATAAAGTGGGCTACCTTGGTGAGTTGATCCACCACTAGCAGAATTACATTATGTCTATTCCTAGACATAGGGAGATCTTGAAAAAAATCCATACTAATGGTCTACTATTTCCTTTTCGGAATCTCATGAGGGTACAATAGTCTTGTCGGGTGATGATGTTTTGCCTTCACCCTTTGGCATTGTAGGAACTTTTCTACAAACCTTGCAACATCCCTCTTCATCCTTTTCCAAAAATATAGTGCCTTAACATCAACCAACAATTTTGTCACTCTCAGATGTCCCAAATAGGGTGAGGAATGAACCTCTTTCCAAACCATGTTCCTTAGCTCTCCTGCATTTGGAACACACATTCTTCCCTTAAATCTCAGTAATATTCCATCAAAAAAAATAAAAATTCATCATACCTTGGATCCTGGGGATTGTCCATTAGAGCTTGTTTGCCTTGCTCATAATATTTATCACCTTTGGACTTTTTTAGTACTTGACTCTTAAAGTCGGTTTGTATGGAAATCATGGAGGAGATATATCTCCTTTGACTTAGGTATCTGCAACCAAATTTTCCTTTCCCTTGATGTAACTTATCTCAAAGTCATAATCTGATATCATCTCCAACCACCTCCTTTCACAAGAATTTAAATGAGGTTGGGTAAATATATACTTAAGACCTTGATGGTCTAACCTTAGTTCAAAAGGTTTCCCCGATAGATAATGTCACCACATTTGTAATGCATGAACTATGGCTACAAGCTAAAGATCATGGGGTGCATAATTTTTCTCATATGTTTTTCGCTTTCTAGATTCATAAGCAATGACCCAACCATCTTGCATAATCACTCCACCTAGCCCTTCTCTCGAGGCATCAATGATGACTACAAACCGCCCCTCTAGGTTAGACACTTTCAAAATTGGTGTCATAGTCAACTTCTCTTTCAATAGGTCAAATGCCTCCTAAAATTTTTCTAACCATTCAAAAATTTTACCCTTTTTTGTAGAGAAGTGATGGGATAGGTAATTCTTGAGAAATTGGCTACAAATTTCTGGTAGTATCCAACCAGTCCCATAAAACTACAGACTTCATGCATATTTTTTTTCAATTTCAACCATTCTAAGACAACTTTAATCTTTGTAGGGTCCACTACAATTCCTTTTGTTGATATTATATAACCTAAATATTGTGTTTCTTTCTAAAAGATCGTGCACTTGGATAGCTTCCCATACAACTTGTTCTCTCTAAGATGCTGCAAAACAAACTATAAATGTTGATGGTTCTCTTCCTCGTTCTTAGAATATATCAATGTCATCAAGGAAGACAAGAAAAAACTTATCTAGACAATCTTAGAATATGTTCTTAATCAAGTTCATGAATTTTCAGGAACATTCATCAATCCAAACGGTAGAACTATGAACTCGTAGTGCCCATATCTAGTTGTGAAATCTGTTTTGTGGATGTCCTCGTCCTTAAGTCTCAATTGATGATATCTAGACCACAAATCAATCATTTAGAAGACTATTACTCCACACATTTGATCAAAAATATCATCTACATGTGGCAACTGGTACTTGTTTTTTATTGTTACCTTGTTGAGCATGTGGTAATCTATGTATAATCACAATGTACCATATTTCTTCTTGACGAAGATCACTAGTGCTCCCCAAGGTGATACACTAGGTCCTTTCAAACCATTCTCTAAAGATTCTTGCAACTGAGCTTTTAGCTCCATCAATTCTGTTGTCATCATTTGGTAATGGGCCTTGGATATTGGTTTTGATTCCAGTGTGATGTCAATTGAAAAGTAAAAATCCATTTTAGGTGGTAATCTAGGTAATTCATTTGGAACACATCCTGATAATTTTAGAGAAAGGGATATTTCTCCAAATCTAATTTCTCTTGATCCATGGGCTCTCCACATTCTTCTCCTAGAAGCTTTTGAGAATCGAAAAAACATCAAGTCATCTTGAAATATGAACTCATTGTTGTTGCAAGGTTCTTTTATTTCATCAAAACTGTAAAGAGTTGGCAACCTATCTACTTGGCTTTCTTCAATTACATGGCAAATATCTACCTTATCTTGACTTCTCTAGGTGTCCCTTGTAGGAAAAATTTATTTCCTATCATCTAGGCATTCTACTATTTTGATGAAGCAATCCACCTTAGCCCCATGCCTCCATAACCTATTGATTCCTAAGATGACATCGTAAGACCCTAAGGGAGATACATAAAGTTTGACATCTGTTGAGAAACTTGGCAAATCAATCCTGGCCTCAAACAAACATTGCTCTATCATAGCTCTTGATTGGTTGGCATATTCTACAAACCAAGAGTTTTCTATATATCCAACCTTTCTAGATATTCTACTTAACAATTTACGGGAAACAAAGCATTATGTTGCACCAATATCAATTAAAATTGAAATCGGTACTCCGAACAAAATACTTGTTATCTCAATAGGCATGATCTGGTGTTCCACTTGATGGTTGTCCAAGACTATGTGAATCCTTTGTTGAAACATAGTTTGTTGGGATGACAAAGGGTTTCCTTATGGTTGTGATCCTTGAGCTTTGTTTGGATAATTGATTGCATAATGGTCTCCACCACATGAATAACATCCTCCTTGAGGACATTGCCTTTCTATGGGATTGCCATAATTATCCTCACTTTTTTTATTGTTGTTGCCATTATTGTTCCTCGTGTACCTTTTGGACTCGTTTTGATTCCCATGAGAACTCCTATCATCCTTCTTATTGTAGTCCTACCTATCATTTATTCTCTTATTCATGGCTGTGAGGACTAGGACCAATTAAAAATTTTCTTGTTTTTCTCCCTATGAACAACCATGGAATTTAACCTTTACTCTCGTTTGATGGCTTTTTCATAAACCTGGTCCATAGTGGTGGGACCATGCACATCCACTTCTCCATTGATTTGGGCATTCAATCCCATTATAAATTTTTTGATCCTAAATCTTTTATCCTTTTGATATTGTGGGACATACTTCAAAAGGAGGGTGAATTTTTCCCAGTACTTGTTTACGGAAGACTCCCCTTGCCTAAGATTTTGGAAATCCATTAGCTTTTGGTCAAAGTACAATTGGAGAAACCACCTCTATCTAGATATAGTGACACACCGACTAATTGGTTCTTATTCATCCACCACATGGATGCTTCACCAGATAATTGGTATGCTCCTCAAATCGCTTTGGTTACTGTTGATGGTGTTTTCTGTACAACAACAACAACTCAGATAGAATATGATATCCTATCTCTCTTGAAAGGTAAATCTCTATGGGAAAAGAGATAACCCCAAGGTCTCTAATGTTAGGTCTTGACAATTCAACAAAACAACTTAGAGATTGTGTGAAAATGTTGGTAATCACAAAGGGACCTTACTACAAGCAAATACTGGACTTTGGATTTATTAGATCTACACAATGAATTGATACTTGAATCTTTAATTGAACCCAGATAATAAATAAATAGCAAAAGATGAAGGTTTCAGAGATAATTCTAAGACTACTTCTAACCCTAAGATTGATAATGCCAAAAGATAAAATGCTCAAAATGGACCGATCCCTCATAAACTACTTTCTGTTTAATCTAGATAAATCTGCAATTTCACAGAAATAGTGTAGTCTTCTAAGGTATTTAAAGATTTTCAAATGAAAAACATTCATTCAAACAATCCTGAACAAATCCTTATAATTGAACTAAGCACAATTTTAAGTCCAGGCTAACTTTGCAAAGCAGCTAACAATCAGCTAACTGGAAAAATTATGGACTAGAGATCGCTACAAACATTCCAAACATGAAACCCTAAGCATCACCAAACTATTTAACTATGAAATTACAAGCAATTTTAAAGATAGAACAACAAGAACCATGCCAGATGAAGTTCCACAAGATAGATACCAAATCACAATATCCTTTCTTAGATTAAGTCATCCAAAATGATAACAATTCCAGCTTTCTGTTACAACACTTGCTTGAAAATAAACCCTAGTTTGCTCAAATATGAAATCTCTATTCTACTTCTCTATGCATATCATGTATCACCTATCTATATCTCTCAAATGAGGCAACATGCCCATTTTATAGAGAACCCCTAAGATAAGTCGGCCCAAAAATAAGAATTTACAATAAAAACATGACCTACAAGAGGTCAGCCTCAAAAGATATTCAAATATAATATGAAATGTGCAATTCACACCAATTTCATCCAAGTCGGCCTAGGTATCAAAGGGTCAGCCCAATACATGTGAGTAATGGAAAGCACAAATATCAATGTAGGCCTACATAACTACCTCCCATCCTTGTCCTTAGCTCAATCTTCTTCACCATGCATGACCAACAATACTTTGTCCAGCTCAGCAATAGGTGGCACAGGCAAAACCCTAACTCTTATTTCAAGAGACTTAATATCATCCCTTGCCTGCCTTACTGTACCATCCCAATCAACCCTATTAATTAAGTATCTATCAATAACTGTAATATAGGTTGCAACATCATCTAGCTGATGTTCAGTGGCTGGTCCCTCACCAACTAGAGAATAAACATCTCTCCACCATTTCCTAAGTTGCTCTAGATTAAGATGCTTCAGAGCAAACTTTTTCCTTCCTATCATAATTTCAAAGAATGAGATACACTTATCATGAATACCAGTCAAAGTGTCCTCAATTTGCCTTCCTTGTTTGTGAATCTTCTTCAAGGCCTTCTGCCTCATTTGCAAGATTTTGAACCATTCCCAAGGCTTAGAAACCCTTGGGAAAGGAAGAATCCCACTCTTTACCAACTTATCCTCAGTAAATGTTTTTGTTTTCTGTAGTAGGAGATCAGTATCCTCCTTATCTTGAGTCAGCACAGTCTTCAACTAGTCCACCAACCTCATGGCATCCCCTGTAGTCGACAAGATATCCTTAATGGCAATATCTCCCTTTGTTTGAACACCCTGCAACCAAGCAACTGTGGCAAGTGTGGTGCCCTTCATCTTCTCAAGATCAGAGATGGTTTCCTGAGGCAAGAAACCCGCAACAGAGGAAGAGCTGATGGACTGCAAGGGTTTCATCAACTCCTGCAAGTAATTTTTTAGTTTCTCATTCTCTCTCCCTAACTCATGCCTGGTTTGTACAACCTTCTTCAATCTTCCCACAATTACAGCACTAGAGCCTTCATACTCCTCAATATCTTGCTCCACAGAAGCATGCCCTAGGTCAATATTCTGCACATGATAATCCCTGGCGGTTACATTATCTCTATCTTTATCTAGAGCAGGGGTAGCAATGTGAGCCACTCTATTGCCTGACCCATCTCTCTCAATCTGGGACACAACCCTAGCCTTCTTCTTAGTCTTTCCTTTTTCAACATTGGCCATTAAGTCATCCCAATTAGGAGGAGAATCTTCTACTATTACCAGTTTACTTTTCAATTCTTTATTCAACGAACTTGGAACAGTAGACTTAGTTGGCACTGTATCTTGCTTATCTTGCTCCTATTGGTCATTATGGGCATCCTTCTCAACACTTGGCACACTAGGGATATCCATGATTGGATCCTCCTTGTCTTGCAACTGCTCCTCTGCAATAACCTGTGCTGGTGAAGAGATCTTAGCTAGTATCTCCTCTTGTTGAGGAGATTTGTTCAATTGCTCTTCTGTAGGTGAATCTACATATGTTACCAAGGGAGACTGGATCACCTTGTTAGTTTCTGCCTCCACACTGTAGAGGTCTCCTTCCTGAAATTCCTCCTCACCCAAGTCATTAGGATCTTCATCCTTCCTTGGCTCTTCTTGTACACTACCAGTATCCTGAGGAATGGAGATACTTTCCTGTTCAGCAATGGGAGCAGTCACAGGAACATCCTCCTTCATAGCAGCATCCTTTGGGGAAGGAGTCCTTGACATCCTCATATATACTTGTGTTCTTTCCCCTGAACTCTCTACTTCTACCACTGGTGATTCAACCTCCTTATCAGTTTTAGGAGCCTCCTCCTGTTTCTGTGACAGCTTCACAACCCTTCTTCTCTTTGTCAATGGAGGGGTAACATCTACCTCTTCCTTCTCTTCTTTGTCTTTTTCAGCCTCTTTCCTCGAGACATGTCTCCTCTTCTTGGTAATAGGTTTCCTTTGTTTACCCACTTATGCCATCTTCTCAGTTTGAACATCTCTAACCTGAATTTTGAAAGGAGAATCCAATTTTGTCTTACCTTTAGGATCTTGTTCGTGTGATTTTTCAGAAGCAGAATGAGACTCCAAGTCTCCCATCAGATCATAAGTACATTGAACACCCTCACTCTCCAATTCTAGTATCTTGTGTTTCAACCACATTTTGGTGTATTTGATCACCAGAGTCATGATTTGATCCAATTCTGTTTTCTCTTCTTCTAACCAGTCGATCTCTCCAATTGGCTTGTCTTTCACCACCTCGAAGGCATGACCCTAAATTAAATTTCCATCCTCTTCCACTTGGTCAAGGATGGCCTTCACATTGTATAACCTTACCAAGTCCACTGGCAACCTAGAGAATTTCTTCTTCCTTAATTCAAATTCATCACCAAGGTTAACCCAATAATCTTCAATATGGGCCTTATGGCTATACTCCCTACTGGATTTCTTTTGTGCCTCACCAGTGATGTCAAAGCTTGCTCTCTTGGAATGGAAAGAGAGACCAAATGCACTCATCTCCTCCTAAGAAGCATGCATAAACTGGATAGAAGGGTAGACCTCATTCATTCCTATCTTCAAGGGAAAATCATTCCCAAAACCTGTTTTATGCTTATCTCCCTTTATAATTATGTCAAAGTCACAAATCTGCCTAGTGACCTCCAACAATATAATATGATCAGTAGGGTACCTCGGGAGTCTGTAGGGATCCCTTTGACAACCATCAATCCTAATGTAAGAGAAAGTGGGAAACTGGATAAACCATGCCCCATACCCCCTTATCAATTCTTTAGCCTTGTCAGAAATCCTTACATGCTCTGCACCTTGGAGCAATCTGGTGATATACATTGTGAAAGCATCGTTTTCTCTTCTATAACTTCCTCCAGTTAGGTGCAGTTGTGGATATACCTCATATATTGCATCCTGACCAAATGTACCTCTAGTGCTCAACCCCTTATATGCGTGAAATCTTGCCAATCCATACATCAAGTAGGAGGTCATGGTGAAAGTCTTGGTTTTCAAGACATTGCACAACTGCTCGTGGATGACTGCACTTATGGCACCTATCCAATGATAATCTATACCCTGCTCCATCTGAGCAGTAACATTAAACATCCAACTCTCAAACACCCCTGCACTCTTCAATCCTACCAGTTTACTGAGAAGAGTGATAACATTGTAATATTCCCTTTTACACTTGAGCCTAAATAGCTGCTTTGGCAATTTGGAGAAATGAGACTTGGGCTTCTCCAACCAAGAGTTGATTACCTGCTGGGACTTGACCACATTTTCCTCATAGTATTTCCTTGTTGTGTTTATATCAAAGGCCACCACATGTGACCTGTCAGGCATATCAAAAGTCCTAGCAATGGACACAGGACTAAAACTTCCCACAATCCTTCCCTGGGGACCAATTATCCTTTGCGTCCCTCTGTCATAATTCTTGACACACTCAAGCACCAACTCATAGCACAGCACCGTGGAGAGAAAACCTGCTACATGTGCCAATCTGGATTCCACAATTCTTTTGGCCAATAAAGGAAGGTTTTGTGTTGCCAATTCAACTTTAAACTCTTCATAATCCCACATACCCACATTGGTATCGGTGATCCCTGACCAAATAGAAGTCAACTTGCTCTCAGGAATCTTGCTTCTTATATCCAATTTTACCTTCTCTGCATTAGAGACAGCAAAAGTCTCTGCACTTGGATCCGTTGCCTTCCCTTTGCCATGCCCAGTGACATCTTGTCCCGATCCTGCCTGCAAACAAATAAAGATGACTAAAATGAGGTCCAAGAGAAGCAACAAATGTAAGAAATCCATATCTCAAAGTTCGGGATTTAGCCCTCTTCACGGATTCCAAACTAGAGAGGAATTTCGAGGAAATCCGGACCAGGCGGAATCCAGCGAGAGAAACATATAAACCCCTAAATATCATCTCAATCCATCAATTCAATAAATGAATAACCTTAGAACAACTTAGCATAAGTTCATTTGATCATTTAAATATACTATCAATAAGCAAACTTCTCCTATAATCATCATATTCAATATTTTCACAAAACTTCGGAGGAATCGGACCAGGGCAGATTTTCCCAAAAACGGTAATAGTTATAATCAACCTGAGAAAATGGAGGAGACACGAAACATCCGAGAAAATCCACAGAAGTTGATTTTAGCGGGAATAAGATAAATTACCACAAAGCATGAATCCGACAAAATGACCTGAGCATGGATACCAGGAAAATCCGGAGGAAGTGGATTTTCACGAGGCAGACAAAAATCTGGTTTAAGTGGCAAAAGAGAAGGAACGGGAAAAGCCGAGGAAATCCGAAGGAAGTGGAATTTCGTGAAGACATCGAAAACCTGAACTCATCCACATTCTCTTATTTTTACCAAAATGAATCGAATGACCACAGACCTAGGGTCTGCACCTCGACAATGACCTAACCACAGACCCCAATGGACCAAATATGAATTGAAAACCCTCCTCTCAACAATTTGAGAGGGATTGGCTATGCCCTAGGTCAAGAACCCTAAAATCTCCGCCATGGGAGCACAGAAAAAACTAGGCACGACTTGCTTACGAACGACATAGGAGGTTTAGGACAAATGCAAGCAAGTGCCGAAAAGAATAGTGAAATACCCAACCAAAATAAATATTCAGTGACCGACCTGATGGACTGGCAGAACAACAAAAACCCTAAATGCCCGGACATGGCGCTCACACCCAAGAAAGAACGAAGCAACGAAAGACCAGAAAGAAAATGAAGCAAAATAATTCGAAACGAACAGAGGAAAGGAGCATATACCATGAGAACAAAAGAACTAGAACCGGCGATGCCAACAATCAACCCACAAACACGAGCAGGATACGAGCAACGCTCATGGAATTCAAATGCAACACTCGAAATAGCTTTGAAATGCACGATCTAGCAACACACCTCAAGCTCTAGCACTCAAACTCAAATGACATGTGAACAAACAAACTCAAATGGCCAATCACCCCCCAAGATTCAATATATCAATACCCCAAAAGTAACATAATCGCCATTAATGTGATCGACAAGATAGCCAAAACCAAAACCCAGAAATCAGATAGGGCATCAGACTTCAGAGAAATCCAGACACGAATGATTTCCCCAGATTTGGGTTTAAAGGCAACCACCTCTGAGATCCAAAAGAAAACCAGGAAAATCCGGCCAGGGCGGATTTTCCTGAAAACGGTGAAAAGTCTGAAATGCACTCAGATCTTAATATTTTTCAATAAAATTCACAAATGTGCCACTCCAATTGGCAAGATGAACATTAAATCATGGGTTTCAAGCAAGAAAACACTCCAAAAAAGAAGGGCCAAGACACCAAAAAGCAAAAAAAAATGAGGGTCCCCACTTTCAGTGGGGCGTGTGTGCAAAAACTGCACAACGGTTACCTCTAAGTAATTGTGGATTTCAAAATACTTTTCCATTTTAGTAATTCATGCCTCAATGACATCCCTGCTTACTATTCCATCAAATTTTTGGGGGTGAAACCTTCTTCATGTCTCTCGAAAATTCTTTAGCTAGTTGATCTCTCTTTGCTCCATCAGACCTAGACTCATAGTGGGTTTCACTATGTTTTCTTTCATCGTTGTGGTTGTGATAATTTTCATTCTCGCTCTCCATCGAGGATTCCTTTTCAGGTCTTCCTCTAACTTCATCCTCAAGGGTGTGAATCCTTTCCCTGGTTTCATGTAACAAAGTGAGGATTTGGTCCAACTTAGCCTCCAAAGTTTTAATCCACCAACCTTGCAGTTCCACTTTCACGATTTGGGTTCAGGGAACACTCACACTGAGGCAATATCAAAGAACTTTTAGCCATTCCCATCCTCCAAATAAAACCTGGGTTCTTGATCATTTGATTTCCCTTCATAGACGCTTTCAGACCATAAATCTTCCACTTTGGAGCATCACATGGTTCATTTGTGCAATCCATTTTTATGACTTTCCATACCTTAGCTGGTGTTCACCACTTGCAAACAAGATACCACACATCATTCCCCTTTTAAATAATCAAATAGAGCATCACTAATATTAAACACATTTGAAGTTAGTTGACTTTAACAATTTGAAACATGTTCTTTGCTCCCACTTGAGAATATTAGCTTAAACGAATTTTTGAACATTTGGTGTATTGGGGAAAACTAAGTGTCATGCTTAACCTTTGTTCGAATGCAGTATTTGCCTAGGCACCCGGGTACTCGAAACTCGATTTCATGACTTTCGATTAAAATTCCTTTAAAACACTTCAAAGTAATTCATGTAGAGCACAAAACCTTGGCAACATGCCTTCATCCATTTCTTTTGTTCCCACAAACTTATAAATTTGTGATGGTGGTAAATTGTGTTACTCTTGCCTTTTGGTGATGAGACTATTCTGACTATACATTCGGGCTCACCTTTCTCGAAAACCCAGTTTCCTATCTTACGACGACCCCTTCTCGAATTTAAATCCCTTTTAAAGTGATTTGCACTTTTCTTCATCATTACCACCCCACTTTAAGCATATAACAAGCAGGAAATTTTTTAATTTGGGTCTCCAAGCCTTTACATTCTTGGGGCATGTTGTGAGACCACACAACACATATCACTGGAGAGGTTTATTTGTAATTACACACACTATCACACACAAAAAAGAAATAAAATAAACATGTTGATCTTGTTATATATACCTACTCACATGTTAAACCAAAACATATATGAAAAATTCCACAACACTTATTCATTTCCTATATTTATTCAAATTAACTAAAGCATTGTTTCTTCATGGTTCATTTTCAATTGAGATAGAAAATAAGCATCACATACTACTTTCCATCATCACTAGCTATGTGTTCACATAAATAAAATCACAACACACATATAGGAAGAAAATAAATATATTCATCTTATTATACATACTTGCTCACATGTGACACTAGAACATATTCAAATGGTTTCATAATGCTTATTATTAATAATTAGGCCATAATTTCTTCATGATTTATTTCCAATTTTGATAACAAAAAAGTATCCCATACTACTTATCATCATTGGCAAGTATATCTACACTAAATTCTAAAATAATATCGATATTATAATAGTGAAAGTGTATCAACACTAAGATCAAAAGAGAAGCATCAAAATTTAATCATAAGAAGATAATCAACACTAAATCATTCAAGATAATCAATAGTAATTCATATGAGAGCATCAAAATTAAATTGGAAGATGATATTCAATACTAAATTTTACAAGGATTAGGGGCGACCCTTTGGTGAAATGGTGGGGCTTCTTGCCTGTAGAGCCAACAACCAAGGTTCAAACCTCGCGAGGTCACTCTCTACCGCGTAAACAATGGAGGTTACTTACCCTGGTGTTAAGGGGAGGCTCCTTGTTGAACTGGTGGGGCTTCTTGCCTGTAGTACCAACAACCAAGGCCCAAACCTTAATATCTTTTACGAGGGGTTGGGGCCCTAGCTCGGTTGGCTAAATCTTTCCTGTTGCAGGAGGTTGGTCACGAGGTCTAGTCTCCCCCACTCCCGTGGTACCGGAGGGCATGTCACGCCAGCGCCACCAGTCACGTTAAAAATTTTACCATGTGCATTGTAGTTTATAGTGGGTTGTGCTACCCGATTCCTGCAGTATAATAAAAAAAAAAAAACCAAGGATTGTTTTTTAAAGATCATATTAAATTGTACTTAAAAGTATACTATTACAAAAAAAACACATAGCATCAATTTGCTCAAAATAGCATCCAATAAAATCCTTATAGAGACAATATTTTTGTAAAAGCCTCAAATACTTAAAGTCTTAAATAAAATTTTAATTGAAAAATCCAAACCAAACTGAAATAAAAAATATCAAGTCTAAATTATACGCATCAATCCTTAAGCAATTTTACTCAAAAGGCTAAAACAAAAAAAAAAATAGTTGCAAAGGCCAAGGTCAAAATTATAATCATGAAAGCCTTATCAAAATTGAAGGTAGGGAAAGGTTTAATCAAAATTCTAGTCACAAAATAGAATATCATAATTCTAATTGCAAGAAATTGGTTAATGTGGGGTCAAATTAAAAGCATGGTTGTAACAATTTTTCTTCTCCTATCAAGTACATGGGAAAATTATTACACAAAAATACATCACCCACAAGTTCAAGCTCAATTGAAGAACAACAATATTTAAAAATAAAACATTATTTAAAAATTCATTCAATCATTCACATACATCAAGAATATTATCTTTCCTACAAGACAAAGAAGATAATTCATATACAACATTTTTTTGTTCTATGCCAACGACATTAGATCCTAAGGACATCTTATAGTTTTGCTTGAGCAATGGAGCTTGAAAGATCCAATATCACTAACTACCAGTCAACTATCATTTTTCTCTATTTGGTTCCCAAATTGAACCATCCAAAAAATGGACAAGAAACCAACTCATCTGAATAACTTTGACCCAATTTTAGGATCTACAAAACACTTATTGCACCTATACTATCAGGGCATCCAAAAGTTTACACTCAAAGGAATGCAATTTTAGCGAAGGAGGATCCACAACCTAGAGTTGAACGTAGATCTCTAATACCACATGTAATGGTTACTATAAAATAATAAAATATTAAAAGATTTCACATCAAATATTTAAAATTCATTTTGAAATTAGTGAATACACAACCCTTTCAAAATTATGCAAACCGAACATCATCAAAATAGTTACCGCCCATGAGATAAATCCACATTCAATACCTATAATTCATCACAATGTGCATCCCCATTTATAATACAATTTATTTCCTTTAATCAAAGTCAACTATTAGAAATCAAGCTACAACTCCATCTTGGAATAAAATAAATGCAAGTTTATATTCTTAATCAAAAAATCGATTTTGAGAAGGCTTTGAAATTTTTCATCCATTTGCAATCACAATGTAATAGCCTTTAACTATAAATGACATCAATCATGCTAAATTTTTGGTCTTTAAAATAAGATTAGAGCCTACCATTATCGCTAAGATATTTGTGAAAAAACTCATTTTGAAAATGTGAAATGAGAAGGGACCACAATCAAGGACACCAATCTTTATTCATTTCTATGATATCAAGAATATAATAGCAAAAAATAGAGGTGTCTTCCAAACAAACCAATTTCTCATAAAATGAGATAAAGTGTTTTTTAACATCCACAAATAACTAAAGTAGGTTAATAAGTATGAGAAACTATATCCACTTTGATATTACATTCTAATAGATGATTGGTTTCCCCAATATGCTCTCTTCCACCATCCAAGATGTAAGAAAATGAATTATTTCAAATGTCTCTATGTAATTTTTATTGGCATTAACTAAAACAAATTGCATGGCATCTCTATATTTTCATGTTCTAGAAAAAAAACTATCCTTCCCCTAAATCTATGGCCTCTCTATGGAATTTTTCAACCATGAAGAATGACATGAGGAGTTCCTCTAGAAGATAACTAAGAGAAATAAATTATAGCATCTAGATCTAACAAACTTAAAGTTTAATTGTTGATAAATAATGCATATTTGGGTCAAATCTCACATAATACTATAACACATCCACTCTCATAAAAAGAAAATATGCCAATTAAGAAAGATTTAATTCATCACAACCTATTGCTCTCACAAAATATGAAGCATAATGTTGTTATCATTAATCTAAGACTTAGAGAACGTATACATATATAACATTAGAGGGGAGCCAAAATGACATGATCACCATAGCAATATAAATTAAATAATACTTTTTATGAAATAAATAATTATAAATAATAAGAAAAAGTATTTATATCCCTCAAACTAAGTAATCATATAATCGATTTGAAATATCAAAATTAATATGAAATGTACTATGTAACCAGTTTAGACAATCTATTGCAATATGAGACTAAATAAGATAACAAAGACCAACTTAACATTGACACTCAATTACATGCACAAATAAAAAGTGATTCATATTGTGTGTGTGGAGATTCTTTTAGTCATGTTTCCCTACCAATTGTCTAGAAGCCCTCTCTTCAATGATACTCTCTCTTTAGTCTAAGGATGCCATTCCTTTCCTATTGCACTTATGAACAACAAATCCAATAGTTAGTATTTTTTAACATCATGATTAGATCTAACATTTAAATAATGATTAAACATGTCATAATTTGAAATTTATAATTTTTTATCAAATGTTTAAATATTACTTGCAATCATTAACATTATCAAGTTGAATAATAATCAACACAATCATAATTATTTTTCTTGATTGTTAGCCAATCAATGATTAAATACACTATTAAAGTATTTATAACTAGGCATATGAAATAGAGATGTGATAAGAAAAATATGTCACAATGCACCCTCATGCACTAGAGATGTTGTGACACAACATTGCAACTTTCATAGTACACATTATCAATGCACAAAGCGTGATTGTACACAAGATATAAATTTGTTATGTAATAAAATCACCATGATGACCATGAGAGAGGGCAGAGTTCCCTTTAACCATGATGGTAGGGTGTACAAGACTGCTAACCACATCTCTCACAAACTAGCAAGGATAGAATGAGAATAAATCTTCATTTCTTAGGCCAAGGAAACCCAATATTTTTTTTATTCCTCTAAATTATCCAAGACCACCACACATCCAAAATGATGTGAAAGAACATCCAAACCACAATAAATGCCAAACTAGGAGGTTGAACAATAGGGAGAGTCACTATCTTGAGCTAGTTTGTAAGACTATTTATTTACTCCTAATACATAAACCCCAAACAAAAGGAAGAATAACTAATAAATGACATAAAGTACCCATCACACTAAGACCCTAGGGAACAACTTCCATCTAGGAAATTTCTCTATAAATAATTAGAAACTACCCACTACCTTAGGATAACTCTATCAATCATTATCACCCCATTACTATTTATAATTTTCTATAATCATTCTTAGATCCCAAAATCACCCCTTCCAACAATTTTTTTTTCCTTGAGAAAAATAAGTTATTTTGAAGAGAGCACAAGACCTCAAATGAGGAGGGTTATTAGAGGCTACAAATTTTATATTGATGATGCCAAAGGAATCCTCTATAAGTGTCCTCACATAATTTATCCTTAATATTAAGGTTTTAACATCCAACACACTTACCAAGGCAAATGGGTCAATCCCCATACATTGCTAAGCAATACATGGTAAATAACAAAATAAAAAAATGAGATAGAACTAACATGCACAAAAGTGTTATGTGAAAGTGACTCACACCAATGAGATATGACATCCCTATGTATCAAAAATATTGATTCGAATTACATGAACCATCATTTCATAAAATTGGGCAAGAATTTATCTTCTTCAAATGGCTAACAAACTCAGTCTACCATGCTCCTAAAGCACTATTAAAAACATATATTTCCATGAAATTATTATACATTTTACTACACCTCATTTCATAATCATGTTGCAAGGGATAGAATTTAGGATTGATAAATCATGGGAAACCAATCAAATATGGTGTGAGTGTATTCAAATCCAACATGCAATATAAATTAGAATATGCATACTTAATATCAAGACTAGTGTACCCCATATAACTCCTATAAGAGTATTTGAGAATTCTACCTCAGCGAGTAGTGTTGTGGGTTCTAATCAACAATATTTGTATAAGGAGTAGTGAATTTGAGCATTATAAAAAATTTCAACCATTGCACACACACTATTAGTATTCATTGTTCAACAAGGCTTCTTCAATCCCCTTCCAACATTTACAAATATCCATCATACAAGATGAAGCTCACATAGGTAAGGTGAAATGGAGATTGAACAACATATTAAAGCATAGCCATATGTGAGTTAGAAATGGTAAATTTATTTAAACTATAAGTGTGAAGGAGATGCAAGTGATAGCATTACATGCTCTGAAGCATAATGGTTGCTTAATTGAGATTGTAGCAATTGCAAATGAGACTGCGCATCTTGAGAGATTGGCCATATGATGTTGTATGACATAAATAAATGTGTTAAGAAAGCTACATAGCCCTAAAATAGAAGACACAACAAAGAATTTTACCCCATCATCTCAACCAAAGTGTATCCCAATAGTATAGTTTAAGATTTTGAAATCTAAATAATAGATACATTATGCAGCCTATGCAATAATAGCATAACTTATGAAGATTGGACACAAGTACAATCCAACAGAGCACAAAAATGTGGAAAATTAAGTTCAAAAAAAGTGAATCTAAGTTAGGAAATAGTCTAAAATTGTTAGTATGCAAATCCACCTCAGCAAGAAGACAATAAAATGAAAAATAAACCATGTTCAAGGCATTGCAAGGTCATTTATAAAGGAAATTTCAACCAACATCCAAACCATGGCACAAACCATCAAGGAGAGTGTAGTCATATCCAAGAATGGTGAAAATAATAAATATCCAACCAAGCATATCAATTGATGACACAAACCATTTGAATATCCTGCAAGCCATTCTAGTGAACCATGAATTTAAAGCTCAACACTCAACAAATGCAAAAATATTGTAATATTATTTCTTCAATGCTTTTCCAAAGAATTTTCTAACCATCAAATAGAAATAAAATTAATGGATCCTCCACATCAATAAAAAAATCAACAATACATGCATCTCTATAAGGCACCTAAAGATTGACAGTTTTGGGATTGAACTGTTGGTTGATTGAAGTGAGTTGGAGTGTGGGGCTGGCACTAAATATTTTTTATTTTTGTGGTCGGTAATAGGATTATATTTTATTGAGATTATTCTAGGATTTCTCCTACCCCAAAGTAGGGATGGTGGCAAGGGGCACCATCTCCCCATGAAAAAGAAACCAGTAGAAAAACTAATACCCAAAACAAAAACACCCAAACCCCCCATCAATGCCATCAAACATTTCAAACTTGCCCTTTACTTTTGGTTCCTCCCTTAGTCTATGATCGGAGGACCATGTCAAAGGTTTCCTTCTTTTCCTTCTTTTCTCTCTTCCCCTTCACAACCTGCCATCCCTCCTCCATCCTTGCAACCTTCTTCTGTCATTCCTTAGATGTGTCATGTTGTGTCCCAACCTCTCCATGTTCTCCACATAAAAATTGTCCACGCTAACCCTCTAAGGTTCCATTCACCTCTTCCATTCCATGGACCCTTGCCAACCCTCATTTCTCCCTACACTCCAGGGTTTTAGTACCCCCATGATTTTTTTCAGCCAAAGCTTCATCTACCTTCACCCCTTCAGCACAGTTTGAGGTAGGCCCCTCAACATGTCCCAACCCCCCTGCTTGCTCTGAGGCCCCATTTGTCTATTGTGGTTCTGAGTTACTCACAGCCTGAGAGTAGCTCTTGCCTAGCTCATCCTTCTTCTCACCTTGCTTCTTCACCGCATAATTTTGGTGCGACACATCCTTCCACCAAGTCGTTGGTTTGGGCACTTGGGGCTTTACACATTGTGCAAACATATGCCCAGTTTGGAAGCATCTTCTGGAATGAAAAAGAAACACCTTCATAATCCAAGGGTTGCATCCAACATCCTTTAGAGGTGTTGATTGAAATCTCTTCAGGAAGAGCCTTTGTAACTTCCATTTCCACTAAAATTCGAGCGTATGTAGAATGCATAAGATTTGAGGAATCATCATCAATCATCAAAAAATTCCCTAGGGAGTTTCCTATAGCCTCCAAACAGGATTCAAACCAAAGATGAAGAGGAAAGTTTGAAAGTCTCACCCACAAAGGCACTTTTTTAAATTTCTCTATTATAGGATTAAAAGCTGGATGCCATGGCTTCAAAGACAGAGCAAATTTTTCCTCCCAAATCCAAAAATAATCACATAGAGTTTTATTTTTATCCTTCACAAATTCAAAAACAACAATAAAAAAACCTCTCGAAACTGGGTAGATTTGAATACAACCATCTACCACAGGTTCCCAATGTTCAGAGATCCATTTATGGAGGTCACATAAACGGGGCCAAAAACCCCTGAAGCGCCCAATCAATCCTAATTCTGAAAAAACTTTGACTTAATGGTTTACCTCATTTTCAAGCTTAGCGTGCAATGATATCGACACTGGGGTGGCCTTCCCTGTTTTCCCCAACTAAGATCCGCTGGCTTTCTCCCTAACGCCAGTTCCATGGCATTCTACCCGACACATATCCTTCATTTCCACCGATCTTGTTGTATTTTTTCCATTAGTTTTTGTGCTCACCTCTGAGACTCTGTGCTTCAAATGGTTTCCATTAGACGCACCCAACCTTGTCAAAACTCTAGCTCCCGCAGCCAATGACTCCATTTTTTTCGCTTGGTGGGGTTGGTACTAAATATTGAAGCAAAGTAGGGATTAGAAATAATTTTGAACCTAAATCAAATGATTTATTAAAATAATCAAACCAATAGAAAATTAAATCCAACTAAAATTTCCCATTAATAAAGTGAAAAATTTATTATGACAGGTTTGATTAAAGTGAGTTGATAATGGGGACGTAAATATTTTAGTTTTGGTGATGTTGGTGCAATTATGTTCTGTAACTGTTAATTTATTAAGCTTCTTCCCAAAGAAAATAAATAAATAAACAAATAAAAAACTAAATGGATGAGTTGCAGGTAAATATTTTATTAGGAAAAAATAAAATAATAAACTTATCATTTGCTAATGTTACATCAAAAAGAGTCAAAGTGAAAACATCATAAAAAATGATAAATGAATGCATGAATAACATTTATGGATGAACTAGTTTTTTTGGTACTTTACATGTTTATCTTCAAAGTTATCTCACAAGAATAGGAGATATAAAGCAAATATTTTATAGACATTGTCATAATCTAATAAAGTAGAAGGATTTATTAAAGGGTGTTAGTCCTAATATTATAACAAGTGATACTCATGAGAAGAAGGAAACAACAAAGAGTGGTGGCTATCATGTAGATAACAAAAAGGAAATTTTTAGTATACAAAGAGTGGAGAATTTGTTCAATGAATTGGTTTGTATTTATTCTCCACTCTTCCATTTTTTAGGGGATTTTTTATTAGCATTCAATGATTAGCTTCATTGTTTTTTTGATGCGTTGACATGATTATGGGTAATTACAAGTTTCTATCAAGAAAAAAGATTTTTTTATTAGTAATAGTTTATCAAAACTTATACATATCCTTTGTCTTGGTAGAGTTTCAGATTACAAAACAATAATTACAAAATGCAATATATTTAAATTATCTAATTGTTCTATATATACTGTTGATGCCAAAAATTGACAAGAAAAATCCTTATGGGAAACTCAATTAAAGGGGGGATCTATTACACTAAACTAAGTAGCCTCTGGGTTTTTAAAGAATTCAAATTCTTCTATAATTTGGGGTTTGGAATGGGAAAAGGAAGCAGGTATATAAAATAAAGATCTAACTAAGGCGATGCACCAAACTATAGGTGTATTCAAGCATGGGAAAACTTCCTTTCAAACATGGTTTAAATGTCGTTCAACAATATGCTATGTCCTAGAATAACATAAATCGTAGATGAAAACCTGAATAGTTTACAAATTAACATAAAATAACTCCCATACACATTTACTAAAAAGAAGAGCCCAAGACATGGTCAGAATCAACAAAAATATATTGAAATCATAGAAGTTCTACAAATAAACTACTTAGTACAATAATGACATAGTATAATGTTTTATCAAATAGCTAAGAAACAAAAAGGCTGACAAATGGCACAGTCTGTGTGTCTCATACAACAATCTAAAATAATAGAAAAGGCCTGGTGTCTTTCACTATTTTTTCTGTAAGTTCTAAACTCATTTTCAGAAGGAAGAATCAGTATATATAGATAAAAATCTCACTGCCTAGCGGGCCAGTAACAAAAAAGATTCCTTCATCATAAACAATGATGCCTAGAGAAATAATTTCCCTTGGCCATTGCAACAGAAAAAGGTTTGAGCCATGAGCGTGGTCACCTTCAAAATAGATGCATCCCCTCTGAATGATGGCAATGGTCCCAACAAAATCTTGCACAGACATGTGTTATTCACCCATGAAGGTAATTAGAACACGTGGCAATTTGGCGGGTATGATGCTTGCTCTTTCCCTCATCTCAATGAAATATCCATAGAGGAGACACATTTTGGCAGGTCGAAGCCTGTTTGGATCCCTCCCTCCTTGCGGTGAAAATCTATGCTAGGAAGACACGTGGAGGATTCTTCATTGTTAGCGTTGACTATGGGGTCCACCCAAAAGTGAACGCGGATAGTTGCTACGTGGCATGCGAACAAGGCCCGATTGAAAAGCGAAGGGAAGCAGCCTCTGCGAAGAGCGTCTGGCGGGCACGTGGTGAAAACAGATGAAGTTCCTTAAAAATAGGATCGATGATGCTCAAATAGATTGGGCACAGGCCGATACTTAGCAAAAATAAAAACCACCTAGAGGGAGCTCGAGGAATTTTATGTCCACATATACTACTATTGGACACATAATTTTTAAGCTTTAGATAGATGCACAAACTGCATGGATATACAAGAGTTATAGAACTTGTGGATATATAAAATACTATAGAACATATAGATATAAAGCACTATTGGATAGATACATGCTAGAACAGAGTAAAGTAAACCATGAGATGCTTAACCATTGTGGCTTGAGTTGCAGTCTTCAAGCTCATCCCGGGTAGACTCCCTATTTGACAGTTGTTCATATGACCTGACCTCCTCAATAACTAGATTATCTCCCTCATTCACATGTAGCCTGGAATGGTAGAATTCTTTTGGGTTTTTTTTCTTTCTCTCTTGCCATTTCATTGAAGAGAGCAAATTTGCTAATCTATTTCACAGTGTAGGTGAAGGTTGGGGCCTCCAAATGAGGTGAAATTTCTTATTTTTGAAGGAAATTTGTTGTTGAAGCACATGTTGTAGGTTTAATGGTGTTATATCAAATTTATAGAATTTTATTGTAAAGCCAACAGGCTTATGCACTTGTACTAAACACATGTAATGCAAATTTTATTAGAAAACTGTGTTTTTTTTCCTATTTTGAGATGTACAAATATGGAGTTGTTTCCTATGCATGTCATTGCATATATGATTTGATTTTAGTTATGGTTTTCTGATCATATTACACCATCTAGGTCGTGTTTGGATCATTTGATTTAATTTTCCATTTGCTATTGTAATAACACAATGTGGTATGCAAACAATGAATTTTTAGGGTTCTAAATATATTTCCTTTGAAATCTGATTTTTGTTTTCAGTTTGGTTGAATGGGGAATATATCTTATTTGAGAAGGTTTTTATGAATAATTTTGAGTGTGTGATTCCCTCTTACATTAGTGGTATTAGAGTAGGAGTTCCTGAGTGTGCAGGTAGAGCATCGAACGTGAGGCAATTTGCACAAGGACCTGAGGGTTGGTGTGTGTGTGCTTTTTTTTCTTACAGATGTATGTGAAAGTTGCAAGAGGAACTACTTAGAGGATTTGAGGAGCTAAGGTTCTTGTGGTTGTGAACAGATTGTTGAGTGTGAGGCAATTTTCAGCATAACCCTAAAGTGTTAAACATTTGTAAATAGATCACCGAATGTGAGGCAATTTACATATGTAAAATCTGAAGGTTTGAATATTTGTGTTGTTAAGGCTTTGAGAGTGTGTCAAAATTGTTTGAAGAAATACCCAAGAACAAAGGAATTTTTTTTGTCATAACTGTGTATGTAGGCGAACAAGAAGGGGAAAATATTATAGAAGTATTCTTTGAGGATAGCATGAAGGAAAATAGAAAAGGTGAAGTTGTAGAGGTTGAGGGCAATAAAGAGGAAATTGCAGCAGTGGATGAGAGTACTTTGGAGGACAAGAAGGAATTGGAAAGTGCAAATGTGAGTAAAGAAGATAATTTAATAATGCATATTGAAGCAGCTGAAAGAGAATGAAATGAGTTGATTTCAAGTGGAACAAAGGTTTCAACAAAAGGTTAGGTAGAATTAGATTCTAATATTTTCTTTGATGAAGATAGGAATGTAGAAATGGAGAAATTTGTTGCAACAGTGAAAGGAACTAAGGTAAATTTCATTTTTTCTGAATGTTATTATAAAGATGGATTTGAGGATAATGAGGTTGCAGTAGAGGGGAATATTGATTCATATTTTATTAAATTTGAGAATTATGATGATTTTCATATTGTGAACGAGTTAGTTCAGAAGGATTTTGTTAGTGATGTATGGTATGTAGAGAAAGATTTGTATGGTGTTGTAGAGTTAAGTGTAAGTGAATTTTGGTGGAGGTGGGTGGACTATGGTGGGTTGAATCCCACAAGATTAGAGGAGAGTGGGGTTTGCATTTGGAGGAGGTGGTTGGTCTATGATGGAATTGATTCCACATTTAGGAGGTTGAGTGCAGAGAAGAGTTGTCAAAAGAGGAGGATGCTTATTCCGGCTAGGTGCTGGAAGAGAAGGAAGAAGAACAAATTAGAGGTATCTATTTTAGCAATGGAGTTTGTTGTAGATTGCTTAAAATATGAAAGGGTGGTACTACCAATCAACTCCATTTTGTGAATCTAGATTCACAAAATTTTCCTTCCTTGGGTGTTTGATGCAGGAGCATCTTGGGTTGTGAGCAATCTTGCATCAACCAAAAGAATACATTTTAATTTTAAATTTTCTTAAGGTTTGGTAATTATTTATTTGGAGAAATAAATTGTTATATTAGGCCAAATTAATATATTAAATAAATTGGTCTTTATTAATGTTATAATTTTTGGTGTTGGAGATAATTAAGGAGGTAGTTTTAAAAATTAAAATTCAAAAATAACTTATTGGGTGTAAGATTTGGGAGCTACAACTTTCCATAACTCATACATTATTTCCTAAATGCTAAAAAATCAAAAAATGGGTGCCCAATATTGAGTTGTTTGCTTTTTGCTATTTTGGGTCCTATTGAGTGGAGTGGGAGTCTAAGTTGTCAACCAATTTTGTCAATTTCATGAAAGTAGGCTCAAAGATGCATTTTAACATTTTTAATATGTTCATTTAATGTATTTTATGAAAATTTTTACTAGGTTGGGTCATGGAGAATGAGGAGTTATAGGAGAGCTAAGGTTGAATGCAGTATTTAAGTCTTACCTTATCAAATTCATAGGTTGCTTTTCTAGATTTTTGGAGAAGTCTCTCTTGGGGTGTAGCAATTTATTCTTGGGAAGATTTGGGTCATGTTTGTAGATGTTTGGTAGTGTGTTGTAGCAGAAAAAAATCCTTGAATCCATTTTTGAAGTTATTAAAATTTACAAAAAGAAGAGAGCAAATTTGCTAGTCTATTTCACAGTGCAGGTGAAGGTTGGGGGCTTCAAATAAGGTGAAATTTTATATTGTTGAAGGAAATTTGTTGTTGAAGAACATGTTGTAGGTTTAATAGTGTTATATCATATTTCCAAAGGTTTATTATAAATCCAACAGGCTCGTGCACTTGTACTAAACACATGTAATGCATATTTTATGAGAAAACAATGTAATTTTCCCATTTTGAGACACAAATATGGAGTTGTTTCCTATGCATGTCATTGCATGTATGATTTTATTTTGAAATGAAGAAAATTGTTGGCTTCCTTTCTTTTACCTCTAGGGTCTTGGACCTAGAAGGAAAGGGACAATCTTCACACAACTCACTCAAGAACAAACCATTGAGATCTCTTTGCAAAGGAGAAAGAGATCTTGCAAAGGGATTGTCCTAAAGGATGAATTAGATCTAATAAGGGGTTCACCACCAAGTTTAGACTTGGAAAATACAATGTAATGCAATCTGAAATGCTAAACCCTAATTGAATGCAAACTAACTCTAAATGACCTAGAAAGATGAATAAAATGTAAGAGAAAACTATAAAACATAAAGTCTGCACTTGGGAGATTGGAGATGGCTGGATGGAGGTCTAAATCATTGAAAAATCTACTATCAAGGTTGATTGGGACTCATTCGCTAGGCTAGGTGAATTAGTCTTGTTTATGGGAAAATGTGTTGGAACAGGTTTCTGCCTAAAGGGTATCCAGATCTGTAAAAATCTTTGTCAGGCTTGTACAGTGGGACTCATTCGCCACTTGTGGCGAATCAGTCCACTTTTATTTTTCTGGAAGTTCAAGAGTTGATTCTGTTCTTCTCAACCTTCTATGCTCTTCTTGACTGATTTTCGGATCTAAAACTATAAATTACCACATATAAGTCTTCTCTAAGTTTCTCCAAGGGTTGATGACAACTTTGATCACTTGAAAAATTTTCTCCAATCTCGCTCCTTAGGAAATATGCAATCTAGACCTGAAAATCACACACAAAGGATAGGGGAGAATGTTGTTGGGTTAGTGGATAGGGGTTTATCTTGGTCAAACCCCTTGTTGGTAATTAAACCTTGAAATGAAAGCAAATAAGAATGGAAAATGATGAATGAACAAAAGACAATATTTCAACTCACCAAACCCTAGTAATAAGGTGCTACGAATGTGCTTGAAATGGTTTCAATGGATGTGGTTCTTGAAACTTGCTTGAATGATGTTGATCTTGCTTGAAGCACTTGCTTGAATCATAAACCCTACATCACAATTGTTAGCACAATAACAAACATGATATATGGAATCGTTGGCATGATGATTGGAACTTGAATGCTGCTCTAAAATGCTTGATAATATTCCCTTGAATTCCCTTGAATGATCAAATGCTATTGTGAACTCTCTTGAATGTTAGGTATCATGATTTCTTGTTAGGAGAAAATGAGAGAAAGAACCTTGTATTTATACTCAATTATGCAAGAATTATTGAAATTACAACACTACAAGCCGAAATCAGATCTAGGAGAATGAAATATCACTAGAAATTTGAATTAAATTTGAATTTTGGCCACACAGGACTCATTCGCCCAAGGTGGCGAATGAATCCCATCAGACATAATATATGGGACCAAAAACCAAAAGTGTCTAGAAATGTGTGAAAACTGGATCGGGGCAAAAAGATCCAGGTGGGACCCATTCACCCAAGGTGGCGAATGAGTCCCAAATCCCTAAATCTAGGTCGCATAAGCCAGAAACACTTGAATTATGATTGGTGTCAGGATTATCCTTGAAAAGATGCAATAAATGAGGCTTGTGAATGCAAAATAGGGCCAGTTAAAGCATAAGAAAGCCCAATTATTAATTTCAAGCCTAGAGAAGTGTGAAAGTATGTTACAACACTTTAGAACACTCCAAATAAGGCAAGATTAATGTTGATTTTGATTAAAATTATGTTTATTATGTTTAGTTATTTGATAAAACCCTAGAAAGTGTGAAAGTGAGTTACAACACTTCACAACACTTTAGCAAGGTACCACTAAATCCATTAGTTCACAAGGGCCCAAGACCTAATGTGAATGTGTTATCCACCTTACAACACTAAATCAAGGCAACATTAATCCAAAATCCACAAGGAGAGCCCAAACGAGTGTGAAAATGTCAAGGGATCCATTTTCCTACACTACATTTAGCCCCCACTTTAGTGAGAGGATGAACCTGCTTCAAACTCACACTAAAGTAGACAATAACACACATCAAGAGGGGTTCAAATGTACCAATGCCAAAATATGGGACAACAATGATCAAAAGGGGTGATCAAGCCCCCAGGATCAAGATCCCAAGATAAATCAACATAGGCACAAAAGAATATACATGAGATGATATAAAGAGCAACGACAAAGCACAAGCATACACTACCAAAGATGCAAGAGAGAAAAAGGTAAAGAGAATCAATACAAACTTCAATCATTTGACCATCACGATGTGGATCAAATCTAGGTTGTTTGTTCGAAAAAATCATACTCACTCTGAGGCAATGAAACTCCTAGCTGTCCGCTGGGTGAGAAGTCCTAAAAGATGAGAAACATACACTCATGGCTGGTATGCACCCACACACACACAAGTGTCTATGGGTAAATTCATGCCTCATATTGGGCTCCCCGCTCAACCATACCAAAGTTATACCCCCTGATAACTTTAATAAGGTGCCACACAAGAATGATTTTTGAGCTTCATGAGGCGAGAAAAACTTTGTATGATTGGAGCTCATGAACAAATAGGATAGCTCTACAAACATGCAAGTTCTGTTATGCAAGGTGGCCATATAACAACAAATGCAAAATGAAAAAATAGGAAATGTCCAAAGGAGTCTTGCTTAGTTCATGCGAGCTATTAACTTAGGGAACATTAAGCCTAATGTCTCCAAGAGAGGACCAATCAAAGAATAGAAAATTTGAAACTTAGGGTATGTAGTGTGTTGCATCAAGCCACTAAGAGGAATTTAATATGCTAAGAGAGATCATGCTCATGAAGGACATCACACCCAATGTCATCCACAAAGTGAAAAACACATCATATAAAGTAAGAAGACTGCACCATGAACCCATGAAAAAGAAAAATGCCAATGTATTCCCCCACTTTATAGAAATTTCCAAACACCATGCTATGAGAAATCGCTTTAAAGTAGCCAATGATAAATGATAACATGAAAGAAGACATGAGAGCCAACTTGGAAAGTGCTATTCCAAGTCATATGTTTTCAAATTGAACTACATCGTGAATATGAATGTCACATGCGAGCCAACTTAAGGCATGGCATCCACATCCCAAGCTTGCTCTTATATATACATGAAAGACGGTCAACTAGCCAAAAGAGACAAAGACAAGTGACATACAAGGGTAAGGCTTCCTAACTCCCTTGCCCTCACTTAGTGCAGGACAAGGGTGAGCCAAAAATGGATGATGATATGTTGCTCCTTGCAAATAGAAGGAATGACATGCAATAGTGAGTATGCTATGATCCTACAAATATTACATGGAAAGGAGCAACAACTAAGGTTATTTATTATGGTGAGTAAACAATGTGTCAACTTGATACATATTTAATGAGATATCTCTTAGTTTTAGATGCATCAAAGTTAAAGTTGTCTTAGAAGGATGTTTTGTGGTAGTGTTGATATTGAGTGAAGGCTTGTTTGATGGGTTGATTTCTATGAAAGGACAATAACCAAGACCATGAGTTGTTTCTTGCATGTTAGGCTCTATAGGGTTATGGATACCTTGTTCTCTAGCATCACATCCTTTTCCACTATACCCAAGTTGTTTCATAAGTTCATAACCTTTTCCATAAATCTTTTTCATTTCTTTTGGATCTGGTAGTTGTTCGTAATCAGCTTTGTCAAAGGTTGTTGTGTAATTTGTTGTCTTTTTTTCTAAAGTGGTTGAGGTGGATGCTTTCTAAGGGTCTTTAAAATTTTGTGTTGACATTACTTCTTTTTATTTTCCCTTTTAAGAGTCTTTGTGTATGATCTTGTATTCTCCCATGAATGTTGGTTCAAAGTCTAAGGAGCCCCAATCATCGTCTAATATCTTTGTGACTTCTTCAATGCATTTTTCTTTGTCTTTCTATTGTATAGGTTCCACTTGTGTAGTTGGTGTTAATGTTTCCAAAGGATTTTCCTTGCCTTTCTCAATGTTTAAACAACTGTTTGGGTTAGGTTCTGCTTTGAGTATGTACACTTTGTTGTTGTAGATGTACTTAATTTTTATGATGAAGAGTAGAAGGAACTCCATTCATTGCATGAATCCATGGTCTACCTAAAAGGAGATTATATAAAATATCGTGAGGCATAACATGGATCAATGTTTCTAATGTGGCCTTTCCAACTATAATAGGTAAAGTGATCACACCAAGTGGTTGTTTTCCAACATTGTCAAATCCACTAAAAGATAAAGAGGTTGGTTGAATTTTTGAGGTGTATATGCCAAGCCTATCCAAAAGGGATACACTACACATTAAGGGCAAAGCCATTGTCAACGAGGGTTCAATTTATCCCTTTTCTATTGTATATAGCTATTATCATGAAAGTCTCATTTTGTTTTTGCACTTCCAAAGGGGGGAGTTCACATTGGTGGAAAACAATGTCAACATTTATTCCATGGATCATGGCTGCTATGTCATTCAGTTGCACATTGGAATAGATAGGAACTTGTTGCAAGTACATTTGAATCATGTTGTGATAGTGAGGGGATGCTTGAATAAGGTTCCATAAGGATATCTTAACAGGAGTATACTTTAGTTGTTCAACAAGATCATACTCCTTTCCATGAGGAGGACCTGGTAAGATAGGGTTAGGTAGGATAGGATTAGGTAATGGGAGGGATGTTGAAGGTGTTTGTATTGGTTCTAGATTGTTCCTAGTGTTATATGTATAAGCAATGGTATTATGACTCGACTGCTGCAAAATATTATTTTTAGGTGGCTAAAGGATAAGTTCCGGTTTGTTTTGAGTTTGAGGTTTGTGTGAAGGTGGGTAGAGGATTAGAGGATTCTTAGGATGTCCTACAGGGTAAGTAGGAGGTCCATTGATCAAAGGGGATCCAATGGACACTTTCACATTCATAACCTCGTTGGTCTTGGTTTGATGTATCTCTAATAAAGGGCAATATAGTATCAACTTTTTACCATCACCCAAGGAAGAGACATTGCTATTGTTATCATTTTATTGCACCATGATAGCCTCATTATGAGGAGAGTTTTTAGGAGAACTATGAACCAAATGTTCTTGAAATTCAAGGATTGGCTCTTCCAAAATGACTTCATCGCAAGTAAGGGAATTATCAATGGTTGGATTGTCTTGTTTATCAATAGTGGGGATATTAGGTGAAGGCTCTATTTGATTGTATATTTTCTCTAAAGTCTCATTCTCTTGTGCCATGATATGTACCCTAGTAGGAGATCCTGTAAGATGTTCATCGCATTCTATGGTTAGATTTTGTAAAGTAGCTTCATCAAAAATAGGGGAGGCATCAAGAGAAGGACAACTATTATTTTCATGCTTGTCAAATAGATCTTTCCAAATGGTAGGAGCATTAGGGAAAGGAGGAACACGATTCTCATGACTTTCAATAGGTGCATATTCTAACATTAACCTATCCGCTTCGCATTGAGGAGGGATATTAGGAGAAGGACAATTTTGATTATCATGGCTATTTATGATATCATCCTCTTTCGTTAAAAAATTCTCACAAGCAAGGGATGAATGAAGACTAGGTAAGGTGATGTTTATAAATGTTTCTATGATCTTAGCTTCTTGTTGTCTAATATCTTCCAAAGGGGTAGGAGGAGAGGGACAATCAAGACTCTCAATGCTTGTATCTTCTTTCACCAAGATACCTTTGTCACTAATAGGAGAGGTATTGGGAGAAGAACAAGTATGATTGTTATGATTGTCTACACTTGCATCCTCTTGTGTTATGGAATTCTTACAAATCCGGTAGATACTATGAGGGTATCCAACATTCTTATGAAAGGTTTTACTTTGCTTTTGTAAATTATGCCCATGAGTAGAGAAAATAGAATCATACAAGTCATTTGATATTCTAGAAACACTAAATTCTTGAAAATAACACTGGCTAACATGAGAAATTAATTTATCTAAATTATGCAATGTTTCTAAAATGTAAAAAAATGTCCTACAAATCTGAAACTTTTGATACCGAAATGATTTTTGAAATGCTTTAAAAATGACTTCACTACATGGATGTTTTGACCTAGATACATAAAATAGAGGTTTTTGAATCTTTCCAGACTTATACTATATGTTACCAACAAGCTTAGGAAGCACAAAAATGAGGTTTGTAATGCTTTAAAAGGTAGTTTAAAATTTGGAATGGGATTGATAAGCCCAAGGTGGTGAATGAGTCCCAGTTAGGGTTTTTTTTTTTCAAAAAATTCAAAAAAATTCAATTGTTTTTTATGATTTTATGTTGTATGACTTGAAGACTAAATGCAAATGTAGATTTTGAATGATTTTCAATGAAATTAAGTGCAAAAATGTGAGCTATATGAGCTTTCACTAATGAAAAATTTGAAACCCTAGAATGTGAATTAACCAATACAAATCCTAATGCAATGTTAATGCAAGCCAAATCTAGGATGATAATACACTCCAAATCAGAATTTCAATGTTCTAAATTCAGGTTCACCAAAATGAAATGAAGAAAATTGTTGGATTCCTTTATTTTACCTCTAGGGTTTTGGACCTAGAAGGAAAGGGACAATATTCACACAATTCACTCAAGAACAAACCCTTGGGATCTCTTTGCAAAGGAGAAAGAGATCTTGCAAAGGGATTGTCCTAAAGGTTGAATTAGATCTAATGAGGGGTTCACCACCAAGTTTAGACTTGCAAAAGACAATTTAATGCAATATGAAATGCTAAACCCTAATTGAATGCAAACTAACTCTAAATGAGCTAGAAAGATGAATAAAATACAATAGAGAACTATAAAATAGAAAGTGTGCACCTGGGAGATTGGAGATGGTTGGATGGAGGTATAAATCACTAAAAAATATACTGTCAAGGATGAATGGGACTCATTCGAAAGGCTAGGTGAATCAGTCCTATTTCTGGGAAAATGTGTTGGAACAAGTTTTTGCCAAAAGGCTATCCAAATCTGTCAAAATCTTTGTTAGACCTATACAATGGGACTCATTCACCACTTGTGGTGAATCAATCCACTTCTTCTTTTCTGGAAGTTCAAGAGTTGATTCTATTCTTCTCAACTTGCTCTACTCTTCTTAACTGATTTCCAGATCTGAAACTGCAAATTACCACCTATAGGTATTCTCCAAGTTTCTCCAAGGGTTGATGACAACTTTGACAACTTTAATCACTTGAAAAAATTTCTCCAACCTTGCTCCTTAGAAAATATGCCATCTACACTTGCAAATCACACACAAAGGATAGGAAAAAATGTTGTTGGGTTAGTGGATAGGGGTTTATCTTGGTCAAACCCCTTGTTGGTAATTAAACCTTGAAATGAAAGCAAATAAGAATGGAGAATGATGAATGAACAAAAGACAATGTTGCAACTCACCAAACCATAGCAATAAGGTGCTACGAATGTGCTTGAAATGGTTGCAATGGATGTGGTTCTTGAATCTTGCTTGAATGATGTTGATCTTGCTTGAAACACTTGCTTCAATCATAAACCCTACATCACAATTGTTAGCACAATAAAAAACATGATATATGAAATCATTGACATGATGATTGGCACTTGAATGCTGCTCTAAAATGCTTGATAATCTTCCCTTGAATGCTCTTGAATGCTCTTATGAATGATTGAATACTATTGTGAACTCTCTTGAATTCTAGGTATCTTGATTGCTTGTTACGAGAAAATGAGAGAAAGAACCTTGCATTTATACTCAATTATGCAAGAATTCTCGAAATTACAATACTACAAGCTGACATCAGATCTAGGAGAATAAAATCTTGCCAAAAATTCGAATTAAATTTGAATTTTGGTCATACGGGACTCATTCACCCAAGGTGGCAAATGAGTCCCATCATACATAATGTATGGGACCAAAAACTAAAAGTGTCTAGAAATGTGTGAAAATTGGTTCGGGGCCAAAAGATCCAAGTGGGACCCATTCGTCTAAGGTGGAAAATGAGTCCCAGATCCCTAAATTTGGGCCACACAAGCTAGAAACACCTAAATTATGATTGGTTACTGATTGGTTTCAGGATTATCCTCAAAAAGATGTAATAAATGAGGCTTGTGGATGCAAAATAGGGCTAGTTAAATCACAATAAAGCCCAATTATTAATGTCAAGCCTAGAGAAGTGTGAAAGTGTGTTAAAAAACTTTACAACACTCCAAATAAGGCAAGATTAATGTTGATTTTGATTGAAATTATGTTTATTATATTTAGTTATTTGATAAAACCCTAGAAAAGTGTGAAAGTGAGTTACAACACTTCACGACACTTTAGCAAGGTACGATTAAAATCCATTAGTTCACAAGGGCCCAAGACCTAATGTGAATGTGTTATCCACATTACAACACTAAATCAAGGCAACATTAAGCCAAAATCCACAAGGAGAGCCCAAACAAGTGTGAAAATTTCAAGGGATCCATTTTCCTACACTACATATTTTATTTATGGTTTCCTGATTGTATTACACCATCTGGTTTGTGTTTAGATCATTTTATTTAAGCTTCTATATGCTATTGTAATAGCACGGTGTGGTATGCAAATAATGAAGTTTTGGGGTTTTGAATATATTTCCTTTGAAATCTGATTTTCATTTTCAGTTTGGTTGAATGGAGAATATATCTTTTTTGAGAAGGTTTTTGTGAATGCTTTTGAGTGTGTGATTCCCTCTTACATCAAATATATACTATTTAATTAGTCCAACCCAATGACGCGTCTAATTACTATTATTATTTAATTACTTAAATTTCTACCTCACAAGGATAGTTAAATTAAATAATTTGTATTCCCTCCACCATTTTAAAAAATAAATGGCCCACTAATTTCTTTTCCCTCCCATTTGGTTGAAACTAATTATTTATGATTTTTTCTATTTTTAGCTAAATAATCTTATCCTTTCATCTTAAACAAAATTAATCATGGCCATCCATCTTCCACTTGGTTCGAGGGTGTAATGGCGTGAATTTGCACCCTAGGAAAATTACCCATTTATTTACCCTTATTTCTACTATGTGGCCTTGTCTTTTTGCGTCAATGTGGGAATTTCTATTGGGGACGTGTGCGCGCTATGCTTCCATTTTGACAAGATTCCTACCCCTAGAATCTATAGAGGCATTACATTTTTGGTTGGATGCAAATCTAACGTCTTCTGTCGACCCTTGACCGACAAAAAATGACTAGTTACCTCCATTTCAAGCATTCAAATTCATTATTTCACTCCATGCAAAATCTCACTCTCTCAAGCTCATTCTCACTCTCTTGATCACTCTTGCTTCTTCTATATGTTGCAATCTCCCTTCTTGGAACCCACACCACCTTCTTGTTCTAGTATTGTTGTTTTTGCAAGGTCTTCAAAGCTCATCCTCTTGGAAAGGTGTAGTCTCTCATCATCTTCTCCTCTCGGTCTTGAGTGCTAGTAGAAGGGGAAGGTGATATAATGCTCTTGTTATTTATTTGCATCATTGTGTCTTATAGAGTAGCATTCAGGTTATCTTCACACTCTATTTGATAGTGCCATTTCCTTTGTTTTCTTTATTGATTTCTCTATATCATTACATAGCTAGCTATTTGTGGAGGTGGGAAAACTAAAATGGGGGTTTGACTGAGGTAGACCTCGAAACACAACCCAAAATGTTTCATGTTTCTGTGTGTGTAGGTGCTAGTTTGTCTATTTCGAGTTATAGTTGAAGGATTGGATTTCGCAAGTGGAAGAGTATCTTTTCCTACTTCTTTCTTTGTCATTTTCATACTAGAATAGATTTCTAGTATTCTTCTTCTTGTACTTTCTACTTTCTATATTTTCTCTATCAAACTGTGAAACCTCGACAATCAGATTGTAAGTAGGCCCTCTATGATTTTTGGTTGTTTATCAAACCCATGCCCATATAGGATGATGCACAATACTAGAGTTTGATTCTCGCCCTACAATCCTCAGATAGTGAGATGTCTAGTCTCCAGTCTGAAACCTCTATGGTCGGCTCACTCGGTTCTGGATACATCTTTTTTTAGCAGAGGGGAAATAGTGCGCTATTTTCCCTTCCGTTTTTAGCCTCTTTCTCAAACTATCAAACAACCTAAGGTAGTTTAGGGTAATTCTTTCCTTAAGGCTCTCCTGTGACTTGAAGCCTCGAGGGTGATGAATCCCCCTTCTCTACATTTTTGGTGAATCTGACATGAACTCCTTGTTTTGTTTCTTGGTATTGGTAAATCTTTCTCTCGTGTTCTAGGTGTTTTGTAGATTTGTGTGTCATGAAGTGTACAGCTTTGCGACCCAATCCATGACCCTTAGATATGTAGGCAGAAGGACTCCTGGATATTTAGAAAGGAAATCTAGGTAGGTCACTGTTTGCTAGTACAATTTTATGTATCTTCTGAAGTAGTTCCATCTGAGTACGTGAACATGGTTTCATTCATGCATATCCCCCCTATAAATATGAGTGCTACATCTGACATAACATTCACCTCGCATGATAAGCCTCTTAATAAAGAACCTTCTCCGTTAATGCATTTCTACCTGAATCAATGGAAATGTCGTAACTGGCGTCTTAGTTGATCCAATGAGTCAGGTTAATGTGATAACATGGGAGACTTTTCTTATAAACAACTTACACAAGGAGAGATACAAAGAGGCAGAGACCACTCTCCATATGCATGATGGACTCTATCTCTTTGATAGTCTTGGTAGGAGCCAAGGCTATTGATGTTTCATTTGTTATCATTCCAGAGTCTGACATGTTCTAAGGAGCTAGGTATCCCATGACCGACCTCTATGAACGGTGTTACCTCTGTGATTCATAATTTTTTTAAATTCCCTTATGAAGGTTATGTGATTGTAGTGCATGAAATCAATTATAAATTGTTGGTGTCGCATGGGGGCTTCACACTAGATCACTTTTAGCCTACATCAGTCAAACCTCTCCCTCCTAGGGGATATTTTTTATATAAGGCTTATATTAAATATAAGATTGGGGGATCAGTGTTGAAGGCTAGTTATTTGGTGTCCCCTTATGCAATATTTGTGAAGGCTTCCATGATTATGCAATAGAAAGCTGCTTCTCCTGCCCAACAAAAGGGGAAGGATAAGCTTTCTTGTGCTCAAGGGCCTTCTCCTTCCATTTCATCTAATCCCACTTCTGCTTCATCCTGTTGCAGCACCTTTGGCTCTCGCTCCCATGCCTCACATGGGAAGTGCAATGATGCCTGCATGGCGAAAAGTGAAGCATCAAGTCTTCGATATTCCTATTTTTCCCACATTTCCTAGGCCTATTGTATATGGAAAGGGGAAGAGTCCTCATGGGGCTGATCTTGTGTCTTAGCCTTCATGGTCTCCTACTATTCCTCTACATGCCCCTAAGGTAGAGAGTGAGAAGAGGCCTACCATTGAGGCACCTATTTTTATTTCTCTTCATGTGATTGCTTCTACTCCTATGCTTCCTCCTCCCACTCTTGCCCAGAAGACCATCCTTCCACTAGAAATGGTTGTGAAGGATACTCCTATGGCTGAGAAGTAGCCTTTGGTCTCTTCTCATGTAGCGTCTTCCAGCACCCATAGCTGACGTAACTGAATTGCACATGAGCATAAGCGTAGGTGAAAGGCTTTGGCCACTGAACATGTCACCTTGCAAAAGATAAAAGGGGAGACAATGGACCTTTTTTTGTATCCTCTTTTTTTGTCTTATCTTCTTATGTTGTGCCTACCTCGGTTACCATTGCCTATGTTCTCCTTCCAGCTCCCCCAGTGGGTCTTGATGATGCTCAACCCAAAAGGGTTCAAGTTTTCATCGTTCCCTTCCACAGAGCCCCCTCTTTTGATGTCCCTCTCAGACATCCCTCCTTTTTCTCAACCCATAGACATGTCAAATACAACGATGGTGTTTGTTGCAACTTTACCTTCTTCTTCCTCACCTTCCACTTCTTTTGTGGGGATTTTGCATCCTTTATTGAAGCATGAGCTGGAGGATGACCTCACTACAAGTGTAGGTCAAAAGAAGGATTCACCTTCTTCATAATCTAGTTCTATCTTGGCCCGCACCATCCTCATGACAGAGGCAGCCCCCACTTCCCTTGAGTTTGTCACTGCCCCTCTTGATGAGGTTGGTAGTGACTCTTGGGCACCTCCTTCTCCCACCCGATTGACACATGGCACTCTAGTAAAGTGCATATTTAATTTGATGGATGACATCCCAACTCTATCCTCAATCTTTGCAAGATCGATGAATTTTACCTCACAAGAGCTTAGTGAAGAATACCTTGAGGGGCCTTTTTCCTTGGCCCTTGTTGTAGGTGAATCAGAGGGTACCACTCTTGCTATCCCACCCTTGTAGGCTCCTCTACCCTCCCCTTACAATGATCTAGATTGGGAGCAAGATGACCTGTTGGTTGATCAGGAATAAGGTGGTACTTATTCTTTATTTGTAGATTAGATTTGTTTGTGTGTTTGTGTTCCCTCGTGCTTGTCTTTTTGTGTTTGTGATCCTACTTGGAGGACCCTCACTACCCTTGTAGGTTCTTAGATACATGCACAAATATTTTTTCATGCACTTCTTCTATATGTTGTATTTTTTTTGTATATTGGGGATGATGCAAAGTGTTGGGGGCATTTAGGCCTTCTTCCATGTTGACCCAATTTTTTATTTTTATTTTGTCTTCATGTGCTCTTCATCATGTTCTAATAAATTTGGGGATTAATGATCGTTCATTCATACACTATGTTATATCTATCTATATCTATGAACATATATGACCTCAGGTCCTCAGATCCCCCTGTCTCTCTTGATTTCTTTGTCTTTGTCTACTTCTTGATGTTGTGGTTCTTATTTGTTGTTCCTCGCATGCATGACAACATACTATGAATACATCTTGTCATGTATCTTGTGCCACAATATCTCTACATCTTCTTTCTCTCCTTAGGATGTCATGTTATCCTTTGCATAACACATACCATCCTGGGGGGGCTACCATGTTGTTCTGATTTTCAGAAAGCTAAATTCTTTCAAAAGGATTCCTTGGTGTAAAAATCTCTTCTAAAATGAAAGAGTCTGAAAAATTTCCTTTGAAAAGGAGCATTCTTTCTAATAGAATCCTTGATGAAATATTTTTTAAAAGGATCCCTTGATGACAGAATAACTTGCAAAAAATGTGGTATCTTTCAATTGAAGTGTTCCCTCGAATGGACCCCTTGGCGTCTTGAAGGTTTTCCTACCAAAGGAACCTCCTTTGAAATATTTATTGAAGTGAATTATCTCGTGTCTTGCAAAATTATGTGTCTTTTATCTAATATTCGATGTCGTTATGTATTGATGTCAAACATTGTATATCCTCACGTCTAGCTTGGGGGTAGCCCATCTATGCTCTTAATTTTTGTTGTTGTCATGAAATGGAGTTTGCAACAGCCAAATGCTTATCTGATTAGTGTGTGTCTTGTGCCTATTTGATCAGGTTGTGTCTTATCATGCCGACTTGTTTGTCTTATGAATGTGTGTCTTATGATTTTTTGCCTAACATGTTTGTGGTGAGATTGCAACTTGCTTTGCAGGATTAAGAACCTATGAAGCCTCCTCTCTTCCATGCTTAGCTAGCTTTGCAAGATTGAGAACCTATAGAGCCATTTCTCCTTTCTTCACATCTAGGTGTGTTGGATCAAAGATCTGCTTCCTTGGCGCTATTGGTATATTCTCTTCAATCTCTTTCTACTTTAGCTCGCATCCACACTAACACCTATGCTCACTAAAGTGCTATTAGAATGTAATGGTGCAAATTTGCATCCTAGGAAAATTCCCCATTTATTTACCCTTACCTTAGAAATTATAAGTCTGATGATGCAAACCCACCGTCATCAACTTATTTATTTCATGTGGCATTATCTTTATGCGTCAGTGATGGAATTTCTATTGGGGATGCACGTATGTCACATAGATGTCTATGTGTCATGCTTCCATCCTGACAGGATTCCTACCCTTGGAATCTACAGAGGCGTTACATTTTTGGTTGGCTGTGAAGCTAACATCTTCTGTCGACCCTTGATCGAAGAAAAAAAGTAGTTACCTCCAATTCAAGCATTCAAATTCATTCTTTCACTCCATGCAAATTTTTCATTCCTTCAGGAAAACTCTCACTCTCTCAAGCTCATTATCACTCTCTTCTTGACTAGTCTTGCTTCTTCTAATTGTTGCAATATCCCTTCTTGGACTCCACAACACCTTCTTGTTGTAGTATTACTTTTTTTTTAGGGTCTTCAAAGCTCCATCCTCTTCTCCTCTCGGCCTTGAGTGCTAAGAAAGGGGAAGGTGATATTACTCTTGTTATTTATTTGCATCATTGTGTCTTATAAAGTAGCATTCAGGTTGTCTTTGCACTCTATTTGATAGTGCCATTTCCTTTATTTCCTTTATTGATTTCTCTATATCATTGCATATCTGTCTATTTGTGGAGGTGGGAACATCGAAACGGGGTCTGACATGTTTTTGTGTGTGCAAGTGTTGGTTCATCCATTTGGAGTTATAGTTGAAGGATTGGATTTCGTGAGTGGAAAGGTATCTTTTCCTACTCTTTCTTTGTCATTTTTGTACTAGAATAGCTTTCTAGTATTCTTCTTGTTGTACTTTTTATTTTATGTATTTTCTTTGTAAAATTGTGAAACCTCAACAGTCGAGTAGTAAGTAGGCCCTCTGTGTTTTCTGGCTGTTTATCAGACCTCTATCCATACAAGATGCTAGTGTGTCCCTGAGACACCAGCGTGCCATGTTGGAGTCCAATTCCTACACTGTCATCCTCAGACAGTGAGTTGTATGGTCTATAGTCCAAAACCCTTTTGGCCGGCTCACCCAGTATCGGATACATCTGTTTTTAGTAGAATGGAAACCATGTGTTGTTTTCCCTTCCTTTTCAACCTCTCTCTCAAACTATCAAACAACCCGAGGTAGTTTAGGGAAGTTCGTTCCTTGAGGCTCTCCCATGACCTAGAGCCTTAAGGGTGACAAATCCCCTTCTCTACAAAGGGAAATCTTCTCATTAAATATCAACTATAGATCTCTTAGGAAAATACCAACCATCTATCCTTCCAACCAAAAAATTATAAATGAAGCTTCAAAGCTTCTAACAAGCATAAATATGACTCTAATAGGCATATGCTATAGAAATTTTGAAACAAGTGCTAAAGTGTCCACATATTGAATCCTATGAGAAAATCTACTTGAAACAATGGAATCTAATAATTCACGTTTTCATTGTGCTTAATTCAAGAGGTGAGCATTGAGTCTAGAATATGATTTAGTTTACTTTTGTATTTGTTTAATTTCCAATTTCATGTTTACAATAAACATTTTGTTAGGTCCCAAATCTACAAGTCTATAATCCTAGAACTTTGTCTCAACTTCAAGGCTAGGGGATGTCTTCAAGAAGGTAAAAGGGAAGTTCATCAACAACTTGAGAATTATTGAAAGCCTACAATGAGAGAGTGTAATCTCTCTTGCTCTTTGGGGTCAACTTAAACCTGAGAGGATATTTCTAGATGTCTGCTTAAGTTTTTACATAAAAATATAATGTAACATGATTGCATAAATCTACAACTATAACCAAATGTACACGTGGCCCCAATAACTATCACGAGGTCAAGATCGACTAGCTACTTTAAACCTTTATATAGTTAATAGCACCTTGCATGTGCACATGTAGATATCAACTTCATTTTAATCCCTAAAGGTAGTTTTAATTATTATTTTACACAATGAAAAGGTGAAACCATGCATGCTTATACTCTCTAATGATTTCACTATTTAGGGTTTGCATAAGATAATTCCCTAGTTTATAATATTAAATATTAAACAACATGAATAAAACCTTATCTAAACCTACAACTAACCAAAGTTGACATTGTTTAAATAGAAGAATGGATGATATCTCACCAATGTAGACCAATACCTACTCCATTAGGCAAAAAAATCATGAACAACAAAGAGAAAGGAGATAAAACTTGCAAAATATCAACAAAAATTAGATTACATTCACATATAGTCACAAATTTATATCACATTCAATAGACATACCTAATAATCTATAACTAGAACTACAAATACCCAAATGAAGAAAAGGAATGACCATTAGAAAAATTTACAATGCATTATATATTGCCACACATACATCAAACCCTATTTGTATTCATACTAGCAAATGTGGCAAGAAGAAATACATAACTACGATTACAATACCTCCTTAAATCTTGGCAAATAGCCATGGATACATACAATAACAAAAATATGTATAGCATAGCCTTTCCTACACTATTACAAAACATATCCCTTCTTTTATAGTTCATGTGTTCAAATTTTGATGGCCCAAAATATTTTATAAATTTTAGGAGACCCAAAAAATTGGTTTAACAAGTTGCATATATAGTCAATTGGTATATGAATATTTACCATTTTTTCTCACTCAAGGAAACCTCAAGATGAAAAAATCATGATGGCATGTGATAACCCATCATTATTTGGTTTCAATTGTCAATCCTTTGACATTCATGTTCCAAAACATGTGAAAACAATTAGAAAAGGTGTTGAAATTCATGAAACCATCATGGAGGAACTTTACTCAGACATGTAAATATTTTTTATATTAATGGTGCCTCTAGATCTAGAGTGAAAATGATGTGGGGAAGCCCAAGAAATTTGTTGCAGATGAGACTTGGACACATCTTGGGTCTTTTGGGCTTTGCAACTATAACCACAATATTATTTAGGGTGTGCCCCCTTTTTCATTCATTTTGCTACTTAAATTTGTTCCCTTTTGATTAAAATATGTTTTTTGAGCACCTAAAAAATAAAATATAGTGGTTGTAAGGGTTTATCAGCCATTAATGGCATTCTAGGATTTATAAGAGAGTAGGTAGGGTTCACTATGGTATTGATGCACTACTATTCATTGGCACCCTTTCTATAACTAAAATATTTGTTACATTTTCTCTTTAGGTCTACTATGTTGGAGCTTTGAGTTTTTCATGAACCATGTCACACTATCAACAAAATGGAAAAAAATTGAACTATGTTTCACTTTTGCATGGTTCAAAAACTCATGAACCATGCAACATCTAAACCTAAGCCACTTTCTCATTCATCCCTCTTTGTTTTATTTTTTCAACAATTTCCTTGATAAATAAATCTAGTTGGCAATTTTATGAGTTCAAGAAACTGTAAAATCACTAACACCCATTCACACAATGTCCTCTGGTCAAAGCTTTTGACCTCTATGGAACCATATTGAAGGTGCAAGAGGTTCTTGAATCTTCAAAAGGTTTGACACAAATACTTAGTATTTTATGCTTTCTTTCATGTCAAATACTTGGACAACCTTTTTCTTTGTTGGGGTTTGAGGATTGAGAGTACAAAGAAAATCATCGCTTAAGGCAAGTGGATGAAGGGAATTCCAACAAGCCAATAAGTATAAAGGAAAGTTGAACTTCGGGCATGAGGCATGAAGGGAGAAGGAAGTTCGAAAGTTTGAATTTGAAGGGGAAAATGCAAAGGGACTAGTGGATTTTGTAGGGTTAGGGAAGGTATGAAGAGAAATCTAAGCATGGAATACTTAGGAAAAAATTTGATGGAAAAGTTGAGACAATGGGGCAAAGATGGAAGGAGTGATTTGGGAAGGAGAAACCTAACAACTCACAAAAACAAAGGACTTGTGCATTTTAGTGAAAATGATTGAGGATCACAGATCAAGATGTAGTGAGAGCAATATTGATGGAGGAAGAAGCTTGATACTTGGAAAAGAAAAAAATTCTAAGGCAGATTGGTGGGGATATTGAGAAATGAGTGAAAGGCATGACAACAAAGGAAACCCCAAAAACACTAAAAACAATTGGAAATTCTAGCACAAAGCCCTCACAGTTAGACTTTTATGGATTGTGATAATTTCCAACACATGAGGGGATGTTAGAGAATTACACCAATGCATAAATCACAAATGAAGACCCACGTAAAGATTTCTCAAATTGATTATAAGTAGTGGACCAAATAGGGTTAGACATACAAAAGGGAAGAGACAAGAAAAATTTGGCATGGTGAGATTGAGTCCTAACACACTACTTGTCCTTACACAAATTCAAATACTAGGAATTAAGGCAAACAAGTTTCATTTTACAAAATTGTCCCCAATCAAATATGTGAGTTACAAGTTCATACCCATGTGTTAGGTTCAAGTTCACACATATAGATATCACTTCCACACTCACAAAAGTAAACCCAAATAATGTACAATCAAATTCACAAATCAATTTATAAAATTAAGACACTTAAATAAATCAATTTCAAACATCTAAATTAAAATGTCTACAACAAAATTAAAACTAAATACCTATATTTTAAATTCATTTAATTCCTAAATTTATTTTAACATTTATTATAATTACGTCGAAGGCATTCCCTCTATGAGCTTCATCGAGCTCATTTTATCCATTGATAACAATGATTTTTAGATAGGGCATGCAAGACGATAGAATGGACTGTGTTCGTCTATCACATCACCTATACAGGTGAGGGAAACACATTTATCAGATTTGAAGGGATCTCCTCGATATAAGCATCAACAAGACTACGATCCTCATCAAACTAGCAACTTTATTGTGGTGGTGGGCCAAGAATGGAGAATGGTAAATGCATCATTTGTAAGTGTTGCCACACACATCTATTCTTATATGAAAAAATTAATGTACAACTTCACTATTGATTGCACAAGTTTGGACATGACGACTATAAAGTTGGTTAGAAGAAGTAATCACTACATTAGGGTAAATTACATATTTTTATTCTAAATAAATTATTTAAATCATAAATATAGTTATATTATTTATTCTATTTATATTTAAATTATAATGCATAAATAATATAATAATATAAAATTAATTATATATTTATATTAGATATTACACCATATATATAATAGTATATTTATATTATATGTTATATAGAATATAAATAAAATATAATATATATTGATATACATAATATTTATATATTATATAGTATAACATATAATATAAATATAATATATATACTAGATACTATAATATATAGTATAAAAAATAATTTAATATATAATCATTAACACAATTTTACTATTTTAAGCCCCCAATTTCATGTGGGAACCCATCCACAATCCATCCATCACATCCTCTCCTACGATGTTTTTACCATAGCCTTGACCCGTGTTATTTTGCTCATAAGCCTAGGGATTTGCCCTCTGCCAAACCTATCACTAGTCAAAGAAACAAACCACCAACAATTTTGCAACTTCAATATTTTAAATATTTGTCTCCTCAGCTCTATTAGCCCAATCCAAACTACAAGCCCACGTTGAAACTTGAAATATACACTAACATAAACATTCACGTAGGTGTCTAGACAATGAAGATAAAGAATGTGAAGCACTATTTTGACACAATCATGTATGCTACAATAGGAGGGATCGCTATCACTCCCTCTATCTATATCACTCCCCCCTGCTCCCCTCTCTCTCTCTCTCACACACACACAACACACACTCTTCCCCCTATCTCTCCTTGTTTTTATCCCTATATCTCCCTCTCTCCCTATTGCACACACAACATGAGCTTGTTCATAATGGAACCCGATTATCTTCTTGATTCAGAAGTTTAATTTTAGTCATGTTTGGATCCATGTAAGTGGACACATAATTGATTTGAAACTATCACTTTTCATGAAGACTTTTGTTGCACAAACACAATAAATTTCTTAATTCCCTATCAATTGACCTCATGTATTGCACAATTATATAAAAAAAAACAAACCAACCCAAAACCCCTAGGGGAGAGGACCCAGTAGTTGTGCACCCTAACTTCGCGCTTCCCAAAATCCTATGTGGAAATTTCAGATCACTCCAAATTTTTTACAGCAACTGACATGGCAAGTCCTCTGCTTATAACTTTCGTTTTAGGGCCACATCATCAAATATGATGCCACATCAGCATGCTTTTTGTCAAAGTGTCCAAAAAGGCCCAAAAAAAAAGTGCTACCAATACTTGTGCATTCACATCATGAGTAGTTGAGCGCTGATGTGGCATCACATGATTGATTGTTTTTTAGATCTAAGAGATACATTTTGTTTAAGTTAGGATACTTATGTCACAATTATTGGATATTATATAAACAATTATTGAACATTATATAAACAACTATTAGACATTATATTCATAACTACTATCACAACTATTAGAACATGCTTAACTAGTGGGTGAACTTCCACACCTCTTCGGCATACCCATTATAAGGCGTGTTTTTCCCCTTCCAATATGTTTATTACATTGTCGATATGAATGAGCATTTTATTTATTTTATCTTTACACTTAAATAAAAAGAATATTGAGGATCTTGGGATTGGCGGAACTTACTTCATACCGGTAAAAATTCTAGAGAGGCTTGGAACATTCTGTATCTTGCACAGGTGTTGTGTCATTCACTAGAATCCTTGCCTAGATCTGATTGATCCAGTATTTGTTCCTTTCGATATCAATGTATGATTTTAGTCAACTATTTTTTAATGCGAGAAACCAATATTTTGATTCGTTTCCACAAATAGAGAACACCCATATATCCAAATCACAGAGAGATCAAGGCTATTACTAGCTGTGTATACAACATATTTTTTCAATGGGTTTCCAAAGGGTCACTTTAAGCCTATTCCTTTTCTTTGGCTTGTTATTTCCAGTTGTTTACAACATTCCAGACATTCAATCTGAAGATGGTCTGTTAAAGCTGTTTGACAGTTGGTGCAAGCAACACGTAAAAATTTACAAGGATGAAGAGAAGGTTTTGAGATTCCAAGTGTTCAAGGAAAACTTACTTTACATAGAGGAACACAACAAGAGAGCTAACTCCACCTTTAAATTAGGGCTCAATGCATTTGCTGATCTTAAATATGAGGAGTTTAGAGCTCAACAGATGGGTTTAAAAGGGCCCCTGCCATTTGTGAGGAAACGGAAAGAGGAAACCAACTTCGGAAATATTGAATTATATGACATCCCGTCTTCTTTGGATTGGAGAGAAAAAGGTGCCGTCACACATGTCAAGGACCAGGGATCTTGCGGTAAGTTGAGAATATAATAAGCTGTTTACAAGTTAATAGATAATTTAGAGATACGGTTCATGTGGCAACGTTGTTTGGAATGGATCATGTTTTTGTAGTGAATGCCTATGTTGAGATATTTCTACTGTGGATTGAAGTGTATTGTGAGCTAAAGTCTTTACGATGTGTGTACAATTGATCACGTTTTGAGTCTTGGAGGCATGGAGTGGAGTGAAATATATCTTCATATGTGGCTTGGCTTGAATACTAGTCCATTAGTATGACTTTTAATATTATGAAATCCAACGCAAGTTCATGGCAGCGGTACGTGATGATTATATGGAATAAACATAAACGTATGATTGGTCGAAAGAATTAGATATCCAAAGCTGAAAAGACTTCTAGAGGATATTTAGTGCTTGGAATGGAAACATCTCTCTATTGAGGTTTATAAGAGCTATTTGATGGAAATAAAGAAAAAAGTAAATTGTTCTAATGTCCAACGGTGACCTACTTAGATCAACGAATCTGGTAAGTATGGTAAGAATAGAAAGTATTAGGATAGAAAAGAGCCCTAGAAGCTGAAAGATAGACTACGAATGAAACAATAAACTAATGAAAGCAAAACAAAAGGAGGTAACTTCAGGCTGGAAAACCCTAGCCATAAGATAAAGAAAGTAAACTTGTCCTTGCTAGCTGTTGTAGGTACCAGGATTAAATCTATATAAAATAATAATAGAAATTACTTTTGTAAGTGTTACAAATGAACACACAAAAATATATCATATTCAGGTTAATTGACATGGGCTGATAAAGCCATCTATTTTCAACCACTCAGGTAACTATCAAATACCCATAGAACAACTAACTAAAAACTGTCCAACTACATTAAAGTTTAAGCAATTAGCCAACAGTTAACATTGTTACATATTAAACATATATGACATTTTGTATCATAACATCTAACAAACATCCCCTTGATATGAAAGGGAAACAAACATTAACAACATTGTATCAAACAACAAGAAGCTAACACTTTAGATCATATAAACCTAACAAACCCCACCTTGATCTAGAGGGGAAAGCTAAGATGATCTAGAGCATTCATCAACTTGACTCATCTTGCCACTTTGTAAACTTTGTCTCTTGTCTCTTGGTACTAATCAACTAGTGTCAATGCTTGTATGCATTCTTCTCATGCTGGATGCTTTGCTTCATTTATTGTCTGAGCAACATCTATCAATCCTAAACATCTAGTGCTCTGTGCCATTGCCTCCCACAATTTGACGATCCATTGCCTCATCTTGACACAATCATCCGGAAATTTATAGCATGCCTTTATTATTTGTACCACATTCAATATGAGCAGGATTCATCATTGCCCAACTTGTTGATGCGTGTTTTGTGACACACCAAACACTCTAGAATAAAGTATCCATAGACGCTCTATCCTCTCTTGAAAAATTACCTCTTGTGCTAAGATTGCAAGAAAGGTCACACGGTAATTCCAATGTTTCGTAAGTTGGGGTGTGGATAAGCTTTGTGGTCGTTGTGATTTGCTGGTAATCACAAGGGGACTTATGCTAGGCTTGTTTAATTCACAATGAAGGTCTAGACAATAAAGCTCTATTGTTTGGGTCTTGGATCAAACAAACTAAAAAAGGAGATAAGGGTTTAGAATTTTTAATCTACTCCCTAAGAATCCAAGAGACGGTATTAATTTGGTGAAACCAATAACCACGCTTTGCTTCGCCACGCACAACGACAACTACACAAAGTGGGTGCAATCTTCTGGGGTTTGTGCTTAAGATTTCTTTACTACGAACAATACCATCAATAGAACAACATTATTCGAGGTAAACATTGAAGCATCCACATCAAAAGTTCAGTCTAACTTTACGCATTGAATGAAAATCATCCATCCAAAGAAAGTATGAGCCAAGTTTACACCATAAATCAATACTTATCAAATCTTGCATTCGTCTAACATACGTGAAATAAAATCTAAACTATGATGAGGGATAAGAACCATGCCAACTCCAAAATAAGAGAAATAATCACCATCAATTTGAACAATGCATTACTTATTACTTTAGCAGTCATATGCAACAATTTACTTATCTCAACATGTTTTGCAACATGCTCCCATGCTTTACAAATGAGGGATGAGCTCAATTTATATGCTCCCCAATTACAATTCAATGGCCAAGATTGATTTAGAATCAACGGCCAAGATTGCAAAATAAAACCCTATTTAGGGCTTGTCATAACTAACTCTTCTCGACCAATGAGAAAATTACACTTGGGACACTTGTCCTTCCTCCTAAATATGAACCAACAATAAAATAGAAAGTTGCCGCATTGTGGAGTGCCAGGTTCATTGAATCTAGACATGCCAACTTGGAACAATTTGATTGGTCGAGGTGCCACTTCAGCAGGTTGGATGTCCTCCTTGGTCTCCATGTTCATATTTTCATGTTCTTGCCTTAGAATATTTTCCCTGCCGGTGACTCTGTCCTTGGTGCTTGTTCCTTCCTAGCTTTGATCTTGGATTCCTTTTGATTTCTTCTTCTCACTTGCAGTTGGAAGTCTGGCCTTGGAGCACATGTTTAGATTGGAAGTCATTAAGGTTTTCTTTCCTGATTGCTACAAGCGCCTTGAATTTGGAGAAAAACTCCCCTGTGCTTTCACCACAATGGATGAAATTGGAACTTTCTCTGTGAAGTATTTCCCATACTTAGCCAAATTTTGGCTATTCAATTTCATTTTGCAACACCTTCACATGGACCATTCAACACTTAGCCAAGATTTTGGCCATCTTTATGCTCGAATGAACTTTGCTTGTGGATTTGCCTTCAATTTTGAGTTTGGCTTGTGCTAAGTAGGGCGGACTCCATCCTTGGACAAGGATTTTATACATTTCATCTTTATTTTCCTCTCGTTTTCTTTCCAACACTTAGTCAATTTTCTGAATTTCCCTCCCCAAGGTATCAACACTTAGTCAATTTTCTAAGTTTTCTTTGGCAGACTTCATCTTCTCTTGGGCAAGGCAGACCTTGAAGCTGCTTTGGACATGCTTTCTAGTCACGTCGGACTTTCTTGGTTCTTGGACATTGCTCTGATGAGGGAGGTAGGACTTCACTTGAGTTTTTCCAACCCTTTTTTTTTTACTTAGCCAAATTTTCAAATTTCCTTGGCTAGGCGTACTTGACCTTGTGGCTGGACATCTTCATGGCGGACTCGGAGCTTGTCTTGACATTCTCCTTTGGAGTGTGAACTTTACCAACTTCATGCGAACTTTATCCTGGGCGAACTTCACCTTGTCTTGGACATGCTTGAGCGGACTTGGCACTTGGCTTGCCATCTCCTTAGGCGGACTTCTTGCTTTTCACGCCTTCGAAAATTTTCTTGCCATCCAAGGGCGGACTTCCCTATGGCTTTTGCCATTTTTCCAAGATATTTTTCAAACTGCTGGGCTGACTTGCTTGTCCATTCGCCATTTTCTTTCTTACAATGGCGGACTTTCTTGATGCCTTGCCATTTTGCAAACTACATGGCGGACTTCCTGTTTTTTGTGCCTTAGAAAATTTTCTTACCATCCAAGGGCGGACTTCCACTATGTCCAAGATATTTTTCAAACTGCTGGGCGGACTTGCTTGTCCATTTGCCATTTTCTTTCTTACAATGGCGGACTTTACCAATGTCCATGCCATTTTTGACATGGCGGACTTGCTTGATGCTCTACCATTTTTGACTTGGCGGACTTCCTTACTATTTTGCCATTTTGCAAACTACATGGCGGACTTGCTTGCCGCCTTGCCATTTTGCAAACTACATGGCGGACTTCCTTGCTGCCTTGCCATTTTGCAAACTACATGGCGGACTTGCTTGATGCTTTGCCATTTTTGACTTCTTCATGCTTGGGCGAATTTAGCACATGCCTGTCCATGCCTTAGGCAAATTTTTAGATTTTTCAAATTTTTTCCATTTCAGAGGTTTCTAGAGTTGATCCCGGCATAGCCATGACCTGCACATTTTCCAAAAATAGAAACCCTGCCAAAAATAGAAACTTTCTAAAAATAGCCCCTAAAAAATAGGGAATCCAGAATGGGCTAAAAATGCCAAAAAAGGTTCCTAAAAAATAGGGGGTCGGGTGAAAACCCTAAAATTTAGGAGGTGTCAGAATTGACCGAAATGACAGTCGATCTTCGTCCACAAGGCCTTCTAAACACTTCGATGACGTCCGCGCACTGATTCGGGCTCAAAATCATTTCTTGACTCGGGTGACCCTTCAAAAACTAAAACTTCAAATTGTAAAAGAAACATGGTAATTAGCAGTTGCGATGCCAAGGCAAAAAAAACAAAAAAGAAAAAAAAAACAAGAGGGTCCCCATTTGCAATGGGGCGATGTGTGAAAAGGTCACAACACAACTACACGCTTACCATTGTCCTAGTGATTCCTTGTACTTGCAACCTTCAATTACATCCTCAACCATCCAAGAACTACCTAACCACACACACATCGGGTGACCCCACTTTGCCTCTATTCCTTTGGCATGGGCAACACCTATCAGAGGTATAAGACCACTTGCTAACTGATCATGAAGACCTACTTTCCCTCCTGTCAATCAAGAGGTGGGAAACAAAATAACATAACTCCACTAGACCACTATTTCTCATCAGCACTCAATAAAAGGAAACCAAAACAAAACACAACACACCAAACTGAAAAAACTGCAACTATCAAACTACAAGGAAATGCAAGTAATCCTACCAAAACTGCTTCTCAAGCAGTGTGCTCAATTTTCGAGTGAGAAGCCAACTGGAGATGGGAATATTCCTCCAGCCTCTTGGTGAGTCCTCCAACCTTCATTTTGAGCCCCACTTAAAGCTCTAGAAGCTAGATGTATTTTGAAAATTTCTGAAAACTCCTTCATTAGAATTAAGGTTTTCAAACGTATTTGTAAGACCCATGGAAATGTAGGATGTTGGGTTGAACTGAGAATGAATTCTTTTTACAATAAAACCTCCTAAGTCTCTAGTACAATGCTCTTCAAAAAAGCATAAATCTAAAGCGTTTTGGACTTGTGATCTCAAAATTCCTCCAACTTATTGTCTTTGAAAAACCTTGTATAACCAAGTCTGTTGCATAACCAGTGACAATTGTTTTACTACATTACCATTAAAAGGTTATTTTAAAAAGCACATCCCAAAAATAAACAGATATTGAAAATTAACCTTGGGAGGCTTGAACCTCAAACCAATCACTTACAAATTTGATGATGCCAATTCATCTACAAACCACTTTTCAAACATAAACCAAGCTCTTGTTTAATCATAGCTTGAGAGATCAGAGAACATTAAAACAATGCAAGTTCTAATATAACAAATCTGTATCCCAATCTTCAACTTGCTCTCCAAAACCATCTTCCCAACTTGCCTCATTTTAGTTTTCTGCCACTTCAAAATGTCCTCAAGTTATCACTTAAAAAAAAAATCAAAATGAAAATAGATCGGCAACTTCCTAACTCTTCTTTTAAAAACCAAGTTATATAAATGTGGGATCCTTGACTTCCTTATCTACACATAGATGAGAATGTTAAACCTGTGTTCCATGGGGATGTGTCTCTGGCCCTCAAACTGTCCCTGTCCCCAATGGTGTTTTGGGTACAGCAGGACAGCTGTCCCCAATGGTGTTTTGGGTACAGCGGGACAGCTGTCCCCAAAAATCTTCAAACCTTTGAAATGTTCCCAAAATGTGTTGCAAAAATAGGAAATACCATGCGGACATTTGGCCATCCCTGAGGTGGCTGGGAATGTCTGCAACATCCCTCACCTGTTCCAGGGATGGCCAGACATCCCCGACAGCAAGGCAAGTTTTTACAATGTTCAAACAAAAATTATTCATGACATTACAAAAGACTGCTAAATATATTATGACAGCATTATTATAGCAGCAATAAATATATCATGACAGCAGTATAACGGCAATAAGTTAATCATGACAGCAGTGACAGTAGTATACCAGCGTTAAATATATCATGATTCAGATTCATAGCTATGATATAAGGTATAAAGTATATAACAGTTAACACTAACTGTGATACTTTGAATTTCTGATTTCATTGTTCAAACTTTAAACTCAAAGTGTCAAAATTCAAAATTTTCGATATGGTATTAGAGTCAGTTATTGTTGTCAGTTATGGCATGCAACTTGGCATATTTCACAAAATATCTTTTTGGGACAATTGGTTTTGGTGTGACCTATTTTACAATTAGTACACCAGAGTTGTTTCCTTCCTTTCATGTCTTTCTTAGTTCTTTCATCATTCTCAACATCTCTAAGAGCTTGAACCAAACTTGATTCATTATCACTTGAATCAAAATCATCTTCTCTTTTCCTCAAACAAGAGGATGTCTTGTTTTCACTCTCTATGTCCAAGGCTCAATTGTACGCATCCTTGTATCATGAGAGAGGTATTATTTCATCTTCTTTCATTATGAGGGTATCAACTCTTAAATGAACCATCACTTCTTTAGCCCATCCACTAGTTCCTTCTTCAATTTGCTTAGTAATTCCTTGAGCCTCCTATTATAGGCTCATACATTTTCATGTTTACCCTATTGGGTATTATAAATTTCAGTGACGATCTCATTATAATCCCTCAATAGTTTGAACTCTTGTTCAAATGCCTAAGTTAGTCTCTCCTATATTGCATTCTCAATATCAAGAATATTTGTATACCAATCTATCACCACTCTTTGCAGTGTGGTTGGGAAACATCTCAACCAATATCTTTGATCTGTTTGTTCGTTGTGATCCATATCCTAATATATGTCTTGTAGTGCCTTATAGGTTCTGTAATGACCCACCCTTAATTTTTTTCCAAACTTCACAACTTGTTAGCGTTAGCCAATAATCAAAGATGATCAACTTAAGTAAACTCCCTTCCACTTTCTAATCACCTAGATCTCAATGTGGGCAAGGTGAGAGCATACGGTGGTAAGGTTACAATGCTACGCTATTGAAACGAACCACTTGTTCAGTGAGGTGAGTATGAAATCTTCAAACATAAGGAAACATCCACTTATTCAGTGGGAATTACAAATTGTAGGAAATGAAAGCATCAAGCAGCTAGCAGACCAAAACCACTTATGCAGTGGGATGCATAGCTAACATGAAAGAGAATCATCCACTTATTCAACGGGCAGTACATAAACAAAGTTCACCCGCTTATTCAACGGGAATGCCACTTATTTAGTGGGGTTAGTATCAAAACCAGATAGAGCAAGATTACTTAATGGTACTACCAAGTCAGTATTACAATGTGTTGGCATAAGAACTAACACCTTTGGAGTGTGAGTTTGTACGTACAGCTATGCACACTACGTAATGAGTGCTCTTCAAATTAGGAGGGGAAGCTCCCTCGTTGTGCTGGAATGCATGGAATAGAAAACTAAACTAATGTCCTATCTTTTTGTTCTCAGCTGGTAGAGGCACAAGGTTAAGAAAACCTAGAACGTTGCAGCTAAGTATTTTTTGGTTTCGCAGATCATGTAACTACAACTAAGCTAACTTCTTTAAAATCTATCCAATTTACTCACGAAAACAGAGCGTGAGGAAATGGAGCGGGAATGGTTTTTATACGATAAGTTGGGGACAGTTTTGCAACATGAAGGCAAGGTGGGCACAACTATCTGCTCAGCTGAATAAGCTTATTATGACACACATCATACGATAGGCTTTAAGTACGAATTCTCAACATGAGGGCAAGGTGGGCACAACTATTTGTTTAATTCAAATAAGCCTATTGATAACAAAACACAAAAGATAGCCAACTAGGATAGCAAATTGCATAGGCGAGACATGCGTACAATTTACGATCGAACTAGCCACTATATCTAACTAAGGCAAGCATTCATCATAATAATTGCATGGAACCCGAGTGGCATAACAATTCATTATCAAAACAAATACTCTAGAATAGATCCAACAAAGACAATATTACAGGCAAGGTAGGCACAGCATATATTAATCTCCTATAAAAGCTCCTTGAACAGATACAATAATAGCAATACTACAGGCAAGGTAGGCGCAACATGTATGCTATCAAGCAAAAGTTAAAATACAAATGAGCTGAATGCTCTTATTTATAGACTTCAAGGTGTAGGCAACCCTAAAATCACCTTGAGTCAACTACAGTCTTGCAATGCATGCAAGATCTTATTCCTAAACCCTAATTGAATGAAACTATACAGTTAACTGGGAAACTATCATCAGTTAACTGAAATATCTAATCTAAATGGACAAAGTGCAACATGCACGTCCTTATTGAAAGCAAGTCAACTGGAATGCTATCATCAGTCAACTGAAAAATCTAATCTAATCTCCAAGTATAGGTAGATGTTTCCAAGAAAGACATGCATGCAATATGTAACAACAAGTTAACTCGGAAAGAAGCCTCGAGTTAACTACTTCTGATGACTCATCGTTGTAAACAACTGCATGGTCTAACTGAAAGTCTACTCCAAGTTTATCATCTCCTCTAGGAATTTGTCAATAATATCATCATCTGGCACTCTGACGCTGTCCACAATGATGAACTGTTTGTCTAACTCTTTGTCTCCATCTTGGATTTCCTTCTGACTATCTCTAACCTCTGTGGTCACCTTTTTGATACTGATAGTCAGCATTGTAAACTCCTCCATCTTGGACGCCTCTGGCTCTCCACATAGGTTATCACGAACTAACTCTTCGAACTCAGCCTGAACTGCCTCCAACTTGGTGTATGTACCATCTTCATGCTGATAATGACATGGGATCTGAGTGATGTACTCGCTGATGAAACGAAGAGCTGCAACAACCTTTTCCTGAAGCATGTTCATCTTAGCAGCAATCCTATCATATGTCTCCACCTTGCAAAGATACAACTCTCTCCAAGTGAAGACCTTTTGATCTTCATCTGCTTCAATGGCGTCATAGATTCCTGCAAGCTGTGATATCAAAATCAGGTCCTTCGGCTTACACTCGGCTATGACAATCTCGAGCTCCTGAATTCTCTGGCGAAGACTATGTGCGTCAACCCTCAACTGATATAGCTCTGTGAGGAGGTGTCGACCAACAATGATAAAGTCCTCAATCCAAGTATCCAGTAGCTTTCCTCGATTAACCAAATGTTGAATCTTTTGTTGTTCTGCGGTGGTCTCTCGAAGTTGTGGGAGTAAAGGTGCTTGCCCCTCGTTGCCATGAAGCAAACCCGAGATGTACCTGCGAAGTTGCCTGATCTCAGCCTTATCCTCACCATCCTTCATGACGCGTTCCTCTAGATTACTCGCGACGACTCTGAATAGATTCACGTCGGTGTGTCGAGTATTCTTACCCAGATTAGTTTTGACGAAGGTAAAATCACCAACATCAACTTCATCCAAGTATTTGCCTTCTGGAGGAGTAGCAACCCCTATGACGATCTCTGCCTCAAGATTCTTCTCAATATTAATTTGCTTTCTGGCCCTCTTATTCAACCTGTTCTGATAGGGCTCACCAAATTCAGATAAATCAAGATTATATGAAGGCATACGCCTCTCCCTCTCCAATGACTTCTCAAGCCAAGATGAATAAGGAATACTATCCTCTCGAGGTGGAGCCGTTTTTACTGTATCAGCCGTTGGCGGATCCACTGGTATGAAGGTCTCATGTATCGGAGTCTCAGGCTCCGAATCAATATCTATGGGAGACGACTGTGGTGAAAAAGGTGAACTTGGAGATGACAAACCGGCCTCAGTCTGAATAACTGGTTTTGATGAAATAACTGGCTCTGGAAGTACTGTCTCTGTAACTAGAAATGCTGGCTCTTTCTCAACTGGAAGTGCTGGCTCTTTCTCGACCTGTTTCCTTTTGGTGATGCTTTTTCCTTTTGAATTAATTCCCATCTTAACCCCTTCAGGCGGCTTCATAGTAACCTTGACTCGAGGTCTAGCCCTAGAAGTAGAAGGTAAAGAAGAAACTACCACTGCTGGCGGCTCTGTAACTGGGATCACCCTTCGCTTCCGCTTGCTCTCAAGGAAGTACATGGTGGTTTTGATAACAGACCTGGATAAGTCTTTCACTGAAGTATTCACTGGGATATACCAATCAAGTTGGCGAAGTGGCTGGTGAGCAACTTGGTCTCTAATGAATGAATGAAGTAGTATCTTGCCATCATCATCAGACAAACCTTCCACATCCTCTGACAAGAAATCAGCAATCTGTGGAACAGTAAGCCTACAATAATGACGACGACGCACCTCAAATTCATCCTCACAATTGACCCAAAAGTCCTCAAGTGCTGCTGAATGTGAAACATTTCGCTCCAACCTTGCTAAATAATGACCCAACGGATCATAGGCACGCTTCTGAGGAAAACACTCAAGCTGAAGTTTTTCTAACTCGTGTGCCATTAACTTGCAATCTGCAGTTGTTTTGCATTTGTAAATACCTAACTCAAACGAAAAGGTGAAAGCTGGCTTATGTCGATTGCGAAGAAAAGTGTGAACCTCATGTGCTTGTCTCATGAACTCCATGAAAAGAACCTTATCCGATGGGTACCTCGGTAGCATCAGAGGCTCTCCTGTATATCCATATACACGAATATATGTGAAAGTAGGGAATTGGATGAACCAATCTGCCCAACTCTCCATTGCTGATTGTGCCTCTGTAGAAATCCTCACATGCATCTCGTTATCTAAATTTCTGACTGTCCTCATAAGAAAGTGGTCATTCACTGCTGTAAAGTCCTGTTCAGCTTTCGAAAACTCCAACTGAGGGTAGTATTCGTGCACTCGCCGAACACCCAGAACTCCATCGGTCTTTAATAATTTAAAGCTGCTTTGAAATGCAACTAAGTAAACCAGAAAAGTCACCATGTGGAATTCGTGAATCTTTAGGAACTCTGTAATCTGCTGGTGAAGACACTCGCTGATAAACATGGCCCAGTCAAATGTTTCCTTCTTATCAATAACTCGTGAGATGAGGTAGAACATCCATGTTTGGAAAACGCTTGCGTGTTCAGAACCTGCTAACCGGTTAAGGAAAGTTATCAAAATAGCAATCTCGTCTTTGAAATCCCCACGTGCAATCTTCCTTGGCATGTTGGTTTTCTGAACCTTCAACCATAGTTGAGCTACTTTCTTTTGTGATCTATCCTTGTGCTCTTCCCATATTCTGTCACAATTTGAAATGGATACAGCGAAATGATCTGAATGTGGAGGAATAGAAAAACATTTTTCTACATCCCTCGACTTAAGGCTACAAATAATCCTTCCATCTGTCGATCTGATTTGTCTGGTAGACGAGTCATAATGCTTGACACAAGCAAGTACGAACTCGAGATCAAAGACTGAGATAGGAATGGATGCCACTACAAATATCCCTGAACGTTCAAGATTTTTTATTGTAGTACTGCTGATACCCTCCAATGAGTTCAGATTGACGATGGGAAAAACATGACTTAAGTCAGTATCGGTAGTTTTCAGAAAGTTATGAAGAAAGACCTATTTGGCCTTATAATCTATGGGATTATACTGCATTCTGAAAAACTAGACTTTTGACTGTAAAGTCGGGTATGCTTGGACAACTTTGGAAAAACTGAAAAAGCTCGAGGATAGGCTAAAAATAGCAAGGGGAAGTGAATTTTTTCGAACAAATTCTAAGATATGGGTTTTGTGTAGAATCAAATTCTAATGCAACCCAGAATGTTAGAATTGCGAAAAAATGGGATTTAGGCTTGCATGCAAAAGGTTTTCGGTTGAGATTTGAACTGGCAGTTAGGGGTACTGGGGGCAATTTTTCCTGCGAAAATTTGGAACATGGGTTTTGTGTAGAAATGAATCCTAAAACCACCCAGATCAACAGATTTGCGAAAAAATGTGATTTAGGCCCACATGCAAAGAGAATTCTGGAAAAAAGCACAGTGCTTCTAGAAAAGAGGCAGCAGAGCAATTTTCACAAAATAATCTAAGACATGGGTATTGTTGTTGATGCTGAAATACTCGAACCCAGATGATGCTTTTCTGAAAAATCTGCCGTTTTCTTTGACATGCGAAGAAAACCTAAGACGAGAATAGAAGAAAATAAGACAGAAGAATAGAAGTTTTATTTGTTTGTTTTCTCTCTTCTTCTGTAAAAATTCGCCTATGCTTGAAGTAGAACTGATAAAACCTGCATGCAAATGGAAAACGAAGTTTGAAATAATCTTACCTTGAACAATCTGAATCTGTAGCTAAGAAGAACACTGAAATCTGACACCTGTAGCACCTGCAGATCAATTTTATGCTCTAGAAAAGATGTTTCTTGTCAACTTTGATGAAGAATAATAGACGCCATTAGCAAAATATATAGAAAAATATCTTCTAAGGTGTGTGAAATGCATGCTAAGCATTGGAAATGGCGTTTGAAGTACAATTGGTGCTTCAACACTCACACATGGCCTATATTTGGCTTCAAACTCAGTTAACTGGCTGTACTATAAACCCTAATTAGGTGCCACTTAGAAAAATTCAGTTAACTGATACATGCAAACTAATCTTAGCCAGTTATGACCAAAAATAGGTGAAACAAAAGTCGACATGCAAAGAGTTCAACTGAAGATCTAAATTTAGTAAATTGAAAACTCCTCCCATGCACACTTCTATTTTTGAATTTTAAAAAGTCAACCTTTGACTTTAGGCGTCCTTCCATACTTAGACATTTTTCTGAAAATTTGAATCCAGAAACCTCAAATGAAGCTCATGTTCGATCACTGATTCTGATTGACTGCCGCGTCAGATCAACTGGCTGACAGTTCCATCGAAGAGCAGGACCAAATCTGACAAGAAGATTCGTTGAGGTGATAATCCAAAATTCACAAATCTGAGGCTTCAAAAAGATGGGCGCCCTGGCCTCCAGGGGCACTTTTGACCTCAGTGTTAGAATATTTTCAGGCATTTTCACTATTTTCACTGATAACTTGACTATATTTCACTTGACGTTTCCCGACATTTGACAAAACTTCAGAACATGCTAACTGGCTCACTGTGAAGCAGATTGAGTTCTGAGCAAAGGCTCCTGATGAGCGCTTCGTATAAAAACATCATTTAACCTTCCTAGATCATGGGCGCGCTTTTCCCAACCAATGTCATCCATTACTGCAACTGGCAAAAATTACTCAACTTCCGGCTGCAGATTGCCAAGACATCTTCTGACCCGACTGAGATAGGGAACGGAAAGCTGAAGCTGACATGAATGAGACGAGTATCTGAAATCATCAAATAGATTCCATTGAAGGCTTAAAAACCTTGGGCGCCCCTGGCCTCCAAGGGCGCTTTTGTCCTTTCTGAACAATCTCTGATCAAGTCTGAAACCTCAAATTCGACCACTGATGGTGGCAACACAACAACTTAGATTCACTTGCTGACAGATGCGTCGCGGAGCTAGACCAAAAATGGAAACAAATTTCCTGGGTGTCACTTGATCAAAAGACTTCATCTGAATCTTCAAAAAGATGGGCGCCCCTAGCCTCCAGGGGCGCTTTTTCTCTTCAAATTTACCTACTTTGCATTTCCCTCGTTCTGTATTGAATTTTCGTTTTCAGGCGTTTTACTCCTCCGTTGGACTGGATGGCTAGCTCATTGCAAAGCTATCAGGAAACTGGAGAAGTCATCTTGGTAGAAAATCTCACAAAAAGTTGAATACAACTTCCATAATGATGGGCGCCCCTAGCTGAGAGTGGCGCTTTTTCAATCCAGACTTAGCCAATTTTATAGTTTTTTACCTCGTTGAAAATCTCCTCCGTCAAAAAGCATAATTTTCAAAATCTTTCTTTGTAGAGCGTTCTTCTTTGAGTTTTAGGCTTAGATATTAACACCTGGTACTGGCCAACTGCCATTAATGACCTCAGAGGTCCTAACTTTTCTCCTGAAAAAGTTATAACTACCCACCAACCTTAAACTAACTTTTAACTGAAATTGACTTCACCACTGTGATCGTGATATGAAATAAGCCAATCAAAATTAATTTCAGCCAATTCTGACAAGTTCCTATTATTTAGGGTTTCGAGCTAAAAATAGATTTCAGAAACCCTAATTTTCAAAATTTTCAAATTTTGCCAGTATCTTACTAGCATCACACTGACTAAAAGCCCATACTTTATTTGCCCAAAAACTGAGTTTTGACCCCACTTTTACAAAGTTTAGACTATTTTAAGCAAAATGCCTTAATGAAGCAAAAAATTTGGTTTGGGTACAACACAATGAAGCTCAATACAAATGAACTAACAAGAATAATCCAGCTGCTCAAGAGATAGTAATATGAAATAACATCCAAATACCAACAACTCAACTGAAATGAGATGCCCAAAATGAAACCCAACAACACCAATGAGTGCCCCTTGCAAGAATAGAACAAGTATACCTCAATGTTGGCACCCAAGAGTCTGAACAAGGTCTGAAATACAATTGTTTCAGGTCTGATATGGCTGTTGCAGCAGTCTAATGCACCCAAACCAGCAAGCATATGATTGGCACATCACCTCCACATGAAACCCAACTTGCAAACAGATATCCTCAGCAATCTTTTATCAATTTTACCTCACAATCTGACCCCGAAAGGACTGTATCAGGTCTGATATGGCCGTTGCAGCAGTCTAATGCACCCAAACCAGCAAGCATATGATTGGCACGTGACCTCCACATGAAACCCAACTTGCAAATAGATATCCTCAGCAATCTATTATCAATTTTACCTCACAATCTGACCCCGAAAGGACTGTATCAGGTCTGAAAGGTTGTTGCAGCAGGTCTGAAAACCCTTCAAACAACAAACTCTAATATGACATGCAACCCAAGGAAGTCACCAACTCGCCATAGAACATTCACAATTGATTGCAAGGTTATAGGATGATCATGGCGCCACCAAATTAGTCCAAACAGCAAGGAAAAGAGTAGAAATCTTTACAACTCCCAAAAAACATGAAAACCCCCATGGTACAACCTGCTAGGAGGGGCGAACAACTCCCAAAAATCACAAAATCCACCTAAAATTTTGAAAATTGGCAAGAAGGGGCACCCAAGATCAATGAATCAAATGAGTCAATACCCAGAACAAGATCTTCAACCCTTCAACCTGCAGCAATGAAACTATGGTGCAACCTAGGTCATGAAAGGGTTTGAACAGAAAGCAAAGAGCTACAAAAACCATCAACAACACTCCAAAATTTCACTAAAGTCATGAATAATGATCACCAAACATAATGCTAACTGAAACTCATTAAAATGATCAAACCCAAAATCTGAAAACTCTGCTTGTAAGCTCCATGGTGATTACTGAATGCAATCACTCCCAACCAGCTAGGGACTATTTCCAAATCCGAAACGAACAACCTAGAGAGGGTTTTCGTTCTCTGAAGATTTAGGAAAAAACTCTCATGTTCTAATCTGGTAGCATAACATTATCATATTCTGCAAAGTAAAATGAGCTACCCCATGCCTCCTTTTATAGCTTTTTCCCTGCTTTTTTGAAAAAGCATTGTTTTGCTTTTTCCCTGTTTTTTCGTATAGCATTTTTTTTGCTTTTTTCTTGCTTTTCAAGAAAGTGTTTTGTTATGATATTGCTATCAGGATTCAACCGTGTAGTTTTCGAGTCAAACTCATTGACCCATGATTCATGAGTAGTGGTTCACAAGAACCCATCTCTCATGATAATGAATGGTCCACTTAGCACTCATTGCATCTAGGTGATGCTCACAGAGGTGAATGGTCACTTAGCACTCATGAGTAGTGGTTCACCTCTGTGAGCATCACCTAGATGCAATGAGTGCTAAGTGGACCATTCATTATCATGAGAGATGGGTTCTTGTGAAACACTACTAGTGAATCATGGGTCAATGAGTTTGACTCAAAATCTACACGGTTGAATCCTGATAGCAATATCATAATTTGACATGCTGTGGAAGAAACCTCCTACTTATCAAAGTGTTTTGTGCTTTTCTGTTGCTTTTTAAAAAAGCATTTTTTGCTTTTTCCTTTTTCTATTTTTTACAAACAAATAACTTTAATAACCTTTTCAATGTATAATATTTAACACTAAAGTAAACTGTAAGATTAAAACATTACTTTGTAATTTTAGTGTAAATATTAAAATAAGTCCAATCATTTTACGAAAAGCACTAGGAGACATCTGAGATGGAAACTAATCGCACCAAGAAGCTGTTGATGACAAGGAAAGATGCCAAGTGCCAAAACGGGCACTTAACTAAAAATAGCAATGCTCTCCAAGAAGTGTGGAGAACCACCTAGATGGCAAAAAATGCATTGAAGGTCATCACCACCATCTTGAGAACCAACATAATGCCAACACACTGCCAAAACTAAAAACCCTACATTGCATAGTTGCTAGGACCAAGTGCCCAAAATATCACTTACTAAAAATAGCAAGTTGCTAAAAATAGTAAGTGTGTCCAAACTCAAAACTGGCCCAAACTAAGATGCACTAGAACTTACTAAAAATAGTAAGTTACTAAAATTAGAAATTGCTAAAAATAGCAATTCTGCCCACCAAGGCCCAACAAAAGTTCACTGGTAACATCAATATACTCCTCTGAATATGTAGACACTGATTCTAAAAGATAGCACCGACTGCCAAATAAGAAAACCCTAAAAGGGGACATTACAGGGTCTTTGAATTCATCTCCATTGACCTTGGTAGCTTCTGCCTCTTGACATTTAGACTTGCTAGAGGGGTCACCATTGCTTGATGTGATTGCAATGTCAGAAACCTTCTCCTTGGGAAGCTCTGGTCAAGATGTTTCTTTGCTTCTTCGTCATTTTCAAACATGTTCAAACCCTTGACCCTTTGGAGACCTTGGTAATCTAGACACCACTACTACTACCTTCATGTTCTTTTCTTCCCACTCCAAGAGTTTGACTTGGTGTCTTAGGCTTGGCTTCATATTCGATACCTCGGAGATTGCTCTCATATGCTTCTTGCTCTTCGTCTGCCAAGAAGTTATTGGACTTCATTTCATCAGAAAAACTGCCCTCATCCAAAGAGGATTTAGTTGACTGCAGATTTAGTTGTTTCTTCCTTGCACCGAACTTGATCAGCAAGATCAATGCACCCTTCTTCAAGAAAAGAACTCTTGTGTCTCCATTCCCAACTATAGCTCCTACTCATGCTTCGTCTCCTCTTCTTGTTATGTTCTAGTATCAGTTTTGATGATGTAATAATGCTGATGGATTTTTTTCATGTAGTCTTTTTCTTTGTCCTCTTTGTTCCACTTGTCTCAAAGATCATCTAATCTTTTTGTCCTGATCATGTTATGGTCTCTTCCCACCTTTGTGGGGGTCTAAGGGCATTAATTTCTTAAATCCATCCCAACTTCTTAAAGGCAACAAGACCAATGTTTATTCCTTTATTTGATAAGACTAATGCTCACATGAATGAAAAAAAACACTGTGGATACCAGATTGAGTAACAAATGTATAGCTTTATTTATATGAAGTTCTTATATAGAAGCAGAGCAAGGATGGTCAACTAAAGATTGAATTGTGTTCCTTGGATATGAGAAGCCTATTTAAAGTGCTCAATAGTTTCCAAGCAAAACACAACTATCAGCAACTGCTAACAACTACCCACAAGCTGACAAGTACAACAGACATAACAAGTTAATTATAATATTATTACAAAGTACATCAAATGAATCCCATAGAAACTTTGATAAAATTCATTGAATCCAAGCACCTAAAATGCCATTATGTTCTTAACGTCCTCAAAAGAATATCAACTATTAATGTTATGGGCTATCCTATCTACAAACAGCCAAAAAATCAAAACTATTTTGGCTACACTAGTAGTTATATTCAAGCTCCAACTCATGACCAACTGAAATCCAATATGTCTATATGGAGGATGAGTATCCCTTGATGTTTGTTGCCAATATTGTTGTGATAGTTGGCACATGTTATTGTTGTCTACCAAAAGCTTGTATCCTTGCATTTCTCCTAGTAAGAGCTCTCCAAAACCTGCCTACTTATTGTGCTAGTGGTGAGAGGTCACACCCGTTTCTCATACATTGTAGTGCTCATTGCTTAGAGCTTACTGGAAAAGAGAACTAGTGGTCAACATTTTTCTTTTTAGTTCATTTCATGCCATTGCACATTGTTGAGGCCTGAGAATACTTTCTTGAGTGTTCATGTTCTCTGTCTGCTGAGAGCATTCAAGAGTAAGACTGATCGAGTTAAGATCATGCAAAACCAAGTTTTGTCATGATTTGATATACTGGGGCCTTGTTGTGACCTATTTCACACATCGCTCCATTGCAAATGGGGACCCCCAATAGTTTGCTTTTTGGGGTTTCTGTTGTAGCGTTGCAATTTCATTAACCGTTTGTTTTGAGAGTTTGGAGCTAGAGTTCCGAGAAATCATCTGAGCCAAGTAGAGAATTCAAGCCCGTATCAGTGTCTAGCCATCATCAAAGGGCTCAAAAGGCCCGAAGGACAAGGAACGCCATTGCCTTGAGTCAATTCTAACACTTCCTATTTTTTAGGGATTTTTGTTTATTTGCTTTTTCTATTTTTGGCATTTTGGGACCAATCCGGGAAGCGGCTTTTTTTGGCTTGCTTTTTTGCTTTTTTTCTGCCTTTTTGAAAGTAGACCTAGGATTGGGTCCCGCATGTCATGGTGATAACGTTAATACCTTCGAAATCAAAAGTTGACGCCTCTAAGTATAAAAAGCATGGAAAAATCTCCAAACTAGGGTTTTGTTCCAGATGATCCAAAAAGCAAGAAATTCATCTAAATGTTGAAGAACAATGAAAATATCCAAGGCAAGGCAAGGTGCGTTCAAGGAAGAAGAATGGATGGCAAGCCAGGATTAAAGTCCGCCATGCTTCATGGCCCAAGCAAAGCCCGCCCAAGGAAATGTGGAGATGGCAAGCTAGCCTCCAAGTCCGCCCTAGGCCAAGAAAGAAATGTCTAAGTGTTGGAGAAGTCTGCCCAAGAGGAAAATGCCTAAGTGTTTACCAAGTCCGCCCTAACTAGGAAGGATGGCAAGGCTGAAGTAAAGTCCGCCCATGGCACAAGACACTTGAAGTCTGCCTTGGACAAAATAATGGATGGCAGAGCAATCATGAAGTTCGCCCAAGCTAATGAGAGGATGGCAAAGACCAAGTAAAGTCCGCCCTTGGCATGAAAAACTCAAAGTCCGCCCTAAGATGAAGTATTGCTAAGTAAAGACAAATTCCGCCTAAGGAAGAGGTTGGCCAAGGAAGTATAAAGTCCGCCCGGAGAAGTGTCCAAGACACTCCAAAGTCCCCCCCTCAAGCATGATGGAAAATTTCTAAGGCATGAAGTGCCTAGAGGAGAGATATGAGATGGCAAAGAGGCTTCCAAGTCCGCCCACCTAAATGAAAATGCCTAAGGCATTGTGAAGTCCGCCCAAGGTTGAGATGTCTAAGCATTGGCCAAGTCTGCCCTTGGCATGACAAGTGTAAAGTCTGCCCCAAGTGAAGTTAACATGAAGCATGGCACAAAGATGATAAAGTCCGCCTAGACACCAAGGAAAATGTCTAGGTGTTGGTGAAGTACGCCCACCAAGGAGAAATGTCTGGCTAACTCCAAAGTCCGCCCCACCTTGAGAAAAGTGGCAAAACATGTGCAAAGTCCTCCCTAACAAAGGAAAATGGCAAATTAGAGTTGAAGTCTGCCCTGGCTAAAGAGGAAAAATAAAATGACTTGAAAAATAATAAATTGGCCATGGGTAAAGTAAAATTTTGCCAAAATTAAATAATAAAGGGGTTGGAAAAGGTTGGAAAGGGTTGGAAAATAAAATTTAACACTTAGAATGTCTTTATTATTTTTCCAACACTTAGAGGAAAAAATTATTTAAAATGCTCAACACTTAGACAAATTTTCGAAAATCTCAAAGAAAAAAAAATCTAGAGGATTTTTGGCTAAGGATGGCGCCATGATAAAAAAAAAATGGAAACTTTCTATCGAAAATCTCCAACGAAGGTCAAGTTACCATATTGGAAGAAATAAAACAAGTCCAAATTCGATGAATTTAGAGAGAAAACACAAAGTTGCTAAAATCATTCGAACTCTCCAACTTTATACGAAGTTCGACTTGTCATTATCAAATCATTCTTTTGAAGTTCGATCAAAAGTTTTCTCTTAAGCTCTTCCAAAATTGCGAAGTATAAGTTTTCGAAGGGAGATTTTTGAAGACAAAGTAGATTTTCGAAGTAAAGAAGTAAATTTTCTAAGTTGAAGGGCATAATTTCAGGAGAAATAAAGTAAATTTCTGAGTTAAAAGACATGCTTTTTCTGAATTTTGAGTGAATTCTCAGAATTTAAAGTCGATTTACAGCCAAAGGATACTTTCAAAGGTTTAAATTTGAGCTTGGCGGAATTGTTCTCTCTTTCTTCCGTCTTATTCACTCATTCTGGCAGAGATTTGATGAATACTTAGTCGAATTTTTTATTCTTCAGTCTATTTTTTTCACGGAATTTTATATTTTTAACAGGCTGGAAGTGAAAAATTTCAAATAAAGGCCCAGGAAAACCAGATTTAGAGTCCCCTAACTAATGTAAATTCTTTTATATTTATTGCAGGTTAATGACCACCAGAGGAGAGTCTTCGAGAAAGGTACCGATGAAGTTCGCCAGCAAAGGATTGCAGCCAGAATCGAAAATCCACTCCAAATGGAAAAACATCACGGACACTAACCTTGGGCACGTAGATTTTAGAGAGTTCAAGAAGAGAATGTATGGACTTGATGGATTCCCACCGACACCAATTGCTCGTCGGATGATGAGGAATGGCATTGTCCAGGCAACCGGATTTCCACCAATTGTAGAATGTGTTGAATTGATGGTAGAATGTGCCATTCACTACAATGTGCAAGAGAGGCAGATCATTTCATCGGACGGGAGAATATTGGCTCATCTTGGAGAGTTGGCAATCCAAGAAGCATTTGGCATATCGAGTTATAACCGGACTTCATACAAAACCAAAGAAGATGCCAGAAGACTGTATGAAGATCAGTTCAACCTCTGCGCAATGAATATTAATAAGTCATGGTTGGAGAAGCCGAGGCCCTTTGTTAAGAAAATGCCAAAGAAACTACTTTGTACAGACTTCAAGGAAGAGTATGGAGACATTATTTTGCTATTGAACAGAATAATGGGCAATCCTCAAGGTGCGCCATTTGAGACATGGATGAATTACTTCATTGATGAAATCTCCTCAGGTGTAAAGATGTTCAATTGGTCTCGGATGATTAGTGACAATCTTCATGAACAATTAGTCAATTTGGAAAGGACAAAATCTTTTCACATGAGTTCTTACATCGTCTACCTGTTGGCCAGAACTTACAAGTACAGAGGATTGATCTGCAGGGGCGTGGTAGGCAATGGTGAAAACGAACTCAAGTCCTATGATTGTTATCCGCAGTTGTAGCTTAGTGAGAAGGCCCACTTCAAGCTGGAAAATGATGCTTTCTTGATGTATATCACCAGAATACTGCAAGGAGGAACTCACCAGAGGCTTACTCATGAAGCCAAAAGCCTAATTAACAAGTATGGATCCTAGTTTATCCAGTTTCCAAGATTCACATACATAAGGGTTCAGGGATTCACTGGAAGTCCTTATCGACTTCCAATTTATCCTACCAATAGGATGATCTTGCTAGAGGTCCTTAGGCAATTGGAGACATACCAAAACCTCCAAAGGTCAAAGCAAAAGGCAGCTATCACTTTCCCATTCCTCATTGGAAACATGTTGGAGTCTTGTCCGTCGACACAAGTGGCTGAAAATGCCAGGTTGGAAATGCAATGGTATCCGTTCACAACTTACCGGGCCAGGGCCGATTTTGATCCCCATAACCACATTGGGAACGTGAATGGAAAGAAGTATAAACATAAGGTAGACCTGGAGGACTTCTGGGCAAATGCTGCAGACGAATATGGCATCAGGAAAAGACTATGGTCTCACATTCCTCGAATGCAGGAGCATCTCATAGTGCTGAATTGATTGAAATTACCAACTCCAAAAAAAGGAAAGAGGTAGTTGATGACTCTATTAGGTCAAAGGGGAAGACAGCTATAAATGAGGAACCTGTTCAAAAGAAGTAGAGAGTGGATCCATCTCATTCTGCCACATCCAGAAATGTTGACGAGATATTAGCCACTGTGGATGAGTCATTGGCCAAAATAAGGATTCCTTCTCTAATTTATGAGGGGAATATTGAGTCAATCCAGCTAGGTGATGATGAGCCTCCATCTCCTACAGACACGGAGATACTCAAATTGGAGAATGAAATAGATATCCCGAATGAGGAATTTCAAGAGGGAATGATTTCCGTTCTTAAAGGAATTCAGGTTACTCCATGTGGAGAAAATACTCAGGAAGAGGACGACATCGAACAGCCTACAATTCCTGATTGGCTAAAGGAAAGATTGAAGATAAAAGTGCCAGTTGAGATTCAGGAGGAAGATGACACAACAAATTTCTTGGCTAGGTTAGAAAATGTTACTGCAAAGAAGCCCGCCAAGAAATTCTCCAAAATCCAGAGGGATGAAACCGGCTGCTGTTCAGTGTAGATTGCAGTGCCAACAGTAGATAAGTCACAAGAGGATATTGCTCCCCATGAGTATGCCATCACTACTGTTGACTTGGGTCCAACAACAAAAGGCCAAGAGGTTGAAGACTTGGACAACTCAGTAGCTACCATCAAGGCAAGGTTGGAAAAGGAAGTGGCAAAGAAAAGAGAATATAAAAGGGAGATTGAATGCCTGAAGGAGTACATTCAACACCTGACCAAACCTCTCTATCAAGGCGATGCAGTAGCTCCTCCACTTCTAAACTCTTCACAGGAAGCGTTCAAGGACTTTGAAGAAGATATGGTTACGGCTAAAGAAACTAAGGAGTGGATGGTGAGCAAAAGCGAGGAAGCGACTACATTTATGGAGAGATTGACACTGGCTTATGGACAGACTTCCTCATTGCTTTACAAACTTGTTGTCATGATAGAAGCTTGTGACAACCTTCCGGATGTTTAGGATAGAATCATTCCATGCCTTAGAGTGCTGAAGGGAGTTCCAAAACAGGAATTCATTGATGGGAAGATAATTGCAGCAGGCGCTGCCTATGACTTCCACACTTGGTATTGGGCATTGACAGCACAGAGTGAGGTCTTGGAAAGAGAAAAAGCCGATGGACTCAGAGTTGAGGAGCAGATCAAAGAAATTCAAAACAAGATTTTCCTTATAGCTGCAGATGTGCTTGAGAAGGAGATCATCTGAGAAAATGACATGCAACTGGAAAATCTAAAGCACAGAGCTCAGGAAACTTTCTTCTCCATCACTGGACCGGTTCTAAGACAAAATTTGACTAGGGTGGCGAACTTCTTGTCTATCCGTGATGCCTTCCAGAAACAGGAACTGGAATGGGAGAGTGCCTTTGCCGAATGTGTTGAGGACTTGGACGGGTTGGAGTTCAAAGTAAACATGTTGCCACAGGTCACGATGGAGGTCATCCCGATCGTGTCCAGGTTCATCGAACATATTGCCGTCTGAGAGGATAAGGATGCACTCCCTTGAAGATAGCTCCTAGCGCCACTTGTCCTACATGCCTTTGTTCTTGATGTTATTTTGGGAAACCCTAATTAGGGTTGATATGTCTTGATCTCAGCCGTTAATTTGTTTTAATCTCGGCCTTTCATTTTCTTTCAGAAACTATATAAACTCTTATTCTCTCATTGTTATTTGGTGAAGAGAGTTTATGAAATTGTTGCGTATAGCTATTTCCGATAATAAAAGCTCTTATGCATGATTTGCTTTGAATCCTTCTTATTGTCAAGTGGTAGCAAGGTTGCATATCTCCTTCAACAATAGATTAGAATTAGAATATAATTTGATTTGAATGTTTGTTAGATGAATGAAAGATTTGATAGTATTGATTGGTGAAATTCTTGCTCATACTTTCTTTGAATAGATGATTTTTATTCAATGCGTAAAGTTAGCCTGAGCTTATAATTGTGGATGCTTAACTTCTGTCTGAATGAGTATTGTTCGATTTGATGGTAATTGTTCATGACGTGGAAATCATAAGCACACCCCCTTGAAGATTGCACCCACTTTGTGTAGTTGTCCTAGCGAGGCAAAGCAAAGCGTGGTTACTAGTTTCACCTAATCATTACCATCTCTTGAGTTCTTAGGAATAGATTAGAACTTCTAAACCCTTATCCTTTTGTACTTTTTTGAAATCTCAAATAGAAAATCCCAAAAAGAAAGAGCATTAAATGTCAAATTCATCTAAGTCCTAACTTGTGAAGAATTTTTTAACGTAAGTCCCTTTGTGTATTACCAGCATATCACAACGCTCATTGAGCTTATCCACATGTCAAGACCTGACAAAAGAAACTTTGGAATCGCCATATGATCTTCTCGCAATCTTAGCATACGCGGTGATTTTTTCAAGAGAGGATAGAGTGTCTTTGGACATTTTATTCTGTGTGTTCGGTGAATGATAAAATGTACACCAACAGGCCTGTGGGGCCTTTTAAGATTATTTTGGAGTTTTAAGTTGTACAGTCATATGCTTCACCAATCCAAGCCAAAACTTTTGTGAATAATGGGATTTGGTTTATATCAACTTTAGAAAAAGACAAATTGAAAAATCTTACCTCTAGTTTTTTAAAGAGGGTTACATTTTACAATAATTTCAGAATTTCTCTTTGCTAATGTTTTCAATTTAATCTTGATGAGTGAAAGCAAACAATGGGACTGGAGATTTCTGTAGTCTGAGCCTTGTATGAGGAGATCTTCTGTGGCTTAATTATCCAATACAATTTAAATCTGGTGTCTATCTCAAATGGTTTGTCAGTAAGGGTTCAATTTCCTTTTGTATCCATGGACAGCTTCTTTTTGGCATTAGGGACTGCTTTGTAAATGTTGTGAGCTCAAGCTCACTGATTGAAAAAATTCTGTTGGATAATCATTTGAATCTTGGCCAAAAGGCAATGTGTTCATGCCAAAGAGATTTATCATATCACTATTGTGTAATGTGGTCATCTCTGTCATGGAAAGTCATTTACTTGATGGAGAAATTGCAGTTGTCTGGTTCTTGTCACATGTAGTGTGTGTTGTTATCTTATATTTGAAAGTGGTAAAGGACTTGTCTATTTGTACAGGTGACTGTTGGGCTTTTTCAACAACTGGGGCAATTGAAGGCATAAACAGTATTTTTACAGGCTTTCTGGTTAGCCTCTCTGAACAAGAATTGTGTGATTGCGACACATCTTATAATAGTGGTTGTGATGGAGGACTTATGGATTATGCTTTCCAATGGGTAATAAGAAATGGTGGAATTGATACAGAGGAGGACTACCCTTACGTAGGTGCCCAGAAGACTTGTAACAGAAAAAAGGTATAACTGGCTTTCAAACAAAGTTTTTTTTAGTTTGTGATCTTGTAGATCATTCAAAAATTAAACAAATCAGCGTATTATGACATGGTTCTAAACTGGTCTTCAATATTTAATACTAATATTTTTCAAGGTACTTTATTTAAGAAAGCCAGACACAATTGGCTTCTAATTGTGACGTGTGACACATTTGTATCATCACCATAGGATTTAGTTTGTTATGTTCAATATCCTTAAAAATCATTAACCCCTATAAATTTATATAGATTTTAAATTTGAAAATCTTTAAGTGTTTTCTTTCAGGTTAATAGGCGAGTGGTGACTATAGATGATTATGTAGATATACCAGCAAGCAATGAGAGAGCATTGCTACAGGCAGTTGCAAAACAACCTGTTAGTGTGGGCATATCTGGTGGTGGACAAGCATTCCAGTTGTATTCTGATGTAAGTCCTGATGCTATTGTGGAAATGAATTTAGCTGCTGTCAATTTTATTTTGAATTTAGTTATTGTTGGGTATTTCTTTGAAGATTGTATAGATGTCTGAGATTGTAGTGAATTTAATTGCTTTCAGAACTAAACTGATGCAGCTGAAGTGTTTTACAGTGAAGGATAAATTACTTTTCTCCCTGTGTAGTAGGGCAGGATAATTTTTAATTTTTCCATTTAACAGGGCATCTTCACCGGTCCGTGCACAAGTTCACTAGACCATGCTGCACTGATAGTTGGTTATGGTTCAGAAAATGGCCTTGCTTACTGGATTGTAAAAAATTCATGGGGAAAAAGTTGGGGCAGGAATGGGTATTCTTACATGGTCCGAAACACAGATGTTCCTGAAGGCATATGTGGAATCAACAGTTTAGCATCCTATCCAATTAAAACAAATCCAAATCCTCCACCACCCCCTCCAATCCCTACACCAGTTAAGTGCGATGTGCTTCGGTATTGTCCAGCTGGAACCACATGTTGTTGCACACAGCAAATTCTCAGATTCTGTTTAACTTGGGGCTGCTGTAAGTTTGAATCTGCCATATGCTGCAAAGATCGACAATATTGTTGCCCTCAAGATCACCCCATATGTGACTCAGCTACTCGACAGTGTCTGAAGGTAGGTTACCTAATATCTAGAAAAAACAACGGGCATTGTAATCAAGGAGTTAATTAAAACAAATTTGTATATATGATAACTGGGGAATAAGGTTCAATCCTAACTTTTGATTGTTATTCGTGTCTTGCAAATTTGCAGGCTTCAAGAAATGCGACAAGATTAAATGGTCTTTCTAGCATGACAGCTTCCATTCTATGACACAACATTGGTAAAATATTCTTACATGAAGATTTATAGTGAAGTCTACCAAATGGGATTAGCTTTTGTTTGGAGATTATTGTCAGCTCAAGCCCCTAAGGAAATGTTGTGTTCAAAAGTTCCACATTTTTTTATTAGAGACCACAGGCAGTTGGAGCCCTCAGCAAAATATGCATTCAAAAGTTTATTTCATAGGTAATTAGATAATTTGTACGAGGCAGAGTGGCTAGTCTTTGTTCCTTGGCATTCCATGTTTACATCAGAATGTTATTCAACTATTGTTCGTTGGTGTGCATTGCAATCATTGATGCTAGAACTAAGCTTGATGGACACTTTTTAACACATGAATTTTTTGATGATTTATTGTCCATAGTTGCCTCAAGCAATTAAAATTTTAATGTTTTCTGGCCATTTTGAAAATGATACACCCAAAATAAAGGAACAATTCAATGTATCTCAGGTTTTGGAAATGAATATGAAAGTAGAGGATGTGGCTATAAGCTTGTAACAAATCAATACATGCTAATATTAAACACAAAATTTGGACAAAGGCATTTTTGTATGAATTTAAATATATGTGGAAGGTCAAGGAACCAGAAAAACTACCAAATAAAGAACATGCCACAAACAGATTTTAATGATTATAGGGTACTGCTAGAAGTAAACAAAAGAAAGATTGAAATGGACTTGAAATGCCACTTCCATGAAGAATTTTCCACTGTGGAGAACACAAGTTTGCCACTTCACAAAGCACATTGGAAGCCATAACTTTTGCATATAGACTCAAAACAAGGTGTCATTTTTTTGAAATTGCACAACTTTTTGAGAGGAATCTGAATATGCAATCATATTCAACTTTTGATTCCATCTTCATGTTGATTTTACCCCTGCAACACCACAACATTTATGAGGCCCACAATGAGTGGAATCAAACCCAAAGGATGTCTTATTTGCCAACAAAGATTCCAAGATGTCCTAATACCATTCCTAAACCTTCATAAGCATCAAAGAAGTAGGCCACTGTCCGAAAACATCCCTGTTACACTAATTCAACACTGAACTCCTCCATTAGGTTTCTTGACGACACTTTACAAGCTAGAATGACCTGACCCCAATGGTCCAAATGTCTAACTCATTTGAGCTTTCAGATCATATATCCTCAAAAGCTTCCAAACAAAGAACCAAATGAAGAACTCCCAAGCACCCACATGTAATCTCAAGAATTCCTCTTGTTTTGGCTTGAAATCCCCAAGCTCATTCCATTCCTTAAGCGTATGCAAAAACAATTATGGACACCAACCTGCCCCATTGACTGATTCACTCAACAAATCGGCAAAACTGAAAGGAAAAGTTCTGAGCATGCCCATAGTTACCTTCTTGAATTCACACTCCGCTTCCTTCTCAACCTGCACATGCTTTTACTTGTGTGATAGTCCTATACCCTGGTGTTCCACATTATTTTGAAGCTTTACAATAGTACTATTCACTGCCCTTTCATGCACATACAGTCCCTCATCCATTGGGGAATCAATCCTTCCAAAAGCATCAATCAACCTTCTTGAATTTGGGGTGCTAGGAATGATAACTCTTTACCTACCAACATATGAATTGACAAAGAATTCCTACCCTTCAACCGGAGTCTATATTGATTCTTGCACCTAAAATAGATAACATCGCTCATATGCAAGTAGGGACTACAAAATATCATATCAGACACTCCTAATGGCACAACATCAAACATAAGCTCATTCTTATACTCTAAATGTAGGATAAATCATGTCCACTCCATGTTGCAATCACCCCAAAGAGTATGGATGTGACTGTTGCACAATCTTCAAATTTAATTCACTAACCAGCATGGAAGAAATAAGATTGGACTGAGAACACTAGTCAAATAAAGCATCCAGCTCCTTGCCTTTCATTTGCTTTCTTGCTTGGAATAATTGGGTAAGCTCCTCTTCACCATGAGAGGTTCAACTTTTCTTCAAAATGCCCTTCTTGGGCATGGCATAAACAATGTGCTCTTCTTCATTCAAGGAGTCTCTATTGATTTCCACTACTTTCCCCACATATGCAGCTCTTTTACCTCTCATCCCCAAAGGGGCCAACTCAGGGTGAAGTTTCCAACACCTCTCTTCCTTGTGACCATACTTGTCACAATGAGAGCAATGGAACATGCTCTTGCTTTTGCCCTTTTTTTCTTTGTCAATGATGTAGCAGTTTTCTTATTCTTAATATTTCTTCTTGTCATCATGCTTCTACTCACTACCCTAATGCTTTCCAGGATGAACCCCCATCTTATCCAATTCAAAGTAGTGCACTTGAGTACACGCCTCCATTATGTCTTGGGGATTGGCCATGAATACCTTTTTGGGCGATCAAGCAAACCTTCTACATATTTGATTAGCACTTCACGGTCCATAATGTCCTTCCCAAACTGAACTTCTCATTTTTGGAACTTGGTGATATAATCTTGCACACTTAGCCCATTTTCTTGCTTGAAATGATGCCATTACATCACTTGCTCTTTTTTAGAAAATGGAGTAAAATTGTATCTGCAATGACGACTTGAAGTCTTCCCACTTTAACATCAGTGCTACTTTTCGAATCTCCAACGAGTGTGCATAGCTCTCAAACCAAGAGCAAGCATGCCTGACAACTTTCAACCTTGCAAAAGAAATTTGTTGATGTGGAGTAAGATGGTGTAAATTGAAATACACTTCTATTTGGGACACCCATTAGTCCAATTTATCTATATTTATTTATCCATTGTATAGTTGGATGCCTATTTTGGCCTCGACTTTGAATATTTTACGTCTTCTTGCTCAACATGCACTCTCTTGGCTACACCCTCTTTATGAGGCACTTCAACAATCTCCATCTTAGCTATCAAGGCTAGCATCATGCTTTCCAACCTATCAATCTTCCCTTGCACCTCTAAAGTCCTAGCCACATATGTTTCCAACCTTTGAAATCTTGCTTTTGCATCTTCTTCCACCATACTTGAGGCCCTCACCTTTTTTAACCATTCTCTTGACTCAATCTCAGGCTCAAAAGTCACAAACTTATGTTTCCTGCTTGACCTTGTGGATGGCACACACCTACAATGAAAAGATTGAACAAAAATCCAAAGGATTTTGTTGCTTTGATACCTCATAATCTAAAAGTTGGGGTGGCTATGACACACTCACAACCACCAACGAATGGATTCCACTACTAGACCTCTTAATCACACCCTAATAACATGAAATAACCTATAGAATGGACTTAGTCCTTCATAAGGCATGCAAAAAAATATTTTAACAAAGATCTAATTGCTAGCAAAGGCGGGAATGGAACACATGCATCATGCACAAATCTGGAACAACACATATTACCCTGGAGAAAACCTACTCGGTTCACAAACTCCAATGTAAGGCACAATACTCCTCTTTCTACTAAACAATAAGGAAGTATAGAGGATTTATAATGATCAATGTGGTCTAAACAAGCTCCTAAATGTTCAAAAGAGATCTCAAACACCCCACAATCACTCCCTTTCTCAAACAGACTTGTAACACTTTACTATGTTTTCCAACCATAGCTCTAATACCAACAACATGAGTCTTGAACCCTTTCCAAGACATGGAAAAGGTTCATAACAACTCCCTCTTGCTTCTCGGAGGTTGGAAAAACTAAAGATCAAATGCCAATTCGGAAGAGAATTCATTTGGTGTTACAAAAACCAACTCTCTATCTGTATAGATACGAGTTTGTTGCTTTTACTAGTGAAAATGCTTTTTGCTTTTGAACAAATTTTCCAGGTGAATGATGAATTCGCCACTTCCATGAAGTGTTTTCCATTGCGGAGAACACAAGTTTGCCCCTATCTGGAGAACATTGATCTGGGTCTTCCAAAAGACATAACTTTTGCATATGGACTGTAAACAAGGGGCTGATTTTTTGAAATTGTACAACTTTTTTATTCCATTTTCACATTGATTTTATCCCTGTGACATGTATTTTTATGTCTCATGGTGAGTGGAATCAAACCTAGAAGATGTATTATCCACCAATGAATATTCCAATATGGCCCATGTCATTCCTAAACCTTTATAAGCATCAAAGAATAGGCCATTGTCTAGAAACATCCCTATTACATTGGTTTGATAATGAACTCCTCCTTAGACTTCTTGACAACACTCCATAATGTTCAAATTTAGTTTCTGGTTTTGATTGTGTAAATTTTTTTATATCGACGTTTTGGATCACACTCCGTGATCCATTTTCTCTCTTGGCTCTCTTTCATCCTGATGATGGATCATGGAGTGTGATCCAAAATGTCGATATAAAAAAATTTACACAATCAAAACCAGAAACTAAATTTGAACAACATGATGGATTGTGGAAACTTGATATCTTTAACACTCCATAAGCTAGAATGACTTGACACCAATGGTCCAAATGTCTAACAAATGTCTAATTCACCCAAGTTTTGGATCACTGGGTACATCATTATGGGACCAAATTCTCAAGGGCATTGTAGTTATTATAGGGATACAGTTCAAGCAGATTAAGGATGCTAAAATCATCATGTTTCCTAGGGAAAGTGTGGATATGGAGCAATCTAATAGATAGTAAAACTCAATGGAGAATGCTACAACCATTTTTCCATCAGAAAGGATATTTTTTAATTGCTTGAGATTTAAGTTGTAGATCAAGAAATTGGAACTACTTATATATTACCAGATAGAAGATAGAACCTAAATCTCTCCATTTTAAACATAGATCCCGTATATGGTGATGCTCCACTCTTTGGTAGAACCTAAAAACTACCACACACACATCACAAAGAAAACTAGCAAGATACAATTAGGATCCAAAGGCTAGGTTGAATACATAGAGAAGAAATAGTAGGTTGAAGTAATAAACAGGACAAGCACAACTAAAGATAATACCAAGTAGCAAATCTAGTCTAATACATTGCTAAAACATTGGTGTTTCATTTGTTTTGTTTTTTAGTAGAAAATTTTAATCAAAGATAACTATCGAATGCTGCATCTATGTGCATCTTATTTGAACAAAACATTGGTAGTTCTTCCACCAAATTGACTTTGGGATTTGTACCTAGACTCATCTATTGACGGTACACAACACCTAGTGAGCATGGTATTATACCAATTTCACCAATTTATAACCTCTCTTGGCGATTTGAACTTGAGGCTCTCCTTGGGAAGTCAAAACATTTAACCAATTGAGCTCATCCCATTTGACGTAGACCTCTTACCTTTCCATTCATTTGGTGGAAATGTTTGCTAATGTACATATATGTTAATGGTTCAATGAATATTATTTGTCCTTATAACATCAAGAAGCATGCTCAATAATGGAAAGAGATTTGGTGTGCTTGGAGTATAATTTCAATCAATTTAGATCTAGGCCATAGATGTTACGACATTGAGAACATTCCTACAAGGATAGAGAGACAATGTGGCATATGCCCTTCTTAAGCCACACTTCAGATTAGATGTTGTGACTAAGATAGTTCTTCCACCAAATTCATTTGGGACTTGTACAACAACTTATCTGTTGGGGTACATTTAATATCCCTCTCCTGATTTTCCCTAGATTTTCCCCACAAATCACAAATTGCAACGAATTAGGGTTAGGGGTTCATCATTTTAAACAATATCAATTTATCCCCAAGTTTGAAAGGTGAGTGTGATCATGGGATTTGTGGGTTATGGACCCATGATGTAACTTAGCATAGGCCTATGTGATCATTTTGTCGTAGCTTGATTTGTATCAAGTCCATGAATGTAGAGCTACTCTAATTAAGAAGTAGAGCTTAGGAGAAGAAGACCTTGGATAAGGTGATCTACTCTAGATATTACATATAGGGGTGAATTTGGTTCACAAGGTAAAGTTCACTAGATTGAATTTGTAGGTTGCAAGGTATATTATATATGTATGAACTTGATTGTACATTTAATCTTGTTCCAAATGAATAGAACAAATTACTCTTTATTTGAACAATTGTGTTGTTGCCTTGGGAAATCTTTGATATTTAAATTGCTTGATTTCTTGATGAGTGATGATTTCTTATGGAATGTCAATGAATTGATTCATCCCCCACATTCATTTCTTGAAGGAGTGACCACTCTTCATGGCTGCCCTCGATAGCAATACCTTACTTCCAAGTTGATTGTTAGATTCATTTCCTATTGATGGTTTCTTTACAAGGAGGTGATTCCCCCCTTTTATATTTTATTGTTGAGGTAGTCACAGTCTTTCATGTTTGAAGGGTCACAACTTTCACATTTTCACACATCTTCACTATCTTTGAGAACCTCATTTAAGTATCTTGCAAAACTACCTAAGATTCTATCCTTAATTGGATCCCTCAAATGATGGTATGGATGAGATGCTCTCCCTTTTATAACACAAGTTTGAGGGAGTCACACCTTTCCACTTCAATAGCTACAACTCTTCATTAGTCTATTTTAGATAAGTTAATTTGTTAGTGCTTCTCAACTCAAGAAGCATTTTGACAAAGTTTTTAACATTTTCATAATTTTAAGCATAAAGTAATCATAAACATACATGCAATGATCTTGTTGAAGACATATGAAGCAAACACATGGATATACTTAATACATGTAGTTTGCATGTGAAAGATACATAAATACATATAAGATATGAGGAATGCACATAAAGAATGAAGCATACACGTAATAAAAAGGTATTGAGCATGAAGCATACACGTGAATACACATAATACATGAAGTATACATAAGAAGCATGAAGCATACATGTGAATACTTGTAAAGCATACACATAAAGCATACATGTGAATACATGTAATGCATAAAGCATACACATGAATCAGGAAGAATGCACGTGAATACACGTAATACATAAAGTATACAGAGGAAGCATGAAGCATACACGTGTAATACATGAAGTATACACAAGAAGCATGAAGCATACACATGAATACACATAATACATGAAGCATGCATATAAATACACGTAAGTCACATTAATACATGTAATCCACAGAGTATACACATGAATACACAAAGTCACCAAGTATACACATGAATACACATAAGTCACAAGAATGCATGTAAGTCATTAAGTATAAGTCACAAAGTATTCACATGAACACACGTAAGTTTGCATAGTATACACTTGAATACACGTAAGTCACCAAGTATACACGTAAATCACAAGGTATACATATGAATACACATAAGTCATAAAGTGTTCACATGAATACACATAAGTCACAAAGTATATATCAATGCAGGTAAGTCGCAAAGTATTCACATGAATACACGTAATACACATGAAAGACATACACATATAGAAATGCATTATTAGCCTACTTAAGAAGGTTGAATAGTTAGTTCTAATTGAATGGTGGTTAAAGTGGGTATGTCCCGCAAGATGGCAGGAACATGCACTAATACCAATTGTAATGTCCCTCTCCTGATTTACCCTAGATTTTTCCCACAAATCACAAATTGCAACGAATTAGGGTTAGGGGTTCATCTTACCAAATAAATATTTCTTTGATGATGTAATTTTGGATTGGAATCCTTGCAATCACCACATGAACAATATATGCAAATATAGATATGCTTATTAGAGTTAGACAATCAAATCACATCCATAGATTATCAACAATGCAAACATATGAGGATTTTGGGAGAAGGGACATAATGGGTATGCCTGAAGCCATTTTCATACCAAGTCTAAGAGGGTGTATACCACAACCCTCTCCCTTGGCGGCTTGTACTTGCTTTCCCCATCAATGTCTCAACCCCCTAAAGACACTTGCCATCTTGTGGGATTGGGCGAAGGTCACAAGTGGGCTCTTTTGGCTCTTACCACTTCACCCCAAGTCCTTCCCACAAGGTGGGTTTCAAACACTCAACAAATCACATATTCTATCACAAGACATATGCTAAAATATTATTTATTATCCATAAGCAAGATATATACCTATGTAAAGCAATGATTGGTAGAAAATATCTAATATACCCCTACATATATATGTATTTTTGATAACAACGATATGTTGTGCTAGATCAGTCTAGTTTCCTTTTTATTGTTGTTCTCTAGCTTTTTCTTCTTTTCCTCAATTTGTTCTCAATATTTAGAAGATATTGCTTAAAGTGAAACAAACATATTAGTTTCAATTGAGTAATGACCAATAAGAATTAATAATTGTTGCAAGCATCATTATTGCATAATCGTATATAATTCACACACTCGCACACATTTGATTATATGTATATATAACTTCCCTTATTGATTTACCATTCATCTTCATTTATGTCTTCTTGAACCCATCTCCTTCTTCCCATATATTTCCTCTTCCAATTCTGATTGTATCATATTAATGTATTCTTCTATGCTCAGGAATTTCCTGTGTGCAAATATATTTTCTTCTATCTAATTCCCTTATTTTCGTTTGCCCTATTTTCCAGCTCTTTTATTCCCTTTTATACCATTTGATATGCCTCTTCATGAAAAGAGGTGTTTCTTCAATGTATGAGTGGACATGCCTTTTTATTAATTAATTCTTAAGTCTTTTATTATGATTGTTGTTCCTTAGTAATATTAATCGATGCCCTCATAAATCATTTGTTATCTTCGATATCTTCTTCTAAACATTACCAATGATCACCGCCTTCCTTTTCTTTGTATAATCGTTGGTCTTTGAATATTAGTTATTGCCTTTGTTATTGTTGTCTTAATGATAACATCAATCATTGCTCCTTTAGGAATCGTTTCATCTAATAGTCACCGTCTTTGTTGCTTACCTTCATAATAATCGGGCTTTGATACTATTTGATGTTTTATATTAATGTGTTAATATATAATTATATTATTATATCATAATACCGAATTATTTGATAATTATAATTATAATATTATCTTATGATAATTATAATTATAATATTATCTTATGATAATTATAATTATAATATTAATATATATTTTTTTATTTATTTAATTAATTTATTTGCATTTCAATGTTTTATTTCTTACAATTTCGGGGCCTTGACAGTACACCACACTTAGTGAGTTAGATGTAGTATTTTACCAGTTTCAACATTTCATCACATGCCTTGGGGATTGGAACTTGAGGTTCCATTTGGGAAGCCTCAATATTATTATTTGACAACTTGAGCTTGTCCCATTTGTTGCAGGCCTCTTACTCTTCAACATCCTTGTGCTAGAAATTATTAACAATAAATATATAGCTCAATGAAGATTGGTTGTCCTTAAAGAATTCAAGAAGAATGATCAATAATGGAAGGAAATTTGAGGTGCTTTGAGTATATTCTCGTGTTACTCGGGGACACATCCTCGAGCCTAAATCCCCCATCCTTGTCTTGGGGACGTTTCGGGGATGTAGGGACAACTAGGGGACGTCCCCTAGGCATCCCAGATCTGCCTTATTTAGCCAAAAATGTTCCAGAAAATAGGGGATCCTATTGCCTGGAACTTAGGGTGTCTAGTCATCCTCGAGACAGTCGAATGTCCCTGACACCAAGCAACCATTTAAAAAAAAACTCACTTAACTTTTTTTATTTTAAAAAGGCCATAAATTGTTGTCATGCAAATCATGTTTGCATGAATAAACAGTCTCATGATTGATACATCATGTTCTTCAAAATCTTAACAAGATGTTCTACTAGCATCAAGTCCATTGATGTTTTTTTGACAAGGTTCTTTGAAAGGCATGTTATGTTATCATAATATGAATGGTCATGTCTATGTGCATGATAACCAAATTTGGGACTCAAACATTTTTGTTTAATCCTAATGTTAAGTTGGTGGGTTGGTTTGATCAATAAATAGCTGCAATGTTCATACATGGGCAATATCATTGAACCAAGTTTTCATATGGACAATAACTTCTTTTGATATAGCGCATTTTTGTTGTTCTATTGTTTCTATATTTGTATGCATACCATAGAGCTCTATTTCAATTATCAAATGATTGAAGATTTAATGAAAATTTTCCTGACAATGTAAGCTCATTAAAACTACATTTGACAAACAACATTTTGATTGTTAGAATATAAACCACAAAGTTCTTTAATTTAATTACTATATAATTGAGGATTTTTCAAAAATGATTTTTGTGGGGTTGTAGTTCTTTCTATCCAGACATTACTAGACAACTATTCTAAGAAAGTATGGTCTTATAAAATCTTGAAATAGTTGGGTGATTGTTGAAGTATTTCACTTGATACATTGTTGTCAATGTTTAATATCACTAGGGCCATGTATTGCAGATCTTTGTGCTCTTTGGTTCTTGAAAGGTTGGTTTGTATAATAGTTCTTAAGTTTCTAGGTTGAACAGATATAACTTCATTTAGTATATGTTCAAGGTCATTGATAGGTGCTGGAATAGCATCATAGAAGTCATTATTGAAGAATTTTAAAGAATTAAATGCCATTTTGCTATAAGTTTATAACTTGTATGTTATTTTTTAATATCACATGTATATTGACAATGAATTTGAATTATGAATGCATATTGAGTATTGACAATGAATTTTGAACACAAATGTAATATGTTAAGGTTCTATAATTATATATGCATCTTGTATCCATGTTTTCATATGAGTATTTAAAATTTCCCTATATTTTCATATGAATATTGTTTAGTATGATAATATGTTTAATTTATGATTGTTTATAATGCGGATGCCTTAGGAACAAGACTAACACCTTGCAACAAGAAGGATTGTAAACCCACAACAATAGGTTTCTCATCCCGCAACATAAGGATTGTGGATGGTTGCAGAGAAGAAGTCAAAAAACCAAGGCATGACACTTTTATAAGGAAAGGAAGGCAATCATTTATTGATCAACCATTATTCACTGCATAACACTCTTCACCAAATAAAACAGTCTGGGGAAGGAGTCTACTCTCAACGAGGCTAATTTATGACAAGATTGTTCTCAAGAACACATCTTTGTTAAATAAATTAAACTGTTGGACATAAAATTCAAATGTGGATTATTTACTCCTACTTTATAGTTATTGGTTTTTTGTTTTATACTAATTCCTCTTCCCATCTTTAAGGGAGAGTTGATGGTTTCTTTATGAGTTTTTTTTCAGTCTATGAATAATGAAAATCTTCACAGACCCTATATTGTGGGATCCTCTGTTGAGGAGGAAACCTAGTTACTAGTTGTTATCTATTTATCTATTTTCCATTATTACTCAGTAGTTGCAACAATAGAATGTGTTATTGAATAAAATATCTTCAAAAAATTCCTATTGGATTTTATGTAAGAGTTCAGTGTTAGAATACAACAGAGGAAATTAGTTTAATATCATGATTTGTTGAGTAAGTGAATGTTTGGAAACTTTTGTGGAAGCAGAAACTCAAACAAGGGCCACTTGAGGTATTGCTAACCCACTTCAGTTTCTATTGTTAGATTATATAATGCATTGTTGAATTTAGTTAGTAGTTTCTAGTTATATGCATGTGTTGTAATTCATGAATTGAACTCTGTAGTTTTGAATTGAATTTGTAGCATCATGTTTGGTTTCATACTCTGAAGGAATTAGCTAGGATAGTACACTATTGTTTTAATAGATGACAATTACAATATTAAGCATTAGGTACTCATAGCATAAGGTAGCAGCTTATATTCATTTCCCCTATGTTGTGAATTAGCAATTCATTTCACTTTCTAGCTTTTACCATCTTTTGTACATGTGTATTTTCATATACTCCATTAATTTCAGTTGTGTCTAAGATCTGTGAACATATATTTTTCCAACACTATCTAAAGTTTACAACTCCCTGGTTGATAATTAAATGCATCTCACTTATGGAAGATGAACTCTTTAGTTAGGGATTCTCAAGTCCTCTGAGTTGTGTGTATACTGAGTAGCACCAAGTTAATTAGACATTAGAGAGGCTCTACATTTTTGGCATTGTTGTTCAGGATGGTGCTAAGTTCAAGATTCTCCAGTGCACTTTCAATTCATTTCAAGCTTTCATAGTTTAGCAAAAAAAAATCAACATTAGGGTAAATAGGTATTTTAGCCATCAACAACAACACGAGTTACTAACAATGTGCAAGAACTAATGATCTAAAGAGTCACAACCATTGCATGTGGAGGTAGTGAGACGCTCTTGGAAGATTTCTCCCCTCGTCACATGAAGCATTAGAAGATACTAGTGAACAAAGTGAGTAAAATGAGGGAATCCCTGAAGAAGAATCATCCCTTACACCACTAACTACACCAAACATAGAGACTTACCAAATACATATAGGCATCATGGGTGATGCAATAGTAGAAGATCCACCAAAGCATGTAACATTTGAATTCCCTATTACCAATCAGGAAATAGAAACTATTCTAAAGAACATACATCCTTCAACACTCTCTATCTTCTATGGATTGGTCATAGAGGATCTAAACACCTTTCTTTTTGAGTTTGATGTGCTATGTTGAAGCTATGACTACACCTCAGATGCTCACCGATTCAAATTGTTTCTAGCTACACTAAAATATGTTGCTTTGAGATGTTTCATGGGGTTGGGAAGAGATGTTGTTCCCAATCGAAATACAATGAAGACAAAATTCCCACAGAAATACCAAGATTATTGTAGAGGCACATATAGAAAGAGGGATGACATATTTTTGATGTCATGGAAAGAAGATGAGCCATTGGAAGATTATGTTGAGAGGTTTCAATTTTGCCTCAAGAAATCCCATCAAAACAAACTTTTTGATGAATCCCTAAAATCAATATTTTTAAGGGGAGTTCATGAAGGTTGTATGGATGCCCTCAATCTCATTGGAGTAGGAGACATTTCACAATTACCCTTTGATGATATTTGTAAGGTGTTTAGAAATTACTCTAGGTCTTTCATCAAGAAGACCATGGGAGACATGACCTCTTCTCTCAAAAAATCATCCACTAGAGTCTCAAGGGTAGAGCTGAGAAATCTTCTATCAAACATG
>CM021106.1:165639070-165659126 GCA_007115665.2 Sequoiadendron giganteum | reverse complement strand
GTTCCGTCATACCCTCGACGATAAAGTGTGTCTCCCACTATGGTATAACAAGAGGTGCATTGGATGAATGATTTACATTGATTGCATGTAAGTTTAGGGGGTAAGATGTTATCATGGAGATAGGTGTAAATGTCGTGATACCATGGTGAATTGGGACCTATGATGTCGTACACCATTTCGCTTTCAGAGATATCATAAGTAGGGATTAAAAGTTGCTCAACTAGGAACTCATAGTCTATTTGATCTTTTGGCATGTCAATCAAGGAACCAATTGTAGCCATTGCATCATCCATCTTATTCTGGCCCTCTGGGAATTTTATCAAACTAGATATAGGTGAAGTACTTCTTGAAATAATCCACCATGCACTTATAAGGTAACAATTTTTCATCTTTAGTCTGAAGCTCATCATTTACCTGTTGAATGACTAGCTAAGAATGCCCAAATACTCGCAAGCGAGTGATGTTCCATTGGATGGTGATCCAAAGACCCGTGATGAGAGCTTTGTATTCTGCTATGTTGTTTGTGCATGGGAAGGCTAACCTAGATGACTTCGAGATGTAATCACCTTGTGGGGTGACAAACAAGATATCTGCCCCAACTCCATTTTGAGTGTATGATCCATCAAAGTAGAGCATCCACATAGATGCATCTGTGACTGTAAGGACCTCTTCATTAGGGAATTCTGTGACCAAAGGATAAGCATCCACCAAAGGAGTATTTTTTAGTTGATCTGCTATTACTTTCCCTTTAATTACCTTTTGGTCCACATACTCTATATCAAACTCGCTCAGTAACATGATCCACTTAGCCATGTGACTAGTTATAGATGTTCTAGATAAAAAATACTTGAGCGGATCAACTTTTGATATCAAATTCACAAGATGACTGAGCATATAGTGGTAGAGCTTTTGTGAACAAAAGACCACAACTAGGCAAGATTTTTCCATTGGTGAATAATTAAGTTCATAGCCCACCATTGTTCGATTGATATAGTAGATGGCGTGTTATTTTGAGGACTCATCATGTTGGGCTAATAATACTCCCAATGCAACCGAAGTAGCTGAAATGTACAAAAAAAGTGGTTTACCTGGAATTGGAGGCATGAGGACAGGAAAATGAGCCAAGTACTCTTTAATCTTATCGAAGCTTAGCTGACATGTTGAATCCCACTTGAAGGTGGTATATTTTTGCAGGAGATGGGTGAATGATTCACACTTGTCGGCTAACTGAGCTATAAACCGCTTGATGGATTGTAGCTTACCTTGAAGACTCCTTAACTGTTTAAGATTACACGACGAGGGATTTTCCATAATTTATTTGACTTTATCTGGATCTACCTCTTTGCCCCTTATGGAGACAATGAAACTAGTAGCTTTCCTGATGTAACCCCAAAGCCACATTTCTTCAGATTCAGACGTAGCTTGTACTACTCTAACCACTCAAAGATTTTTTTCAGGACTATAGGATGTTCTTCTCTTGGTTTTGGATTTCCCCAATAGATCATCAACATAATCCTCCATTATGATGTGAATGAGATCATGGAAGATGATAGTCATAGCACGCTGGTACGTTGCCCCCGCATTATTGAGGCCAAAAGGCATGACAGTATAACAAAATGTGCCCCAAGGTGTGGTCAAGGCAGTCTTATGTTGATCTTCAGGTGCAATTTTGATCTGATTGTAACCAGAGAAACCATCCATGAGGGATAGCATCTCATGTCTAACGGTTAAATCAAGCAACATGTCGATGTTTGGCAGGGGAAAATCATCTTTAGGATAGGCTTTGTTGAGGTCTCGAAAATATGTGCAAATCTTGATACTTCCATTTAGCTTAGCAACTGGCACTATGTTGGACATCCATTCAAAGTAGTCAATGGGTCTTATGAATCCAGATTCTAATAGTTTCTCCAACTCCTTGACCAACAAAGCTACTTGAGGATGCATTTTTCTCAACTTTTTCTTAACGGGTTTAGCTTCCGGATGGACATCCAAATGGTGTATGACTAGAGCAGGATCTAGGCGTGACATATCTAAATAGGCCCACACAAAATTGATGATGCCTTCTTTGAGAAGCTAGACAATGGTGGAGTACTCTTCTTTTGATAAGGATTTGGCTACATACGTGATTTTTGGATTTTCTTCTGTTCCCAGATTTACTTCCTATGTTTCTTCAATGAGAATAGAAGATCATTCAGATAATTGAGTTCCCACAAGGGGAAGATGAACGTCTCCATATTCCAATGCTTCATCGAGGTTTTCAATGTCAGATACACCCTTTATTTTTACTTTTAATGATTCAAGAAGCGCCTCACAGAGGTTTTCACTAGATGACCCTTTTTAATTTTGTTTCTTCTTATTTTTGTGGTTAGGGAATTCATCCTCTCCCAATCCCATAAGATGTACATACACATCCACTAAGGGAAAAGTGTCAACAGGTGCATTACTATGTAGGTCCCAGTCAATGATCTCAGGATGGCGAAGGGAAAGGCTGACAGTGCAAATGGATAGGAAATCAAACATGGAAGAGAGATCCACATCATCGTGCACAAGTATTATGGATTCTTCTTCAGGTATGTCTTCAAGGAGACCGTCACCCACACTTACATTGTTAGAAGCACTAGTTGATGTCATAGGACCCTGTTGTTTTGTGTCATAGCCTAGGCCTATTCTTCTAGGTCACATAGAAGGTTCTATAGGTTGGTGTCGTCCTTGTTCCTCTATACCAAGACCACCTCCCTGATAATTGTACTTTTCAGCCAACTTTGATGCATGAGGATAGGTCTCTTGGAAATATTCCACGAGGGGAGTTGATGGTTCAAGCTCTTCTTGATAGACCCACTGGCTGATGGCATCTTCCATCTGTTCTTCGAGTGTACCCAAATCTTTGAATATCATTGAACCCATGTTATTGGAAGTAAGGGTCTTGGTATTTTCTTCTACTCTGTATGTTGACTGAGATGGTTTCCCAAACGAGTGAGGAGAGGGTGGCATTGTGGCCACGTTGAGTGTAGTTTACATTTCATATTCTCTACAACCCTTATCAATGATCTTGACCTTGGTGATGGTGGAATCAAAAGTGGTGGATGTGGCATTGGTTGATGGATTATGAGATGGATTGGATGATGAGGCATGAGGTTCCCCCACTTCAACTTGTCGACAATAATGAGAGTGGGGGAAGGAAGCTTTCAAAGCGCGCGTTACAGATCGGCTTATATGGTTACTTCCATTCCTTAGAAAGGAAACTTTAGACATTGATGGTAAGTGGATGGAATGACTTGCATATAATGAATCCATGGGTGACCGAGAAGGAGGTTGTATGGAAGGTTGAGGTCAAGAATGTTGGCATTTCAAATCACACCTCTGGAATGCATTTTGGAAATGAACAACTATGTGCAGTAAATTGCTCTTCAAATTAGGAGGGGAAGCTCCCTCTTTTGCTGAGTTTGCATAAATAAAGTAAAATTTAGCTAATTTTCCTATCTTTTTGATTCAGCTGCAAGAACACAAGGTTATAGAACTCTAAATGTGCAGCTGAGGTTTTCCCTTTAATGAAACTTAACAAATACAACTAACTTATGCTATTGATGTTTCTAGCCTCTCAAGTAAACACAGAGCAAGAGAGTTAGAAATGAATGAGATTGATTTTCTGAAACAGATACTTAAATAAAAATTTCTCAACATACATCTGCTGAATTTCAATGCAAGCTGAAAAGGAGATCATATAAGCATTACACAATAGATGAAAAATATGAGACTTTATATCAAGGCAAAAAAGCACACTCAAGACTTTATTTCCTCACACTTCTGGCAGAACATAAAAAATGAAAAATCTAAGATTTTTATATCGGAGCAGCAAAAGCATGCTTGAGACTTTATTTTCTCAAACTTCTGGCACAATATTACAATTCCGGGACAACAAGTTGTGGCAAAATACACGCAACATGTGATCAAACCAGATTATCATTTGACACAAGACACATGCACTGAACAAGGACTTACAACTAAAAGAGGCATGCAAAATTTCCCTTAACACTAAGTGAACTTGACACAAGACTGCTCTTATTTATAACTAAGCAAAGGAGTAGGGAACCCTATAATCTCCTTGCTTTTACAACTAATACTCGCCAACTCACAAGCTTTATTTCTAAACCTAAAAAAAAAAAAGCATCTATAACTAAGAAAGCATGTAAAATAGGAAATGCCAACTCATTACATCTTGATTTCCTTCTTCAAAAATGGATAAGAATTGAGACAATAATAGAAAGGAAGTGTGAGATAAGAATGGAAAGAAAGCTTGGAGAAAGATTCTAGAAGATTGCAGCTTTAAATCTCGACCACATCTGCCAAAAAATGGGAAACTACCTCTCTATCAGGATCGTTGATACTATCTATAGCCATATTTCGCTTTTCTAAGATCTTCTCCTCTTTTGCAATCAAACTTAGAGAATCTTTGACATCTTCAGCTTCTTTATGAGTTCTATTCTTGAAAAACATCGCTGCCCCAAAAGATGACTCACTCATTGATAACTTGTCGGCTTTGCAACTTTATGCTTTTGACACTTCTCTCGATTCTCCCACAGAAGAGTATTGCACAACTTTTTTTGACACTTGTCCTTTCACTCATACCACTCCCTTTGCACGTTCTTCAACTGAGATGATGACGTTTGATGTCCATGATGGTACTGAAAAGTCCTTCCCAACATTGTTCGTTTAGATAATTATGATACAACACTTGTTTGGCTCTGAATTTGATGGGAGAGTACTTCATGTTGAAAAACTTGAAGATTCACTGTAAACTTGACTATGCTTATTTTCCTCGTCAAACGGATGAATTTTTCAAAAAAAAATTGAGATATGGGTTTTCTTCAAAATTTCATTACAAGCCAACCCAAATCGTTTGTTTTTTAAAATTTTGAATGTAGACTAAAAAAGTAGCAAACCCTAATTTTCTTCAAAAAAGCATAAAAAGTTGGCATCTGGGTATTGTTCATAGGCACATTTTGGATGAACCCAATTGATCAGATGTTGAAAACCTTGAAGTCTGGCTGAAAAAGCAACCGCTTGAAATTTCTCTGAAAAAGCTGTGATATGGGTTTTGTCTAGAAGAATGTTTAACCTAGACCCAAAAGATTAGAAATTGAATGTTTTGAAGTTTTCTCTGACATGCGAAGAAAAAGCAATTGCTTCAACCTTGAGAAAGTTCTTCAAAAATTATCCAAAAGATAGAACTAGTATAACCCAGCTTGCTGAAAATTGAAAACAAAAACCTCCTTCCTCAAAGATTTGATGTTCTGGATGAAAAAAACATGAAAAAGCAAGCCTTCTTATGTGCTGATATGAAAATTTATGAAAAACCAACAAGTTTAAGTTCTTGAATCTTGAAAAGAAAGGTTTGAAGTTGCTGCTCTATTTCTTCTTGGACACCACCTGCAAGAAAATATGAAAAATGAAACACAAAGGTGCCTTAAATAAGCTTTGTCTTGAGAAGAACAACTTTCTTTTGCCCTAATTCTTCAAAACCCTAATCTGAATTGTGCAATGAACTTGGACGTTTTCTTTTCATTCAAGATTTTGAAATTTTCAAAAATTTGACTGAGGCAAGTGAAGTTGGGCACCCTTCTTAGCTGGAGGCACCTATCTCACCCAGACAGCCATTTTCCCAGTATTTTCAACTTCTCCTCAATTTTCAACCCTAGTTTGATCCTATCTCCTAGCTTCCAGAATGATCTGATGGATGAACTGAATGTTTCACCACAAAACCTAATCGAATCTGACGACATTGTTCTGGAGACATCTTCTGACGAAAACTTCATTTGACCCTTCAAATTATCGAGTGCCTATCTCCTCCAGGGGTGCCCATTTTCTCCAGTGTTAGCCATTTTTATGATCTTCAAGTTTTCCTTGTCTTCTGACCTTTAGATGAATTCATGATATAGGGCGTTATGCTGATCAGAATGACAGGCTAACAAGTTCATTGGATAGCTAAGAAGATTCTGGAAGGGGTCTCATGGACACTACATGTTTGAAAAATGACATCTGAAGCCTCAAAACCCTAGGTGCCCTTCTTGACTGGAGGCGCCTAACTTCTCTACAGTTAGTTTTTATTTTGAGTTTTTCATTATTGCTTTCGACTTCTGTCATTTTACTCACTTTTTCTCCTCTATTTAGCCTTTGGTATTAGATGACTGCGAGCTCCAACGAACGTGCAATTGATTGCGTTGGAAAGCTTGATCAAATCTGACGAAGTCATGTTGGAGGTGCCTTTAGCAAATTCATTCGTTTAACACCTTAAAAACTTGGACACCCTTCTTCTCTAGGGGCGCCCAGATTCACCAGATTTAGAATATTTTTCATTTTCAGAGTTTGAACACCTCTTATCATCGCTCCTATTTGATCTGAGTTTGCCGACGACTAAGTGATCTGATGAATTGACGAAGACATCCATTGCGAAGCTGATAGGAAATTGAACAACATTGTCTGGGGGAGTGAACCTCTGACTCCATCATCTGACACTCCAAAGAGATGGGTGCCCTTCTTCTCCAGGGGCGCCCATGGCTAGCAGACTTGGTCACTTTTTGAAATTTTCAATTTCTACCTCGTTTGACGAGCTTCCCTTGAGTTCGGGTGTCAGAAATAGAAAATTTTCTAAGGCATGAAGGTTTAGGCGCCCAAACTGAGCAAGGCCGCCTGGATTCACCAGCTTTAATCAAAATTTTGCATTTTTCCACTTTTTCAACTTCCTCTCTCCATTCTTCGTTTAACGTGCACATTCATCATTGACAGGTTATGTTCAGTGTTTGCATATCCGACTCTGGCACCTGGTAGCTGACTGACCTCCATTGATGACCTTGGATCTCTAGAAAAAGCTTTTGAAAAAGCAGAATAGACCCACTAGGGTAAAACTGATCTTTTCATGATTTTGACTGCACCAGCCTGATGAGGAATTATTTCGAGCCAATCAAAATCAATCTTAACCCTCAAAGCCAAACTTTCTATTTTTAGAAGAAAAAAATTGCCAGTATCCGTTTCGAAAGAAACCCAGAAAGAGTTTCTATTTTTAGAAAACTGCTAAAAATAGAAATTTCCTAAAATTTAGGGTTGAAAAATTGAAATCTGGGTTTTGTTGATTTGGATGTTCTGAACTGACCCAGATTGTCAAATTTTTGAAATTTCAAGTTATTGACCCCCATGCAAAACATACAAACCCCAATTTTGACCTTTTTGACAGATTTAACAAGACTTTGACTCATTTCTTCAAAATGCCTAAGTGTAGCAAATTTTTTAATTTGGGGTACAACAATTGGCTCCATCTAGGGACCATTTCAGATACTTTTGGCATAGGAGAACAATAGAATCTTGGATTTTAAGCTTAGACCAATGCCTTGTCCATTGGGTAGCGGAGTCAGCATCATTTCCTAATCACCTATTGCAAAACTTTCCCTAAGTCACCTATGACCGAACTTCCTAGAATCACCTAAAACAAGATGACTAATCACCTAAAACACGATGGAACTGTTACAGAAAGGGGAAACACAAGATAACAAATACATCACGTAAAGTGGAAACACATCACAAAACAAAAAGGAAATTTTGCTGAAAGGAAATTACTCTACCCTGGAGGGATGGAGTGTTATATGTCATTTTTGCCTACAAGGCTTTACTTCCCTTCTCATGGGTATTGTAGGAGACAAATCTTCCGAGATGAAGATTCTCATATCTTCATACATCCAGGCAAAGGCACCATGACTCATATCTTCATATGCCGAAGCAAAGGCTCCCCGACAAAAGTCAAAATATGGCACAAAGAGGGAAGCAAGTACCAATGAGTCACCCACTTTGTTGTTGTTCATCCTCGGGATGTCTCTGATGTCAAACTTTGGGATGTCTTTGTTGTCAAACTCTTCAAACCAATCGATCGCGTTCCAGACCTGATTTCTATAATGTCGTAGATGATCCTTTCTGACCTGGAAATATCCTTGGATTGGCTCATCGATCAACTCTACATCCCCTTTAACACATAGGAGTTCAATTCCCATGTCTTCTGCATTTTTGAGACCTAACAAAAGTGCCTCTTTTTCAGCTTCAGTGAATTCCAATTGCGGCAATTCTTTAGGATAGATGATCATTGTCCCTTCTTCTGAACCTACAACTGAATGACCCCCATCTAAATGAATTTTCCATAACTTTGTATCCTCTGGCAGTCTCCTTTCAGAACAAGCAATGTTCTGGTCTTCAATTCCCATTTCTAATAGCATCACACAATTACCAAGACCCATTTCTTGATATAGTTGGGCCCCGGGTTCGACTTTTCACCACTATGAACTAGGATTTGGGTTTAGGTTCTATCTTGATTCTGCCCTCCTTTACAGGAATGGTTGTGAACGACCAATCTAACTGCATTGCACCACCAAGATCTCTGCAGAAGCTCCGGCTCAACAACATCTCATAGCTTGCTGGGACATCAACCACTAGAATATTCATCTTTATCTTTTTCTCTAGGCAAGCCACTAACCTCACTTGGGCATCCTCCAATTGTTTGACCAATGACACCAACTTAGACTCAAGCGAGTAACACTCATTTTGAGTTTCTGTGTATGAGAGTCCCAATGCATTCATCACTTGTAGAGTCATGATGTTGTTTGAGGCTCCCGAATCAATAATCCAATTGCTCAATTTAAATCCTCCTATATATAAAGATATATAGAAAGGTTTAGGCTTTTCTTTCACTAGAACAAATGACTCGAGCAATGTAGGTTGAATTGAAGCTTCTTTCTTTACATGTATTATTCTATCCAACTAATCGGGATGATCACGAAGATATTCCAACTGAGAAATCTGCACCTTAGTCTTCATAGTGTAGTTTACAATGTCTAAATTTGCTAAGGATGGGTCCTGAGCAACCACTTCTTTAACTTGTTCTTCAACTCTTGGCCTTTCTTCTTCTTCCTTTTGCGCTTTCAAATGCAGAGCATGTGTAAACACAAGCGTTGAAGGTCTTCTATGATTTACTTCAAGAGAGTAGTGGCAAAGGTCCTCTTTTTTTTCAATAATAGGTTCAAAATATCCCGTTGTGGAGTCACCATCGAAGTTGTCCATCTGTGGTGAGACAACATTCAAACTTGATATAGGGACAAAACTAGAACTGGGTGCAGCGTCAGCATATCCCATGATCTTATTCATTCTTATATTTTGAGGACATGTAGAGCCAATATGTGCATCAATGTCATGGAAAGAACAAACTACCGCATTTTGTGTAGCTTCAATCATTGCTCTTGGTGGAGGTGTCGACAATCGTGGCTGAAAATTATTTCCTTTTGGCTGGTACGGTTGTTGAGCTAGATACTTGATAGAATCTATTATCATCAATCCAGAAGTAATCATATTATCCTCCAACTCAATGGCATGTTCTTGCACATCTTTCAATTATGTATCTCTTGTCATCTTGATGAAGAAGGCTATCTCTGATGGAAGAGCATTTATGAAGCAGCTCATCAGAATCTCTGATGATGGATTAAGTGTAGAAGAAAGTTGTGTAACAAGATGATTAAATATTGCTACAAACTCCCTCATGTGCTCGTTGTGCTCCATCTTTGAATTTGTAAGTCAAGCAAACAACCAATGACTGTCTTCAGTAGGCTTGAATCTCTCCAATAAATTCTCACTCATAGTTGCCCAGCTTGTGATAATCCTTGGCTCCAGGTGATTGAACCAATCAACAACATTCTCAACAAGAGTCTCCACAAAGAGATGCACCACGATGTCTTCATGAGCCATATGCAAAACAACGCAAGCCATTGAGAAGGCTGAAATATGATCATCAGGATGTTGAGTTCCATCACCGTGAAACCATGGAAAGTGCTTCCTTGACCCTTTAGGTAACTCATGATTGGAATTAGACATACTAGCACCTTGGTTATGTTTAGGGAAAGCATTTTGGTATATCTGTAGCTGAGCATTGGATGAAGATGCTTGGTTGGTATCCAATTGTATATCTCCATGATCTATGAGATCTTGGACATATGTTTTGAGTCCTTGACACTTGTTTGTGGAATGACCTTTGATCTTATAAAAATCACAATACATGTTCTCCTTGTACCAATCTGGCTTTGGCTTGGATTCATCAAAAGGCTTCATCATAGGATACGTAATCAGATAATTTCCTTGCAAAAGCCTATTGAACATGGCACTTAAGGGGCTCTCACAAAGTAGTGAAAGAGCGTTTACTATTGCCTTGACTGTTTTGATTGGATTGTCGAGGAGGACGAGGTGCATCTTGTGGCACAAATATGGGGTTTGGCTTTGGTTGCAGTGGAGGGGCGTATTGAGGCCTTTGTGAGGTTTTTGCTACCTGAACATGCTTGGTATCTGTGACACCACCATTAACTGCATTCTTATTTTTGTTCCAGTAGAGAGACTTATCTCTAGATGATTTCTCTTTGTCTGGATTATAAATTTTAATTTTTCCCTTAGCGATGAGGGATCTCTCAATGATAGGACCCTTTTCTATGACTTCTGCGAAGGTTGTGACACAATGCAGATTGAGATTATGTCTCATGTTTGGATGAGCGTTGGCCACAAATAGAGTCACCATGTCTTTCTCACTAAGTGAAGACTTCATTCAACTTGCCAAAGCACACCACCTTTGCAGGTAGCTAACAAAGGTTTCACAATCATGTTGCTTTTCTTTCAAAAGATCTAGAGTATCAATATCTTTCTCCAAATTGAAGGAGAATTATGTGACAAATTTTTCTGAAAGATCCACGAAAGAAAAGATAGATCCCTTTGGAAGACCCATGAACCAATCAAGAGCCACCCCCGTTAAACTCCTAGGGAATAACCATAGGAGATAGTTTTCATTGTGGAGGACTTCTTGGAAATGTGAATAAAACTCTTGGAGATGGTTCTTAGGATCTTTAGTTCCTTTGTATTTGTCAAATTTTGCATTTCAAAATGCTTAGGAAAAGGAACGAGTGAAATTGAGGGATTGAATAGATAGGGACAAATCTCTTCAAACTTGAAAGACTTTTTAGAGTTCCTTGTTTGTAAATCTTTCAATGCAAATTTTACATCCTCCAACTCCTTATTTAAAGGTGTTGATGAAGATGGATTCAACAGATTGGATTGATTGTAAGGAGCATATTGTTGGTAAGATGTGGATGGAGTGGATGCAGTTTGATCATATGGTGGTGGAGGCATATAGGAGGGAGCCAACTGATATTGATTGGTGTAGGTAGGTTTTGATAGTGGATTGGTGTATAATTGGTGGTAGGATGAAAAATTCTATTGATAAGAAGGACCCCCTTGCTAGTACGATGGAGGTGCTTGATAATATGAGGTGGAAGCACCTTGCTGATACGATGGTTGTTGATAAGATGGTTGCTACTATGAGGCATAGTATGGATTGGACTGATAATTGTAGGCAACTTATTGTTGGGATTCATGTAGAGGCTGTTGTGGATTAGGTTGCTGATAGGAAATGGTTTGTTGGTAGTGTAAGATGGTTGTTGTTGAGCTTGTTGCAGATTATGATAGGCATAGCCAGGGTTGGGATTGGACGCAATAGGTTACGCATAGAATGTGCTTTGTGGATGATATAGATACTAAGCCATGTTGTTGGGAATGGAATGGTGATATTGTTGAGGTTGTGTTTGGACTTGCTATTGCTAAAGGGGTAGATGATAAAGAGGTTGAGTTGGGGTTTAAGGCTGCTAGGCGATCTGCAGTTGTTGGAAGGATGTATTTTGCTAAGATATTTGTTGATGGGGAGGACCTTGAGGCTGATGATGGGGTTGTGATGGATTACCCTACTGCTGATGTAAGGGTGGTTGTTGTTGTTGTGAAGGAATGGGGATATTTTGCTGCAGTGGTTATTGTTGGATTGGTTGAGACTAAATTAGGACATGTTGAGGGGTTTGTTGAGGATTACCTTGTGGCAGTTGAGAAAATGGAATGATACTTTGAGGTGGTTGCTGAGGAATAAACGGAAGTGGCGGTAATGCAGCAAAAGGATTGCCCCCACCATTGGCTGGTGGTTGACCGGGTTGATTAGGTGGAAGAGGTGGCATAGATGGTACTGGGGTTGGACCTTGAGGGACATTCAGAGATAGAAGCGTAGGAAGATTCTATGGCATATTATATGCAAGGGGATCATTCAGATCAAGTGATGCTCCTACGACCATGATTGGAACCTGAGGGGGATGTGTGACCTAATAAAGTACAACATTACCGAACCTAGGCTGGTACTAATTATCGATAGGAGGACCCTCAAGAACGTAAGTATTCCTCGGAGGATTCTGTGAGTTTTGGGGATCTTGAGGCGCAGGAGGTGCAAGAGGTGATGTGTTGACAAATTTTGATAACTCAAATTCCGATGGTGGTTTGATGCCCTTCAAGAGAAAGGTAGCGAGGATATTATCCCCATGCTCATTAAGGAGACAATCTGTCATTTTAAGATTGACGGGATTATTAAGATACTCATCAACAGTAGCTTCGAGCTAATTGGCAAAACTTTCATTAGTAGGAGGCGATGTGGTTTGGACCTCAGTATTGGATTGTGATGAGCCACCATTATTAGGATCATGAGGAATGTTAGGATGGGCACCTTGAGCTTGTTGATCGGCCATGAGCTTCTTTGCTTGCGATCGGGTAACGGGCATGAAAGTGCAAAATGGGCCTAAGTGATGAATGAAGGATTGATTGGATTGGATGAGGGATCGATTGAATCAGATTGGATGATGGATAAAGGATGTAGTTGGATTGAATTAGATTGGTTGATGAGATGACATGATTGATCGGATTAGATGATTGGTTGGATTGGATCGAAGGAATCAATTCTAAACTAATTTAGAAGCTTTGATTAGATGACGTAAGGTGTTGATTGATCAGGTTGAACTACAAGATGGATGATTACGACACGAATATACCTCAAGATGGAAGTAGATTGATTGGGTCGAAGATGATTTACTTACTCAGGATGGATGACAATCCTAAGTAGGTACAAATGATGATGATCGAGATCAGACACCTAAGCCAACTTGGATAAAAACCTCTAAAATGAAGTCTAAGGGATTCAAATCGATGTATTGATGATGGATATGTGATCTAAGGATGCTCTAAGATGCTCCTAGATGATTTGATCAATGAAATGATAATCTTTGGAAAATGTAGACAAACGCAAGTGATGATTACGAGAAGATGGATGATGATAAAAAAAAATTGATCGTGACAAACAACTCAACTAACAATATTCTTTTAGTGGCCAAAAGGATTCATGTTTTGAAATTCGTATGGGAAGCAAAGTCACCTCTGTAGGTCACAAATTTTCCTCTATAGGTGGCAAGTTCGCCTATCCAAACTAAGAAAATTCACCTCTGTATGTGGCAAGTTCGCATGTTCAGGCTACCAAATTCTCCCAAGACCTGGGTGACATAAGAAATAAGCAAATTTTCTAAGCAAATTTGCCTATCTAGTAAACTAGGTTTGCCCAAGACTTGACTGGCACAGGGAACAGGTGAATTTGTTTTGCAAGTTTTCCTATTAAGAAGCAAGTTTGCCCAAGAAGCTGGCAAAAATGCCCAAACAGCTAGCAAAATCACCCAAACAAATGACAAGTTCGCCTAAACAGCTGACAAGTTTGCCTAAAACCTTGAAATCACTGAAGAACAGGCAAATTTAACTTTTAGGATTGCCTAACGAGATGACAAATTCGCCCGTTTTGTGAATGGTACAGACAAGAACAAACTCGATTGAAAATGGGATCGCTTAATGGACAAATGGATTTGCCTAAAAGGACCCGAACAAGGACTCAGACAGAGAATGGGATCACGAACGGACAAACATACACCTAAACGGACCCAAACGGGCACTCGAACGGAGAGCGAGATAACAAATGGACACCTGAACAGGAAATCAAATTCACCTATCCAAAGAGAACAAGCGAATTTGATGGATAGGGTGATAGACAGAAGACCTGAACTGGAGGCAGGGTCACCCTTGTAATAAGAAAATTCACCCAAACTAAGGAGAAAATTCGCCTATGCATAAGGAACGAGCGAATTTGATGAATGGGACAACAGACCATACTGAGATAGGAAAGAAAGACCGCCCCTATGAGAGGCAACTTCACCCAATAGGGTAGCAAGTTTTCCCAACAAGGGAGCAAGTTTTCCTAACAAGGGAGCAAGTTTGCCTGTTCTTAGAGAATGAGCGAATTTAACGAATGGTGATTGACAGAATCACCAAGGGATGGACAAACTCGCCTGTTTTGGGGAACGGGTGAAATTAGGGTCACGTAAGAAAGTGACCCATAGGCAAATTCGCCTCTGACAAAGGAAAATTTTCCTAAACAGATGACCTAGACTGGATCGAGACATAAAATCGTCCTTTTGCAGGGAAAAATTGCCTATCTACAATACAAATTCGCCTCTGTAAGGGGTAAATTCACCTTTGAAGGTAGGGGTTGACTGTAGAAAAGGACAACAAGCATGAAACACAATAGACAAAGGGCTAGATTGACTCAACTGAAAAGAAAAGCATTGGGGTGATCCCACAAAGCTGGTTTACAATTTTTGAGAGGAACTAACTTTTGCTGAAATCACATTTTTTTAGAAAATATAATGATTTAAGCCTTTAAACGTCCATTTTAAAGATCCCAATTGAAAAGGGTTTGATCAAACCACCTTAGATCAAACCCCCTTGGATAGAACCTCGCTAGTTTTAAACCATACCTATAAATTTGTCTCCTTTACACCTATCAAAATGCTGATAAAAAATCACTTTCGATTTACCTTTTGGGGGATCAAATGAATTCATTTAAAAATTATTTCAAATGATTATGGTAGTCCTTGAAATGAGCTATCCCATGAATATAATTTTAATATGTTTTTTTTTTTATTATGTATGTGTTTTTTTAGTTTTATTAAACATAGGTTTTTCACCGAAAATCGAGCTCTCTATTTTGCACATGTGGAAAAATAGAAAAATATCAAAATAAATTTTTAAAAAATATGCTTGTGCTGGGTATTGATGTCTTTGATCCACTAAAAAAATTAAAAATGAATTTCGATACATACAAAGAAAGTTATGTTGTATACAGTCCGCCTATGTCTGAATTGCAATTAGTTTGACTTCAAAACTCTATTGAGGAAAAAATATTCAATAAAAAACTATGAGACCAAATGAAAGTGCTAGGTATCATAGTTACAAATCTAAATTTGAAAAAATTATAATTTTACCCTTCATACAAAATAAATTATGTTGTATACGGTGAGCGTCACTTTTTAAAAATGTTGTTTTATGAAAAAAACTAATTTTTGTGGGAGATGGAAAAAGAAGTGTAATCTTATTCCAAAAATTTTGAAAAAAATATTTTTAGAATCGACAGACAAAATGTGATGAGACTCTAGTTTTCATCATCTTCAAATTCCTCATAGTTTAGCCGCTATAGGTGCCCGAATGTGAAGATTTAGTTAAAAATAATAATTTTAGTGTCCAGTTTGGCCAAAAATTGTAAACCACTATTGTGGGATCACCCACTGGTATTGCACAATGAAGACACGCCAGGAAACACGATCCTAAAATTAGTGATATGGGCTTGCAAACTTAATGTAGGCCCACCACCTTGAGCGGACAACCCAAGGTTAATACTCTATGATACCGGGGTGGTTCTTTGGAGAACCCTTTCTTGCAAAGGCGGATAGCTAGTGTTCTAATGGCACAAGGTCGTCAACAGATGCCACGGGATCACCTTCATGCTCTCACTCGAGGAATATCGTAGTCCACCATGAGGATTCCTATCTCAACACAAGGGAGTATGTGGTGAGTAACTTCAGGGTATGGTCTGCATCCCTTGCACTACACCAAGTCGTGGCTGAAACATGGGTCTCTATCTAGGCTATACAAGGCTATCTCATGCATCCTCGATATACGTGAGGTACAACCATGAACACCAGATCATCACAAGCGTGAGTTGGGAGCTCCAGCGAGGTACTAGAAACTTGGACTAACTCTGCACGTCTTATTTAGGTATCACCCTAGCTTTGACGCTTCGCTAAACATGACGTGATTGGATTGGGGTATAACTTTCATTCTCCCCCCTTTATATACCCTGTCGGTAACACGTGGTTGGAATCGTCCCCCGAGTGATGAAATCCCAGGCAGGTCTCGCTAAAGGGAGAAGATACTAGACATTTTGGTTGGTCCCCAGGCTCACACATAGCACGAGGGGAGAGCTTAGACGTACTAGCACCTCCTAGGTAGACTCAACTAGACTAGAATGAATTGCGATTTCTCATCACCCAGGATCACCAAATGGTGCAAGGGGAATGGATATGTCAACTGTCCACTCACAAGCATGGAAAACAATTTAATTGACCCCTTAATTAATCTATGTGTGCCTAGCTAGTATGGAAAAATGACAAATAAACTAACTAAAAGGTCTTGGACCAATCGTTCTGCAGAAAATGCATTAGTAGTTTTGAACTGCTAGTCTTGGACAAACGAGAAACTACTGCACAAAATGTTAGCAAAAACTAGGGACACTCACAAAAAAACAAGTTAGTGGGTCAGTACTTAAAACTGAAACCAAAAAGATGCTAAAAATAGAAGATTAGAGTCTCGGATTCACCTTAGATTCACCTCTGTAAGAGGCAAATTTTCCCTTCTAGATGAGCAAGTTCGCCCCTGTGAGGAGCAAGTTCGCCCGTTCTCCATAATCAACTTTTCCTGTCTCTCAAAGTCCTGACAAGTTCACCCCTGAAGGAATAAAATTTTCCCCAGAGAGCAAATTCACCCCTGTAATGTGCAAGGTCGCCCGTTTAGAGAAGCAAATTTTCCCTTGTTGGCGAATTCGCTCGTCTGGCTAGGAAAATTCGCCCCTGTAAGGAGCAAGTTCGCCCGTTAGGGCAGTTTCACCTCTATAAGTAACATCTGAACTTGCAAAACTCAAACAACAGAGAATGTAAAAGTATAGACCCGTGACGTGGGTCCCACCAGGCATGCCAGAAATGTGTGCAAGTGAATTTTTCTAGTCTAAAATGCAAAACGAAACGAAATGCAAGAAAGGTAAAACACAAACAATACCTCAAGATTGGCCTTATTGAACTTGAAAAAAATGAAAGAGGAAAGAGTGTTAAATACCTTGTCCAAGTTGATGAGTTGGTTGGCCCTGTTGATTGTTTGATTTGTGTGCTCCTTTCAATGACAAATAACTTGAAACTAGATGCAAAATGATGTGGATGAGATGAGAAATGCAATGATGCAAGTGGGTATTTGGATAGATTATTGTTATGGATGCAAAATGAACTCAAAAGTTACAGAAATGGTGGATGCTTGAGAGTGCTTGTTTGATTGCTTGAGTGCTTGAATGTTCATGTGTTGAATGTTGTATGTTGAAAATTTAAAAGTGTTGTGTGTTCAAATGAGGGAAAATTCCTCTAATTTTAGGGTAAAGGCCACTAAGCAATGGAGGGTCAAGATGCAACCACCTTGGACAAGATCAAGGGCTAGGGTGAGTTGAGAACTCACAAGCCCTCACATCTTGACATGTGGCGGGTGAGGTGTCAAGGACATGAGGTGGAGGTACTTTATTGTACCTCGGGAATGGACAAGATCTCCTCATAAAGGAGGTCCTTGTCCCCATGTGGGTGATGAGACTTTTGAGGAATTAAAAGGCCTAGGAAGAATAAATGTGAATTAAAATTCACATTGGGAAAGGGTTTCCTTCTCCAAAAGGAGAAAGGATTTAATAAAACATTGACTTGGGGGTATGCCATAAATGGCATAAGGGGTTAAGGTGACCTAATCAAGTAATTAGGTTATGCAAACAAGGGATTAAGGTGGTTAATGAAGGATTAAGACAAGTGGGCTATGATGGAGGATGTGACATTAATCCTGATTAAGGGTGTGCCTAATTAGAGATTAATTAAATTAATCCATATTAAGGAAGAATTATGGAGGATGGGACAAGGAGAGAGAAAATAATGAATTTAAATTCATAAAGGCAAATGACTAAATTAAACAAATTGGGATATTTATTTAATTTAGAGAGGAAATGGGATAAAGGTAAAGTATTTAATTATTTAAATTAAATACCTTAGAAACATTAAGGAAAGGGGGATTTATTAATTAAATAAATCATTTAATTAACACCGATGGAAAAGGTGAGATAAATGAATAAAGGGAATGAATTTGACCCGATGAGAGAGGTCAAATTCAGATGTCTACGGGATCATTCAGAACCATTCAACTTTATCAGCAAACCAAAGGCCCATTCACAATATAATGGGTTCTTGATAAAAGATCTATAGCCAAAAGAACTCTAGTAAATTTTTTAGGAAGGAACACATACTTTCTTTTGGGGAATGAAAGAAAATTTGAGAGATTAGTTACCTTTTTAAAGAGGGGATTTTCTTTAGGTGATTGAGATACAACAACCTCATTTCTAGCAAGATTGTTAGTGGTTTATGGATTACTTTGCTCATCAAAATCAAGAAGAATAATTGTCATTCCTATTGAGCTCTTCAAAAGCATTGAAATTAGGGCCTTGAAAATTTTCTCCCCCCTTGAACATATGCCAAGTTAAACACATGAGGACAATTGCACTTACAACAAGCTCGTCTAAGAGTTGAACTTTTTGTGCTATGCAATTGCAATATTAGGTGACTTGGCATTGGTTCATAAAAGAAACATATTTTTAGAGAAGCTTAAAGTGACATTGCTTGACATTTTATGGCTAAAAATTTATTACATGTCTGGCAGATGCCTCTTTGGAAATTCAAACAAACTAGATAATAAAGTTGTGGAAGGAGTTTTTGTATGAAAAAATATAGATTTATAGTAATTTATGGGCTTCTTCCCAACAAAATACCTGATAATCATGAACGTTATGTTTAATGAAGCCATTAGATTATGTAGTTGTAAATGCTATAAAATATAAAACTACTAGATTTTTGATAGACAATAAGAGATAAAAGTAAACCATTCTTAATAAATTGTAGTTAAGACATTAACTTAAAGAGCTAGGATATTTTTGAGTAGTGGTAAGAATGTTGGAGAGGTAGTACTAGATGACTACATTTGATAATATAGTTGCTCCAAACAATACCCCACATTCACAAATGGAACTATTAAACTAGAGAGGTTGAGAATTTTTGCATGACTGGCACTAGATAAGGGTCCTACACCTTGATAAAAGTAATTACAAGGCAATACATACCCTTTCCTACAATATTTTCTAGATTGGGGAAGACATTCGCTTACATCACAAGTATTTATGAATGTGCAATCCACCATAACCCTCATCTCACTTGGTAAGATTTTATGGTTCATATTAAAGAGTAGTTCTTAGACCTTGCAAATGGTCCTCAATGTTTTGAAGCTATTAGTTTAACCATCTAGTCTATACCAACATATTTTATATGTGTGCTACTAATGTGGTAATCATTGATGAAATGAACTTCTATTGCAATAATCATTGCAGAAAACATAATGGAGCCATTATGTTATTTAAGATCGAAGCCATTCTAGATTATTCAAATGAGCTTTTACTACAATATATTCTAGATTATTGAAGATATACTCTACACCCAAATATTTTCCATATGTGCTACCAATGTACTAATCACAACCGAAATGGGTGTGTGCTACAATTATATTGATATGGCAGAGTGGGTGACTATCAAATGATTTGGAGGCACTCAATAGGGATATATTATTGAAGATTTCAAAGTTTTTGGGAAGTATTTCTACTTTTTTACAATGGAAAACATTGAGAACAACATGATAGAGACATTGTATGACATGATGTCTAGCTTCCCCACAAATTTAACCTTTAATTTCTTTGGTCTTCCTTGTCATCAATTTTTTTTTTGATAAAAGGCATGGGGCCTATATATGTTATATTAATATTTATAAAATGTACATATTTGTCAAAAGAGGCCAAATGCTAGATCAAGTTCCATTTTTGTACTATCATATGAGCATACAATTACCAAAACACCAGAGTACAAATCCAACTCTTACTCGTTCATCCTATCCATTATCCAAAAACCAATGCGCC
>CM021106.1:165439700-165638970 GCA_007115665.2 Sequoiadendron giganteum | reverse complement strand
AAAACTAAAAAAACACATACATAATAAAAAAAAAAACATATTAAAATTATATTCATGGGATAGCTCATTTCAAGGACTACCATAATCATTTGAAATAATTTTTAAATGAATTCATTTGATCCCCCAAAAGGTAAATCGAAAGTGATTTTTTATCAGCATTTTGATAGGTGTAAAGGAGACAAATTTATAGGTATGGTTTAAAACTAGCGAGGTTCTATCCAAGGGGGTTTGATCTAAGGTGGTTTGATCAAACCCTTTTCAATTGGGATCTTTAAAATGGACGTTTAAAGGCTTAAATCATTATATTTTCTAAAAAAATGTGATTTCAGCAAAAGTTAGTTCCTCTCAAAAATTGTAAACCAGCTTTGTGGGATCACCCCAATGCTTTTCTTTTCAGTTGAGTCAATCTAGCCCTTTGTCTATTGTGTTTCATGCTTGTTGTCCTTTTCTACAGTCAACCCCTACCTTCAAAGGTGAATTTACCCCTTACAGAGGCGAATTTGTATTGTAGATAGGCAATTTTTCCCTGCAAAAGGACGATTTTATGTCTCGATCCAGTCTAGGTCATCTGTTTAGGAAAATTTTCCTTTGTCAGAGGCGAATTTGCCTATGGGTCACTTTCTTACGTGACCCTAATTTCACCCGTTCCCCAAAACAGGCGAGTTTGTCCATCCCTTGGTGATTCTGTCAATCACCATTCGTTAAATTCGCTCATTCTCTAAGAACAGGCAAACTTGCTCCCTTGTTAGGAAAACTTGCTCCCTTGTTGGGAAAACTTGCTACCCTATTGGGTGAAGTTGCCTCTCATAGGGGCGGTCTTTCTTTCCTATCTCAGTATGGTCTGTTGTCCCATTCATCAAATTCGCTCGTTCCTTATGCATAGGCGAATTTTCTCCTTAGTTTGGGTGAATTTTCTTATTACAAGGGTGACCCTGCCTCCAGTTCAGGTCTTCTGTCTATCACCCTATCCATCAAATTCGCTTGTTCTCTTTGGATAGGTGAATTTGATTTCCTGTTCAGGTGTCCATTTGTTATCTCGCTCTCCGTTCGAGTGCCCGTTTGGGTCCGTTTAGGTGTATGTTTGTCCGTTCGTGATCCCATTCTCTGTCTGAGTCCTTGTTCGGGTCCTTTTAGGCAAATCCATTTGTCCATTAAGCGATCCCATTTTCAATCGAGTTTGTTCTTGTCTGTACCATTCACAAAACGGGCGAATTTGTCATCTCGTTAGGCAATCCTAAAAGTTAAATTTGCCTGTTCTTCAGTGATTTCAAGGTTTTAGGCAAACTTGTCAGCTGTTTAGGCGAACTTGTCATTTGTTTGGGTGATTTTGCTAGCTGTTTGGGCATTTTTGCCAGCTTCTTGGGCAAACTTGCTTCTTAATAGGAAAACTTGCAAAACAAATTCACCTGTTCCCTGTGCCAGTCAAGTCTTGGGCAAACCTAGTTTACTAGATAGGCAAATTTGCTTAGAAAATTTGCTTATTTCTTATGTCACCCAGGTCTTGGGAGAATTTGGTAGCCTGAACATGCGAACTTGCCACATACAGAGGTGAATTTTCTTAGTTTGGATAGGCGAACTTGCCACCTATAGAGGAAAATTTGTGACCTACAGAGGTGACTTTGCTTCCCATACGAATTTCAAAACATGAATCCTTTTGGCCACTAAAAGAATATTGTTAGTTGAGTTGTTTGTCACGATCAATTTTTTTTTATCATCATCCATCTTCTCGTAATCATCACTTGCGTTTGTCTACATTTTCCAAAGATTATCATTTCATTGATCAAATCATCTAGGAGCATCTTAGAGCATCCTTAGATCACATATCCATCATCAATACATCGATTTGAATCCCTTAGACTTCATTTTAGAGGTTTTTATCCAAGTTGGCTTAGGTGTCTGATCTCGATCATCATCATTTGTACCTACTTAGGATTGTCATCCATCCTGAGTAAGTAAATCATCTTCGACCCAATCAATCTACTTCCATCTTGAGGTATATTCGTGTCGTAATCATCCATCTTGTAGTTCAACCTGATCAATCAACACCTTACGTCATCTAATCAAAGCTTCTAAATTAGTTTAGAATTGATTCCTTCGATCCAATCCAACCAATCATCTAATCCGATCAATCATGTCATCTCATCAACCAATCTAATTCAATCCAACTACATCCTTTATCCATCATCCAATCTGATTCAATCGATCCCTCATCCAATCCAATCAATCCTTCATTCATCACTTAGGCCCATTTTGCACTTTCATGCCCGTTACCCGATCGCAAGCAAAGAAGCTCATGGCCGATAGCTCGAAGCTACTGTTGATGAGTATCTTAATAATCCCGTCAATCTTAAAATGACAGATTGTCTCCTTAATGAGCATGGGGATAATATCCTCGCTACCTTTCTCTTGAAGGGCATCAAACCACCATCGGAATTTGAGTTATCAAAATTTGTCAACACATCACCTCTTGCACCTCCTGCGCCTCAAGATCCCCAAAACTCACAGAATCCTCCGAGGAATACTTACGTTCTTGAGGGTCCTCCTATCGATAATTAGTACCAGCCTAGGTTCGGTAATGTTGTACTTTATTAGGTCACACATCCCCCTCAGGTTCCAATCATGGTCGTAGGAGCATCACTTGATCTGAATGATCCCCTTGCATATAATATGCCATAGAATCTTCCTACGCTTCTATCTCTGAATGTCCCTCAAGGTCCAACCCCAGTACCATCTATGCCACCTCTTCCACCTAATCAACCCGGTCAACCACCAGCCAATGGTGGGGGCAATCCTTTTGCTGCATTACCGCCACTTCCGTTTATTCCTCAGCAACCACCTCAAAGTATCATTCCATTTTCTCAACTGCCACAAGGTAATCCTCAACAAACCCCTCAACATGTCCTAATTTAGTCTCAACCAATCCAACAATAACCACTGCAGCAAAATATCCCCATTCCTTCACAACAACAACAACCACCCTTACATCAGCAGTAGGGTAATCCATCACAACCCCATCATCAGCCTCAAGGTCCTCCCCATCAACAAATATCTTAGCAAAATACATCCTTCCAACAACTGCAGATCGCCTAGCAGCCTTAAACCCCAACTCAACCTCTTTATCATCTACCCCTTTAGCAATAGCAAGTCCAAACACAACCTCAACAATATCACCATTCCATTCCCAACAACATGGCTTAGTATCTATATCATCCACAAAGCACATTCTATGCGTAACCTATTGCGTCCAATCCCAACCCTGGCTATGCCTATCATAATCTGCAACAAGCTCAACAACAACCATCTTACACTACCAACAAACCATTTCCTATCAGCAACCTAATCCACAACAGCCTCTACATGAATCCCAACAATAAGTTGCCTACAATTATCAGTCCAATCCATACTATGCCTCATAGTAGCAACCATCTTATCAACAACCATCGTATCAGCAAGGTGCTTCCACCTCATATTATCAAGCACCTCCATCGTACTAGCAAGGGGGTCCTTCTTATCAATAGAATTTTTCATCCTACCACCAATTATACACCAATCCACTATCAAAACCTACCTACACCAATCAATATCAGTTGGCTCCCTCCTATATGCCTCCACCACCATATGATCAAACTGCATCCACTCCATCCACATCTTACCAACAATATGCTCCTTACAATCAATCCAATCTGTTGAATCCATCTTCATCAACACCTTTAAATAAGGAGTTGGAGGATGTAAAATTTGCATTGAAAGATTTACAAACAAGGAACTCTAAAAAGTCTTTCAAGTTTGAAGAGATTTGTCCCTATCTATTCAATCCCTCAATTTCACTCGTTCCTTTTCCTAAGCATTTTGAAATGCAAAATTTGACAAATACAAAGGAACTAAAGATCCTAAGAACCATCTCCAAGAGTTTTATTCACATTTCCAAGAAGTCCTCCACAATGAAAACTATCTCCTATGGTTATTCCCTAGGAGTTTAACGGGGGTGGCTCTTGATTGGTTCATGGGTCTTCCAAAGGGATCTATCTTTTCTTTCGTGGATCTTTCAGAAAAATTTGTCACATAATTCTCCTTCAATTTGGAGAAAGATATTGATACTCTAGATCTTTTGAAAGAAAAGCAACATGATTGTGAAACCTTTGTTAGCTACCTGCAAAGGTGGTGTGCTTTGGCAAGTTGAATGAAGTCTTCACTTAGTGAGAAAGACATGGTGACTCTATTTGTGGCCAACGCTCATCCAAACATGAGACATAATCTCAATCTGCATTGTGTCACAACCTTCGCAGAAGTCATAGAAAAGGGTCCTATCATTGAGAGATCCCTCATCGCTAAGGGAAAAATTAAAATTTATAATCCAGACAAAGAGAAATCATCTAGAGATAAGTCTCTCTACTGGAACAAAAATAAGAATGCAGTTAATGGTGGTGTCACAGATACCAAGCATGTTCAGGTAGCAAAAACCTCACAAAGGCCTCAATACGCCCCTCCACTGCAACCAAAGCCAAACCCCATATTTGTGCCACAAGATGCACCTCGTCCTCCTCGACAATCCAATCAAAACAGTCAAGGCAATAGTAAACGCTCTTTCACTACTTTGTGAGAGCCCCTTAAGTGCCATGTTCAATAGGCTTTTGCAAGGAAATTATCTGATTACGTATCCTATGATGAAGCCTTTTGATGAATCCAAGCCAAAGCCAGATTGGTACAAGGAGAACATGTATTGTGATTTTTATAAGATCAAAGGTCATTCCACAAACAAGTGTCAAGGACTCAAAACATATGTCCAAGATCTCATAGATCATGGAGATATACAATTGGATACCAACCAAGCATCTTCATCCAATGCTCAGCTACAGATATACCAAAATGCTTTCCCTAAACATAACCAAGGTGCTAGTATGTCTAATTCCAATCATGAGTTACCTAAAGGGTCAAGGAAGCACTTTCCATGGTTTCACGGTGATGGAACTCAACATCCTGATGATCATATTTCAGCCTTCTCAATGGCTTGCGTTGTTTTGCATATGGCTCATGAAGACATCGTGGTGCATCTCTTTGTGGAGACTCTTGTTGAGAATGTTGTTGATTGGTTCAATCACCTGGAGCCAAGGATTATCACAAGCTGGGCAACTATGAGTGAGAATTTATTGGAGAGATTCAAGCCTACTGAAGACAGTCATTGGTTGTTTGCTTGACTTACAAATTCAAAGATGGAGCACAACGAGCACATGAGGGAGTTTGTAGCAATATTTAATCATCTTGTTACACAACTTTCTTCTACACTTAATCCATCATCAGAGATTCTGATGAGCTGCTTCATAAATGCTCTTCCATCAGAGATAGCCTTCTTCATCAAGATGACAAGAGATACATAATTGAAAGATGTGCAAGAACATGCCATTGAGTTGGAGGATAATATGATTACTTCTGGATTGATGATAATAGATTCTATCAAGTATCTAGCTCAACAACCGTACCAGCCAAAAGGAAATAATTTTCAGCCACGATTGTCGACACCTCCACCAAGAGCAATGATTGAAGCTACACAAAATGCGGTAGTTTGTTCTTTCCATGACATTGATGCACATATTGGCTCTACATGTCCTCAAAATATAAGAATGAATAAGATCATGGGATATGCTGACGCTGCACCCAGTTCTAGTTTTGTCCCTATATCAAGTTTGAATGTTGTCTCACCACAGATGGACAACTTCGATGGTGACTCCACAACGGGATATTTTGAACCTATTATTGAAAAAAAAGAGGACCTTTGCCACTACTCTCTTGAAGTAAATCATAGAAGACCTTCAACGCTTGTGTTTACACATGCTCTGCATTTGAAAGCGCAAAAGGAAGAAGAAGAAAGGCCAAGAGTTGAAGAACAAGTTAAAGAAGTGGTTGCTCAGGACCCATCCTTAGCAAATTTAGACATTGTAAACTACACTATGAAGACTAAGGTGCAGATTTCTCAGTTGGAATATCTTCGTGATCATCCCGATTAGTTGGATAGAATAATACATGTAAAGAAAGAAGCTTCAATTCAACCTACATTGCTCGAGTCATTTGTTCTAGTGAAAGAAAAGCCTAAACCTTTCTATATATCTTTATATATAGGAGGATTTAAATTGAGCAATTGGATTATTGATTCGGGAGCCTCAAACAACATCATGACTCTACAAGTGATGAATGCATTGGGACTCTCATACACAGAAACTCAAAATGAGTGTTACTCGCTTGAGTCTAAGTTGGTGTCATTGGTCAAACAATTGGAGGATGCCCAAGTGAGGTTAGTGGCTTGCCTAGAGAAAAAGATAAAGATGAATATTCTAGTGGTTGATGTCCCAGCAAGCTATGAGATGTTGTTGAGCCGGAGCTTCTGCAGAGATCTTGGTGGTGCAATGCAGTTAGATTGGTCGTTCACAACCATTCCTGTAAAGGAGGGCAGAATCAAGATAGAACCTAAACCCAAATCCTAGTTCATAGTGGTGAAAAGTCGAACCCGGGGCCCAACTATATCAAGAAATGGGTCTTGGTAATTGTGTGATGCTATTAGAAATGGGAATTGAAGACCAGAACATTGCTTGTTCTGAAAGGAGACTGCCAGAGGATACAAAGTTATGGAAAATTCATTTAGATGGGGGTCATTCAGTTGTAGGTTCAGAAGAAGGGACAATGATCATCTATCCTAAAGAATTGCCGCAATTGGAATTCACTGAAGCTGAAAAAGAGGCACTTTTGTTAGGTCTCAAAAATGCAGAAGACATGGGAATTGAACTCCTATGTGTTAAAGGGGATGTAGAGTTGATCGATGAGCCAATCCAAGGATATTTCCAGGTCAGAAAGGATCATCTACGACATTATAGAAATCAGGTCTGGAACGCGATCGATTGGTTTGAAGAGTTTGACAACAAAGACATCCCAAAGTTTGACATCAGAGACATCCCGAGGATGAACAACAACAAAGTGGGTGACTCATTGGTACTTGCTTCCCTCTTTGTGCCATATTTTGACTTTTGTCGGGGAGCCTTTGCTTCGGCATATGAAGATATGAGTCATGGTGCCTTTGCCTGGATGTATGAAGATATGAGAATCTTCATCTCGGAAGATTTGTCTCCTACAATACCCATGAGAAGGGAAGTAAAGCCTTGTAGGCAAAAATGACATATAACACTCCATCCCTCCAGGGTAGAGTAATTTCCTTTCAGCAAAATTTCCTTTTTGTTTTGTGATGTGTTTCCACTTTACGTGATGTATTTGTTATCTTGTGTTTCCCCTTTCTGTAACAGTTCCATCGTGTTTTAGGTGATTAGTCATCTTGTTTTAGGTGATTCTAGGAAGTTCGGTCATAGGTGACTTAGGGAAAGTTTTGCAATAGGTGATTAGGAAATGATGCTGACTCCGCTACCCAATGGACAAGGCATTGGTCTAAGCTTAAAATCCAAGATTCTATTGTTCTCCTATGCCAAAAGTATCTGAAATGGTCCCTAGATGGAGCCAATTGTTGTACCCCAAATTAAAAAATTTGCTACACTTAGGCATTTTGAAGAAATGAGTCAAAGTCTTGTTAAATCTGTCAAAAAGGTCAAAATTGGGGTTTGTATGTTTTGCATGGGGGTCAATAACTTGAAATTTCAAAAATTTGACAATCTGGGTCAGTTCAGAACATCCAAATCAACAAAACCCAGATTTCAATTTTTCAACCCTAAATTTTAGGAAATTTCTATTTTTAGCAGTTTTCTAAAAATAGAAACTCTTTCTGGGTTTCTTTCGAAACGGATACTGGCAATTTTTTTCTTCTAAAAATAGAAAGTTTGGCTTTGAGGGTTAAGATTGATTTTGATTGGCTCGAAATAATTCCTCATCAGGCTGGTGCAGTCAAAATCATGAAAAGATCAGTTTTACCCTAGTGGGTCTATTCTGCTTTTTCAAAAGCTTTTTCTAGAGATCCAAGGTCATCAATGGAGGTCAGTCAGCTACCAGGTGCCAGAGTCGGATATGCAAACACTGAACATAACCTGTCAATGATGAATGTGCACGTTAAACGAAGAATGGAGAGAGGAAGTTGAAAAAGTGGAAAAATGCAAAATTTTGATTAAAGCTGGTGAATCCAGGCGGCCTTGCTCAGTTTGGGCGCCTAAACCTTCATGCCTTAGAAAATTTTCTATTTCTGACACCCGAACTCAAGGGAAGCTCGTCAAACGAGGTAGAAATTGAAAATTTCAAAAAGTGACCAAGTCTGCTAGCCATGGGCGCCCCTGGAGAAGAAGGGCACCCATCTCTTTGGAGTGTCAGATGATGGAGTCAGAGGTTCACTCCCCCAGACAATGTTGTTCAATTTCCTATCAGCTTCGCAATGGATGTCTTCGTCAATTCATCAGATCACTTAGTCGTCGGCAAACTCAGATCAAATAGGAGCGATGATAAGAGGTGTTCAAACTCTGAAAATGAAAAATATTCTAAATCTGGTGAATCTGGGCGCCCCTAGAGAAGAAGGGTGTCCAAGTTTTTAAGGTGTTAAACGAATGAATTTGCTAAAGGCACCTCCAACATGACTTCGTCAGATTTGATCAAGCTTTCCAACGCAATCAATTGCACGTTCGTTGGAGCTCGCAGTCATCTAATACCAAAGGCTAAATAGAGGAGAAAAAGTGAGTAAAATGACAGAAGTCGAAAGCAATAATGAAAAACTCAAAATAAAAACTAACTGTAGAGAAGTTAGGCGCCTCCAGTCAAGAAGGGCACCTAGGGTTTTGAGGCTTCAGATGTCATTTTTCAAACATGTAGTGTCCATGAGACCCCTTCCAGAATCTTCTTAGCTATCCAATGAACTTGTTAGCCTGTCATTCTGATCAGCATAACGCCCTATATCATGAATTCATCTAAAGGTCAGAAGACAAGGAAAACTTGAAGATCATAAAAATGGCTAACACTGGAGAAAATGGGCACCCCTGGAGGAGATAGGCACTCGATAATTTGAAGGGTCAAATGAAGTTTTCGTCAGAAGATGTCTCCAGAACAATGTCGTCAGATTCGATTAGGTTTTGTGGTGAAACATTCAGTTCATCCATCAGATCATTCTGGAAGCTAGGAGATAGGATCAAACTAGGGTTGAAAATTGAGGAGAAGTTGAAAATACTGGGAAAATGGCTGTCTGGGTGAGATAGGTGCCTCCAGCTAAGAAGGGTGCCCAACTTCACTTGCCTCAGTCAAATTTTTGAAAATTTCAAAATCTTGAATGAAAAGAAAACGTCCAAGTTCATTGCACAATTCAGATTAGGGTTTTGAAGAATTAGGGCAAAAGAAAGTTGTTCTTCTCAAGACAAAGCTTATTTAAGGCACCTTTGTGTTTCATTTTTCATATTTTCTTGCAGGTGGTGTCCAAGAAGAAATAGAGCAGCAACTTCAAACCTTTCTTTTCAAGATTCAAGAACTTAAACTTGTTGGTTTTTCATAAATTTTCATATCAGCACATAAGAAGGCTTGCTTTTTCATGTTTTTTTCATCCAGAACATCAAATCTTTGAGGAAGGAGGTTTTTGTTTTCAATTTTCAGCAAGCTGGGTTATACTAGTTCTATCTTTTGGATAATTTTTGAAGAACTTTCTCAAGGTTGAAGCAATTGCTTTTTCTTCGCATGTCAGAGAAAACTTCAAAACATTCAATTTCTAATCTTTTGGGTCTAGGTTAAACATTCTTCTAGACAAAACCCATATCACAGCTTTTTCAGAGAAATTTCAAGCGGTTGCTTTTTCAGCCAGACTTCAAGGTTTTCAACATCTGATCAATTGGGTTCATCCAAAATGTGCCTATGAACAATACCCAGATGCCAACTTTTTATGCTTTTTTGAAGAAAATTAGGGTTTGCTACTTTTTTAGTCTACATTCAAAATTTTAAAAAACAAACGATTTGGGTTGGCTTGTAATGAAATTTTGAAGAAAACCCATATCTCAATTTTTTTTTGAAAAATTCATCCGTTTGACGAGGAAAATAAGCATAGTCAAGTTTACAGTGAATCTTCAAGTTTTTCAACATGAAGTACTCTCCCATCAAATTCAGAGCCAAACAAGTGTTGTATCATAATTATCTAAACGAACAATGTTGGGAAGGACTTTTCAGTACCATCATGGACATCAAACGTCATCATCTCAGTTGAAGAACGTGCAAAGGGAGTGGTATGAGTGAAAGGACAAGTGTCAAAAAAAGTTGTGCAATACTCTTCTGTGGGAGAATCGAGAGAAGTGTCAAAAGCATAAAGTTGCAAAGCCGACAAGTTATCAATGAGTGAGTCATCTTTTGGGGCAGCGATGTTTTTCAAGAATAGAACTCATAAAGAAGCTGAAGATGTCAAAGATTCTCTAAGTTTGATTGCAAAAGAGGAGAAGATCTTAGAAAAGCGAAATATGGCTATAGATAGTATCAACGATCCTGATAGAGAGGTAGTTTCCCATTTTTTGGCAGATGTGGTCGAGATTTAAAGCTGCAATCTTCTAGAATCTTTCTCCAAGCTTTCTTTCCATTCTTATCTCACACTTCCTTTCTATTATTGTCTCAATTCTTATCCATTTTTGAAGAAGGAAATCAAGATGTAATGAGTTGGCATTTCCTATTTTACATGCTTTCTTAGTTATAGATGCTTTTTTTTTTTTAGGTTTAGAAATAAAGCTTGTGAGTTGGCGAGTATTAGTTGTAAAAGCAAGGAGATTATAGGGTTCCCTACTCCTTTGCTTAGTTATAAATAAGAGCAGTCTTGTGTCAAGTTCACTTAGTGTTAAGGGAAATTTTGCATGCCTCTTTTAGTTGTAAGTCCTTGTTCAGTGCATGTGTCTTGTGTCAAATGATAATCTGGTTTGATCACATGTTGCGTGTATTTTGCCACAACTTGTTGTCCCGGAATTGTAATATTGTGCCAGAAGTTTGAGAAAATAAAGTCTCAAGCATGCTTTTGCTGCTCCGATATAAAAATCTTAGATTTTTCATTTTTTATGTTCTGCCAGAAGTGTGAGGAAATAAAGTCTTGAGTGTGCTTTTTTGCCTTGATATAAAGTCTCATATTTTTCATCTATTGTGTAATGCTTATATGATCTCCTTTTCAGCTTGCATTGAAATTCAGCAGATGTATGTTGAGAAATTTTTATTTAAGTATCTGTTTCAGAAAATCAATCTCATTCATTTCTAACTCTCTTGCTCTGTGTTTACTTGAGAGGCTAGAAACATCAATAGCATAAGTTAGTTGTATTTGTTAAGTTTCATTAAAGGGAAAACCTCAGCTGCACATTTAGAGTTCTATAACCTTGTGTTCTTGCAGCTGAATCAAAAAGATAGGAAAATTAGCTAAATTTTACTTTATTTATGCAAACTCAGCAAAAGAGGGAGCTTCCCCTCCTAATTTGAAGAGCAATTTACTGCACATAGTTGTTCATTTCCAAAATGCATTCCAGAGGTGTGATTTGAAATGCCAACATTCTTGACCTCAACCTTCCATACAACCTCCTTCTCGGTCACCCATGGATTCATTATATGCAAGTCATTCCATCCACTTACCATCAATGTCTAAAGTTTCCTTTCTAAGGAATGGAAGTAACCATATAAGCCGATCTGTAACGCGCGCTTTGAAAGCTTCCTTCCCCCACTCTCATTATTGTCGACAAGTTGAAGTGGGGGAACCTCATGCCTCATCATCCAATCCATCTCATAATCCATCAACCAATGCCACATCCACCACTTTTGATTCCACCATCACCAAGGTCAAGATCATTGATAAGGGTTGTAGAGAATATGAAATGTAAACTACACTCAACGTGGCCACAATGCCACCCTCTCCTCACTCGTTTGGGAAACCATCTCAGTCAACATACAGAGTAGAAGAAAATACCAAGACCCTTACTTCCAATAACATGGGTTCAATGATATTCAAAGATTTGGGTACACTCGAAGAACAGATGGAAGATGCCATCAGCCAGTGGGTCTATCAAGAAGAGCTTGAACCATCAACTCCCCTCGTGGAATATTTCCAAGAGACCTATCCTCATGCATCAAAGTTGGCTGAAAAGTACAATTATCAGGGAGGTGGTCTTGGTATAGAGGAACAAGGACGACACCAACCTATAGAACCTTCTATGTGACCTAGAAGAATAGGCCTAGGCTATGACACAAAACAACAGGGTCCTATGACATCAACTAGTGCTTCTAACAATGTAAGTGTGGGTGACGGTCTCCTTGAAGACATACCTGAAGAAGAATCCATAATACTTGTGCACGATGATGTGGATCTCTCTTCCATGTTTGATTTCCTATCCATTTGCACTGTCAGCCTTTCCCTTCGCCATCCTGAGATCATTGACTGGGACCTACATAGTAATGCACCTGTTGACACTTTTCCCTTAGTGGATGTGTATGTACATCTTATGGGATTGGGAGAGGATGAATTCCCTAACCACAAAAATAAGAAGAAACAAAATTAAAAAGGGTCATCTAGTGAAAACCTCTGTGAGGCGCTTCTTGAATCATTAAAAGTAAAAATAAAGGGTGTATCTGACATTGAAAACCTCGATGAAGCATTGGAATATGGAGACGTTCATCTTCCCCTTGTGGGAACTCAATTATCTGAATGATCTTCTATTCTCATTGAAGAAACATAGGAAGTAAATCTGGGAACAGAAGAAAATCCAAAAATCACGTATGTAGCCAAATCCTTATCAAAAGAAGAGTACTCCACCATTGTCTAGCTTCTCAAAGAAGGCATCATCAATTTTGTGTGGGCCTATTTAGATATGTCACGCCTAGATCCTGCTCTAGTCATACACCATTTGGATGTCCATCCGGAAGCTAAACCCGTTAAGAAAAAGTTGAGAAAAATGCATCCTCAAGTAGCTTTGTTGGTCAAGGAGTTGGAGAAACTATTAGAATCTGGATTCATAAGACCCATTGACTACTTTGAATGGATGTCCAACATAGTGCCAGTTGCTAAGCTAAATGGAAGTATCAAGATTTGCACATATTTTCGAGACCTCAACAAAGCCTATCCTAAAGATGATTTTCCCCTGCCAAACATCGACATGTTGCTTGATTTAACCGTTAGACATGAGATGCTATCCCTCATGGATGGTTTCTCTGGTTACAATCAGATCAAAATTGCACCTGAAGATCAACATAAGACTGCCTTGACCACACCTTGGGGCACATTTTGTTATACTGTCATGCCTTTTGGCCTCAATAATGCGGGGGCAACGTACCAGCGTGCTATGACTATCATCTTCCATGATCTCATTCACATCATAATGGAGGATTATGTTGATGATCTATTGGGGAAATCCAAAACCAAGAGAAGAACATCCTATAGTCCTGAAAAAAATCTTTGAGTGGTTAGAGTAGTACAAGCTACGTCTGAATCTGAAGAAATGTGGCTTTGGGGTTACATCAGGAAAGCTACTAGTTTCATTGTCTCCATAAGGGGCAAAGAGGTAGATCCAGATAAAGTCAAATAAATTATGGAAAATCCCTCGTCGTGTAATCTTAAACAGTTAAGGAGTCTTCAAGGTAAGCTACAATCCATCAAGCGGTTTATAGCTCAGTTAGCCGACAAGTGTGAATCATTCACCCATCTCCTGCAAAAATATACCACCTTCAAGTGGGATTCAACATGTCAGCTAAGCTTCGATAAGATTAAAGAGTACTTGGCTCATTTTCCTGTCCTCATGCCTCCAATTCCAGGTAAACCACTTTTTTTGTACATTTCAGCTACTTCGGTTGCATTGGGAGTATTATTAGCCCAACATGATGAGTCCTCAAAATAACACGCCATCTACTATATCAATCGAACAATGGTGGGCTATGAACTTAATTATTCACCAATGGAAAAATCTTGCCTAGTTGTGGTCTTTTGTTCACAAAAGCTCTACCACTATATGCTCAGTCATCTTGTGAATTTGATATCAAAAGTTGATCCGCTCAAGTATTTTTTATCTAGAACATCTATAACTAGTCACATGGCTAAGTGGATCATGTTACTGAGCGAGTTTGATATAGAGTATGTGGACCAAAAGGTAATTAAAGGGAAAGTAATAGCAGATCAACTAAAAAATACTCCTTTGGTGGATGCTTATCCTTTGGTCACAGAATTCCCTAATGAAGAGGTCCTTACAGTCACAGATGCATCTATGTGGATGCTCTACTTTGATGGATCATACACTCAAAATGGAGTTGGGGCAGATATCTTGTTTGTCACCCCACAAGGTGATTACATCTCGAAGTCATCTAGGTTAGCCTTCCCATGCACAAACAACATAGCAGAATACAAAGCTCTCATCACGGGTCTTTGGATCACCATCCAATGGAACATCACTCGCTTGCGAGTATTTGGGCATTCTTAGCTAGTCATTCAACAGGTAAATGATGAGCTTCAGACTAAAGATGAAAAATTGTTACCTTATAAGTGCATGGTGGATTATTTCAAGAAGTACTTCACCTATATCTAGTTTGATAAAATTCCCAGAGGGCCAGAATAAGATGGATGATGCAATGGCTACAATTGGTTCCTTGATTGACATGCCAAAAGATCAAATAGACTATGAGTTCCTAGTTGAGCAACTTTTAATCCCTACTTATGATATCTCTGAAAGCGAAATGGTGTACGACATCATAGGTCCCAATTCACCATGGTATCACGACATTTACACCTATCTCCATGATAACATCTTACCCCCTAAACTTACATGCAATCAATGTAAATCATTCATCCAATGCACCTCTTGTTATACCATAGTGGGAGACACACTTTATCGTCGAGGGTATGACGGAACCCTTCTTAGGTGTTTGAACAAGACCGAAGCTCACACTATGTTAGTAGAGGTGCATAGTGGTATCCATGGGGCCCATTCTAATGGCATGTCCTTAGCTAAGAGAATTCTCAGAGCAGGATATTATTGGCCCACTATGGGGCACAACTCTTATTATTTTGTAAAGAGATGCTTTCCTTGTCAATAACACACAAACCCGATACATTCTCCTGCTCAAGATTTGCAACCCATCATTGCACCATGGCCCTTTTCACAATGGGGTTTCGATTTGATCGACAAGACATACCCTCCATCTTTTGATGGCCATGCCTTCATCATCACCGCCATTGAATACTTTACTAAGTGGTTGGAAGCAATGCCACTCACTCAAATTATTGGTGTTCATATTTCCAAGTTCATCCTCTTCCATATCCTCTACAGATATGGAATTCCCTCCACCATCATCACGAATAATGGAAAGACATTCAAGAACAATTCCATGAAATTATTTTGCAAGACCTATCACATCTAGCACCGTTGGTCCACCCCCTATTACCCTCAGGATAATGGTCAAGCAGAAGCAACTAACAAGACCTTGATCAAAATCCTCAAAAAGGTGGTTAACAACACAGGTTGAGATTGGCATCTCCATATCCATCTTGCCCTTTGGGCCTACCACACTTCCATTCACACTCCCACTGGCACCACGCCATATTCCCTCATTTACGGTGTTGAATTTATCTTTTCGATCGAAGTTGAGATCCCATCATTTAGGATATCTCTGAAGAATCTCATAAGTGATGAAGATGCTCGAGTTGCACGAATTGCTCAATTAGAACTCCTAGATGAAAAACAGATCAAAGCATACAATCATTTACAAGCCTATCAAAATCGTCTCAGGAGAAGCTACAATAAAAAGGTTTGTCCAGGGAAATTCAATGTTGGTGATCTAGTCCTCAAAGAGAATCAACATAATCAGTAAGAGTGAGACAAAAAGGGGAAATTTGAGGCAAATTGGCTAGGTCCCTATGTCATCATAGCTAAGTATGGTTCTGGTGTATACAGGCTTGCTACTCCTGAAGGAGAACCCATGGAAGAGCCCATCAATATCATGCACTTGAAAAAAAATTTATGCCTAAGTCAGTTGGGTTGTCCTTTCCTGCGAAAATAAAATAAAAAGTAAAAAAATGTCAAAAATACAAAAATACAAAAAAAAAAAATAGTAAAGAGAAATAATTCGTCCTATAGTGAAAACCACTCTTCGTGATGCCTTGGATAAGAACATTTGGGGAAAACCTGGCAACAAGTTCCATTTGTAGAGGGATTAATCATTATCTACCTTGCGTCCTAGTTACTTTATCCTTCCATCCATCTTATCCTCGGATCCTATCCTATCATCCAATCGATCCTATCCTCCCATCAGCATTCCACCATCCATCACCTAGTATATTGTGATTGAGCATTGGACGATCCATATCTGCTATCTAAAATCCTGAGCTTTTTATCCTTAATTTGAGCTTGTCATCGCCTATACATCATGTCCCATCATCGATCTTGTGTCATCATTTAGGCCCCTCCATCGTGTTGGTCATCACTAGGTCTCATCTTGTCTTTGTCATTTTTTTGAACTATTTTGCCCCTACGCTTTCACATAGGCAAGGTCGATCATTTGATCAGCCCCTGGGATAATTGTACATCTGGTCTTTGTCCTCCATCATGGTCTCCATTGCCCTCTTTCTACTTTTATCCATGGTCTTTTATTGAACTATGAGGGCTATGCGCTTTCATGTAGGCAAGGTTGATATTTGATCAACCCATGAGCCCCTAGGTCTTTAGGGTGTGTCTGTCTTATCGTCTTGTCATCTTGTCCTGTCGTGTCGTCAAGTATGTCCTAGCTAGTACTTAAAAAACAGAGGTCATCAATGTCATGAGGTTCAATTGGTTTCAGGTATCCTGGGTCATGTAGATCTTTTAGTTTAGTTTCCATCTTTGGTCTTAACAGGATGCATCCTTCCTAATAGACTACATCAATCCCATCTGCCCTTTTGATCTTGTGGCAAAGGATGTTTGAAATTGATTGTGATCATTTGATTCTTTTAACATTTTGTTTATCATTTGAGCTCCCTATTATACCTTGTCAGGGCCGTCATGATCCATCATATCATGGTGCGCTTTGATTGGTAAACATAGGGGCATATCTTGATCTCTTTGTCTACTTGATGTCTTCTTGGTTGTCCTGCATAGTACCCACCAAGATCCCTGCGGTCTTCTATTATGTTGGGGCATCCTTTGTGCTTGTGGTTATCCCACTGCCTGGATCGACCATAGTTCCTGCGAATTTGGGGTGTTGGGATAGCCTTCATGTCCGATGTGTTTGTTTCATACATTAGACACGTATTTGCCTTGGTTCCTCATACTCTAGCATCTTGTGTCTTATGCTATAGCAAAAATCAATGCTCCTAAAAATGGCAAATAGTGTTAGGACTATATTTCATACTTCATCCCGTTGCATTGCATTTATCCCCCCATCTCTTTCTCTCGCCTATGCCTAGTGATTTTGATTGTGCAAACATTCACCTTCCATCTCCTTTTCTTCTCAAGATCCACACGGTCTTGATAGGTGCAGTTCCACATCCACCATCCCATCCATCTTTCCTCATTTTTATAATAATTACAGGTAAAGTACTTTCCATTAAGCTCAAGCAACCCTGATCCGCAAATAAAAGTCAACCCATTCCCACCTTCCATCATTATGCATGCCCTTATTTACACTCATGACCATGCTAATTTAATTTAGATATTAATGTTTGTACGGAATTTAATTTCACCCATCATGATTCGCTTAGTTACGTTCACATTATCATTTCATTGCATTATCGTTGTCATTATCATCTTAAGTTATTTGGACTAATATAGATTTGTTAGTCTAAGCATCTTGAGTTCATTATCATTATCATTTTAAGTTTTTTAGATGGGTCTTAATTGGTTATTCTAAACATCTTAATTCATGTCATTATCATCTCATTGCATTATCGATATAGGTTATTTAATGTTCTTATTTTAAAAATCATAGTCCATCCCATCTCGCATTGCATTGTCATTATCATATTCATTTTAAGTTGTTTAGATTGACATAGATTTGTTATTCTAAGCATCTTAAATTAGATTCAATTCATTATCAATTCATTACATATTAGTCCATCTCATTATACACATTGCATTATACGCATACATCATATTTTCCATTCATTGCATCTTATTGCATTTTCATTTCATAATTACATCACAATAATGTAATCCATGGTACACATCATGAGATTAAAAAAAAATATACATACATCACAACCTGCATCACAAATCATTAGTCCATAATCATCTCATACATCACATCTTGCATCACAACATGTTAGGCATCATGCATATCACATATGTCATCATACATGCATACATATATCATAATAAATCATGTCCATATACACATCCATCCATAAACATCCATCATATCACAAATGCATAGTGTAAATAAGGGTCATCGCATAATATATCAATACCAAAATATCAATTCCATAACAGATCCATAATAAATGTCCATCATCTATCATCAAATAAAATACAGGTACAAAGTGTTGCTCAAAAATGGAGACCACATCAATGAAAAGACTGATCTATGTCTAGGCTGCATTGTGGAAATTTTGGCCTCTGTCCTTGCCCCCTGTCTCTACACCCTATACCTGTCAAAATCTGGATCATGTCATCCCTATCCTCTCTATCCTGTGTTAGCTCCATCTAATCTCTGAGGGGAGTCTGGCACTGGTCTCCTATGCGGGGGAGTCTCTCAATAGCTGCTATATCCTCGGGTGTGTGTCCCTATTTATTGTGATGATAATGGCATATGTGGTATCGCTTGCACGTAGGGAGGTATACATCGTGTCAGATCTGGGACCTCCATGAAGTAGGCCCCCATGTAGTAGATGGCCTCTCTCATGTACTCATCCCTCTCTATCGCCTGACTCCTCGTCGTGTCTCGCTATGCTTTGTACCTGTCTCGTAATCTATATAACAATCTCCTCTCCTGCTCCCATGCATCATGCACCATCCTCATCTGATCTATCTATTCATGCATCTGTGTCATCTCCTGCACTATCGCATCTCTCTCACCCTGCAAAGTTTGTACCCGTCTCTTCATTGTCTCTGCCCTCTCTAAAACCGCCCCTGAGTCTCCCATCACTACCTCTGCACAGTCAGTCTTGTCTTGGAGCTCATCTTGCTCCCTCCTTAGCTTTTCCATCACCCTCCTCATCTCCTCCCTCTCCTGTCAAGCCTCATTCATCTCCCTCCTCATCTCCTCTCTCTCTTGCCAAGCCTCATCCCTATCCCTCTACATGATATCCCTCTCCTCTGACATCTTGTCGGCCTCATCTGCGAGAGCCCCGTAGTCCCTTTGTCCCTCCTCTTGCAGTCTCTCTATCTCTGCCTATAGCCTATCTTTGTCTACCTCTGACTCCCTGAGCCTATACTCTGCAACCTTTAGTCTCGCACGAGTTCCTGCCAATAGTACTGTTGGATCCTCGAGTGGCGGTGGCACATACGGTACCATCGCGAGAGGCTCTACTTGTATAGCCTCTGCCTCCATAGGTTGGTCCTGCGCTCTTGGATCCACCATCACCACATTCTCCCTGCCTCTCCTCCATTGTCCGCCTCCTCTCCTACCCCTCCGTCGTTGTCATCCTAACCTCCTCTCATCATCTAAACCATAACCTAGTGCCCCTACAATCGTGTGCACTGTTGTGATCCATCCTAGACTATGCTTCGCCCACCATGCAGTGTATCTCATGATCACCCCTACATCTACCTCTCCTTTTGTCATCCCTAGATATGGAACTAGCTACACATCCTCCCACCTCTGTCTGGAATTTTTTTTTGTGATCGTCTCACCCCACAATCACTCCCGGGTAATCCGACAAAATCTATGTGGCCTTGGCGAGGTATCTTGCATCACCTCGAATTGTTTAGTCACCTTGTATGGTTGATGGAGCTCAATGACATGTGGATCCCTCCCAATCAAGTAGCACATGGCACAAAAATATCCTTTGTGCCTCCTATCATCTACTCTCCATCCGTAGAACAGTCGCTCCAAATACAGTCTCTATATGATCTGATCTCCCTACAGAATGTCCAACCTCCTCCTCCACCCCTCTAGATCCCTCACATCTCCGTAGTGCAGGCACCAGCCATACTCTGCCCCATACCAGTATGCTATTGGTAGTGTCTCATCCTGATTTCCCACTGTCAAAACTCCTAGTCTCGTCACACTGGTGTGCTCCCATGCCCATATTTATAGCAATGTAATGTGCATCATACTGAGGGCTCTCCTATAGTAGACAACGTGCATATCCCTATATAGTTGTGCTAGTACGCATGCACCCCATGTGAAATCCCCCTCCCTCTGCTCCATGATATGTCGAACAACCTCAATAACCTTGAGGCTGCAAAACCTCCCGCTCCTATATGGCAATAGGATCCCGCTACTCAACCCACACAAGTACAATGACAATGGCGGTACCTCCAATCCCAAACATCCATCCAAATCTAGGTTTGCCCCCTGGATAGGGAGATATTTTCATCTAAAAATTGCCCGTAGACTCCTGTCCCACTCTCGCCCCTAGCTTCGGGTCCAGCTAACCAAGTGCCCTCCGATGGGCAGCCGCAACATCCTTCATACATCCTCCAGTGTCACTGTCATCTCCCTCGTCGAGAGATGAAATTTTGACATCTCTAAGCTCCACCTCTCCATCAATGCGGTCAACAGTGGTCGATGCGCCCTAATGTTGGGGTACCCCAACATGTGTAGTAGACCCGCCTATGCTAGGGTTGCATGGTCCTCCTCACCCATCGCTGCGATGGTAGCCTCCACTACCACCGAGTGTCTCTCGCACGTATGAAGTGTGTCCAAACTCTACATCCAAACAACACACCTTGTCAGTTATTCATCATTTTGAATTTTTTCTATCATTCTTTCCTTCTTCTCTTCATCATTTCATCAATTTTTCTCTCTTTTCTTTCTTTTCTTTTATCTGAGCTGCATCCCCTACATCTTTTCCCCTTCCTCTTTTTTTAGACGAATTCGCCCTTTATGGGGAAAATCTACCTTTTCCAACTTTTTCTTTTCCCTGCTCATCGTCTAGACGACGCTCGTCCGAGCGAGTTCACCCATGTGACGGGCGAGCTCGCCCGTCGAGCGGGATCGCCCCTCAGGTGGGTGACCCTGCCCATCCCCGAGTGGTGTCACCCATGGGGTGGGAAAATTCGCCCATCCCTGGGCACGTTCGCCCGTGGGGCGGGCACGTTCACCCATGGGGCGGGTACATTCGCCCATCCCCAGGTAATCTTGCTCATGGGTCGAGCGTGTTCACCCATCAGGTGGGTAGCTTCGCCCGTCAGACAGGCGGGTTCACCCCTATCTCCTTGCTCGTCCTCCCCCCGGGCGAATTCGCCTCCTACATAGGTGAATTCGCCTTTGTCCTAGTCGTGCCCTATAAGGGCAATTTTTTCTCTCTAGATGGGCGATTTCGCCCATCCGTTAGTAACCCATTTCCTGTCTAGCTAAATCCCAAAAACCAAAAAACCCAAATATGCCAAAACTGGTAAAAATTAACTGAAATCACAAAGAAGGGTTTTTTACTCTAACCTGGTGGGGTATCGCGCACTTGTAGTAGAACTCGCGCACCTCCTGGCCTCGGTGGATGAGCTCATCATCTAGGAATCCCTCGTCCTCGCTTGCCATGTCAGTTATCCTCATCACCTCCGTCTTCTCTCTCTCTTGCTAACTCAGCCTCCAAATGTGCAAATGGTGAATAGTAATTTCTAAAATTTCTATATATCCCGTTTCCATCCCTTTTTAACCTTTTTAAGTTTTGGGTATTTTTACCCTTTATTTAACCCTCTTTTTAATTTAATTCATCCCCTTTCTTTTGCGGGCCGCCATTTGCACCCCGTTTGTTTGTTTTTCTTTGTTCAAAATCCATTTTTTGGGGTTTTTTGTGCTTTATCACGTGGTACCCTCTGTTTCTTCATATCAAGAAGTCACACAAGGCCCCCTTTTCTTCCCCGTCAGCCCTCTCGAGGGGGCATACCATGTGATTTTCCTCTGTTCCTCCGTCCTATCCATCTTCCTGTGACACTAGGGCCTCTTCTTTTATTTTCTTCCATTGGATAGCCTACACCACCTTTCCCGCGTAGGAGCATCATTTTCTAGTCCATTCTTCTATCGAGTTGCCTATATTTTATTTTTCTTTGAAACACTATTATTCTAAAAGTATTTCGAAGAGGGAAAAAATGTAGACATATGAATTTGACCTCTCCCATAAGGTCAAATTTGTTCCCTTTATTCATCTATCTCGCCTTTTCCATCGATGTTAATTAAATGATTTATTAATTAATATCTCCCCATTTCCTTAATGTTTCTAAGGTATTTAATTTAAATAATTAAATCCTTTACCTTTATCCCCTTTCCTCTCTAAATCAAATAAATATCCCAATTTGTTTAATTTAGTCATTTGCCTTTATGAATTTAAATTCATTATTTTCTCTCTCCTTGTCCCATCCTCCATAATTCTTCCTTAATATGGATTATTTTAATTAATCTTTGATTAGGATGTGCACACCCTTAATCAAGATTAATGTCACATCCTTCATCATAGCCCACTTGCCTTAATCCTTCATTAACCACCTTAATCCCTTGTTTGCACAACCTAATTATTTGATTAAGTCACCTTAACCCCTTATGCCATTTATGGCATACCCCCAAGTCAATTTTTTATTAAATGTTTTCTCCTTTTGGAGAAGGCAACCCTTTCCCAATGTGAATTTTTAATTCACATTTATTTTTCCTAGGCCTTTTAAGGAATTTTTAATTCCTCAAAAGTCTCATCACCCACATGGGGACAAGGACCTCCTTTATGAGGAGATCTTATCCATTCCCAAGGTACAATGAAGTACCTTCACCTCTTCACCTCATGTCCTTCTTGACACCTCACCCGCCACATATCAAGATGTGAGGGCTTGTGAGTTCTCAACTCACCCTAGCCCTTGATCTTGTCCAAGGTGGTTGCATCTTGACCTTCCATTGCTTAGTGGCCTTTCCCCTAGAGTTAGAGGAATTTTCCCTCATTTGAACACACAACACTTTGAACTTTTCAACATACAACATTCAACACATGAACATTCAAGCACTCAAGTAATCAAACAAACACTCTCAAGCATCCACCATTGCTGCAATTTTTGAGTTCATTTTACATCCATATCAAGCATCTATCCAAATACCCACTTGCATCATTGCATTCCTCATCTCATCCACATCATTTTGCATCTAGTTTCAAGATATTTGTCATTGAAAGGAGCACACAAATCAAACAATCAACAGGGCCAACCAACTCATCAACTTGGACAAGGTATAACACTCTTTCCTATTTCATTTTGTTCAAGTTCAACTAGGCCAATCTTGAGGTGTTGTTTGTGTTTTTCCTTGCATTTCGTTTCATTTTACATTTTAGACTAGGAAAATTCACCTGCACACAGATCCCACCAAGGAACAAATATTTTTTGTGTAAAATTCCCCCAACACCATAAGGGATGAGGCCAGGATCATTTCCTAAGCAACCTTGGTGGAATAGATACCCCAAACCCTTAACTCTTGGCCAAAGAGGTATCAACTTAGACGTGCTCCAAAATCAAATTGTTAAAAAAAAATGATTTTGATATAAATCATCCAATAAAGAATAAACAGAAACTCATTCTTAATGTGATAATCTCACCTTCCAAATTCAAGGCCCATAAGCATCATGAAAGTAACTTTTTTTGTTCCAAATTATATCAAAGGGTTGAGACCCATTTGCTCTTTTTTGGAATGAAGACAACACAATTCCCTCACTGAGTGCCTATGGTGTCATTAATATAGTTGTAGACGACAGTAATGATAGGCATAGATTGCAAGGCCTTGATAATTCTCTTGAGATCAAGAATAAAGAGCAACTTGCTCAATAGAGTGGTGTAGATCAAACCCTTGAACTTGCAAATTAGTTTCCAAAAAAAATACCATGTTTTATATTAACTCGTGTAGATAAAAACTATCAGATGAGAAAGAATTAAGTAGCCATGAAAATCAACCTTAGTAATCCATAAGAAAATACACACTAAATTATGCATATACTATCTTCTTACTCAGAAACTACTACAAAGACATACCAATAAGGTTTTGATTCATGCTCTATATAATATCCAACCCTTGGTTGTGCAATTATTTCTTCCTATTCTCTATCCTAGAATTACCACTAACAACTCCTCAAAAAAATTGACTCTCTTAATTACCTATGCATCCCAACCTCTTCCACTAGAATAGTTATTCCAACCTACTTTAGTTTTTCAACCTAAAAATAGAAAGATTGTAACTGTTATAGGTTAAAAGTTTAACAACGGAAAAACAACCAAACTATTAACTAAAATTAGTAAAAGTATAGTCCTAAAAAGATCAAATCACTTTTAGTTGATTGGTCATGGGAAGGATGAAGTTAAGGAAGATGCTCTACATCGTCCTCCCCTCCTTTTTAAAAATTTGAACTTCCTAGTTTTGATCCAAAAGGTGCAGTTGTTTGGTTGTACTTAAGCAAGACAACTTCTATAATCAGAGAGTTGTAAGAATTTGGTAAACCTTCCCACTTAACAAAATATAGCTTATATTACCTAGATCATGTAGCCATCAATTTAGTATCAAACACTCATACCACTTGCACTCTTCTCTTCTTTGGCAAATGCCTAGTTCAACGATTGTTTTCCTCTCATTGTGCTCATCTTCCACCTAATCATCATTTTCTCCAATTGAATATGACTATAGTTCAGCAACATTAAAGAAATGATTGATCTCCATGTCTTTAGGAAAATCAATTTGGTAGGCATCCTCATTTATCTTCTTAAAAAATTTGCATGGCCCAATTTATTTTGGGCTTTAACTTGTTCTAAACACCTTGGGGATACCTTTACTTGCATAGATGTACCATGACCACGTCTCATTGAAATATTTTTCTTTTTCAATGCAAATCAACACCCTTCTTATAATGCTTGTTCATGGATTGCAATTTGAGTCTAACTTGTTTATGTATCTCTCAAATATTTTCTACAAAATTAGCAGTTTCTTAGCTAGTATGTGAATTTACTAGTAGATCAACTAAGTCTACAATTGCCTAAGATTTGTACCATAAACAATTTGAAATGCAGACTTACATGTTGGAATTATAAGAAAACTTAGCTTGAGGTAGCACCAAATCCCAATGTCTAGGATTGTCACCAACTAAACACCTCAAGAGATTGCTTAGACTCCTTTTCACCACCTCAGTTAGGTCATCAGTTTGGGGGTGGTATGTTGACAAGACTCTCCAAAAGTGGCTTAAGGGTTGTTGTCCATGTCACTGGTTATAGTTTTTAGGATGTCATGCAAAAGAACAAATGTGACACTTGACTTTCATCATTTTTCTTCTTACAAGGTATAAAATGGGCCATTTTTAAAAATTGATCCACCATTATAAACACTAAATCATGCCCTCTTTGGCTTTGAGGTAGCCCTAAGACAAAATTCATTGAAATATCAGTCCATGGTTCTCATGGAATAGGGAAGGGCATATATGAACTTGTATTTTGATGTCCTCCTTTTGCTATTTGGAACACCTTATAATCAACAATAAACTTGTCCACCTCTCCCCTCATGTTAGGCCAAAATAATTTCTCACTCACTAATCCAAAATTCATATCTCTTCCAATCTATTCACCCAACCTACTTGAGTGCATCTCTCTCACAAGATTTTCTCTCCTCAATCCAAAGGGAATGTAAAGTTGATAACCTTTAGATAATAATTCATCAAATAATAATAAATCTTCAAAGGAATACATACATGTATGGTCTTGACTACTAAGAATTGCATAGATGTTTCCAAAATATGGATCATTTGTGTTTTCACCCTTCATTTCATCAAATCCAACCAATCCATGACTCACTACAACCAATAAATGATGTCTTCTGCTTAAAGCATCAGCCACAACATTGGTTTTTCCACTCCTATACTCCACAAAAAAAGGTGTAATGAAGCCCATTTGGCATGTTTGTGAGATAGTTTACCTTGTGAATTTATGTACTTCAAGATGATTGTCAATCATCAAAATGAACTCTCTATGTATAATATAATGCCTCCAATATTTTAATGCTTGTACCACAACATAAAATTATTTATCATAGGTAGTGTATTTCATTTTAGCTTCATTTAATTTCTCACTAAAAAAAGCCACAAGCTTTCCATTTTGGCTTAACACTCCCCCAATAGCTACTCTCAAAGCATCACACTCCACTATAAAAAATTTATTGAAGTTAGGAAAAGAAAGAATAGGTGCTTTAGTAACTTTTCTTTTGAGTTGTTCAAAGCTCACATCAATTGCTCTTGTCAAATTAAAAACCTCTCATTTGGTGCAATCAGCTAATGGTGCCCTTATGCCACTAAAATTCTAAATGAATCTCTTATAAAAATTCATCGACCCATGGAATCTCTTCACCTTAGTAATACTTTGAGGAGTAGGCAACTCAAGAATAGACTTATTTTTTCTAGATCCATGCTCAATCCATCTACTAAAATAACACTACCCACAAATACTAACTTATCCTTGCAAAATTCACTCTTTTCAGGGTTGATAAACAATCTCTCTACTCCGAGTTTTTCATGCACCATTCTCAAATTTTCTACATGCTCCATATTTTTACTAAAAATCAAGATATCATCAAAACAAAATATGATAAATTTTCCAATCTGTAATCTAAATACTTGGTTCATTGTTCATATGAAGGTAGTTGGGGCATTGGATAATCCAAAAGTAAAAAATTCCCTCTCAAATAACCCATCATTCGTTTTGTAGGTAGTTTTCCACTCATCTCCTTCATGAATCCAAATTTGATGGTATCTACGTCTAAGGTCAATCTCAAAGAAGACCGTTGCACTTCACAAGAAATCTAATAGATCATCAATCCTAGGTAGTGGATATTACTACTTCATAGTGATTTTACTAATGGCTCTAGAATTCATACATAATCTTTATTTTCCTCCTTTATTAGGAGAGAGTAAAGTGGGTGTGGCACATGTACTCATGTTTTCTCTTAAAAACCCCTTCTCTAATAATTAAGTAAATTTCCTCCTCATTTCCTCATATTCTAGAAGTCATTCTATAAGTAGTCTAAGTTAGTAATTTGGCTCTTGGAATTAGATCAATTTGATGAGTAATACTTCTAGCATGAGGCAAACCAATAGGCAAATTAGATGACATTAAATCATAGTAGTCTTGTAATAATATTTGTGCCTCCAATGGAATTGTTTACTAAGTTGATTTCTCCTTTCCTAGAGGATATAAAAGATAACAAACTTCTCTTAGATTCTCTAAAAAAGTATTCCCAACCTATTGTAAATAGAAACAAATTTGTTTCAGTTCTTCTTTCTCCTTTAAAAAGTTTTAAGATATGGATTTTACCTTCATGTTGAATCGCATAGGTGTTTCCTCTGCCATGATGAATCACATTTCTATCATATAACCAAGGCCTACCTAATAACAAGTGGCAAGCATCCATTGGCACTACATTGCACAACACCTTCTCTCCATATGAAGTGATTTTGAAGTCAACTAGACATGATTGATTCACAAGCACACTGTGATTCTTTTTCAACCAAGAAATTTTATAATGATTTGGTTTTGAAATAAAAACAAGTTGTAATTTTTGCACCATTTATGTACTTACCAAGTTATCGATAGACCCACTATCCACAATAATCTTGCACACTTTATCTTTACACTTGCATTGTGTCTGAAACACGCCATTTTTTTCTAATCAGCAATGGGGGCTTCTTTGTCTCTAATTATCAAGGTTCTACTGAACATCAAATTTTTACCTATTTTTACTTCAACTTTTTCTATCAAGGGTTCTTCTCCTTCTTCTTGGGTCACCATTGTTCTCTTGAGGTTTTGTTGGTAGTCTCTAGCCATGTGGGACTTGCTACAAATAAAGCACCACAAAGGCTTCCAACCTCTTGAAGATTGTTGTCCTCGTCTTGTGCCTCTAAAGCCATCCTGCCTTAGAATTTTGACTTCAAATTATCCTTTGTCTCTTCTTCATTAACTGATTTGGAGGAACTTCCTTCCTCTATTAGAATTGTTTCCATCTCTTTTGTTAGCTACCTTTCCCAACCTATTTAGTTTTTCCTTTGCTTTTAAGGCTAATTGATAAGTAACATCCATTATATTCACCTTAAGCAAGGCTAACTCATTTTGGAGTTGAAATCTAAGCCTGTTAATGTATCTAGCCATTGAATGCTCATCATCTTCTTGTAAATTAGTCTTGATTTGAAATTTCAAAAATTCCATGGTGTAGGATAATATGGAAGACTCCTTTTGTTTTAGATTGTAAAATTCTTTACAAAGAATTTGTTGATAATATGAAGGAAAGAATTTATCTTTCAAATGTTTTAACATCTTTGGCCATAGTTTTATTTTCTCTTTCCCTTATCTTTTCCTAAAATTTTGAAGATCCTCCCACCATAGAGCAACATGATACTTCATTTTAGAAGCTACAACTTTGACCCTTTGTGGATCAATCTCCTCAATTCCTTCCACATTTCATAATATTATTCCAACTCTTGAATCCAATGTAAGAACACTTATGGATTCAATTCTCATTTAAAATCGGGTACTTCAACTTTAACTCTAGTTCCCTATTTGGTTATAGATCCAATAAGAATTTCTATGGGATCTATGACTCCCCCTCAACCCCTTTGAACCTTTGGCTCTTCCTCAAAATCCTCACATGGGAACCTAGCCTCCAAGACATTAAACCTTTTGAGTACTTCATCAATTGTGTTACCTCTTCCTCTAGCATTTCCCTGACCTCTTCTTCCTCGGATCACCTAGGCTCCCCTCTTGACCATTGAAGTTTTTTCTCTAATACCAAGATGATGTAGATCAAACCCTTAAACCTGCAAATTAGTTTCCAAAGAGAAATATTATGTTTTGTACTAACTTGTGTAGATAAACACTATAAGATGACAGAGAATTAAATAGCCATGAAAATTAACCTTAGTAATTCATATGGAAATATACACTGAATTATTTTTATATTATCTTCAAATTGGTGAACTATGTTATCAAATATTGCTTGGACAACTTAAAGAATAAGGACTTAAGTACTCTTTGTCCAAGGAAAAACATTAAAACCACTTACCACCCTAATGAAACTTGAAAAGAATCAAGGCATCTCTCCTTGTACGCATCAAAACCAAATAAATAAAAAAATTCCTAAATATAGGTGGAAGTAAGAGTCAATTTTAATACAATGGCTAAGGTTGACCATTTGTGCAATATCAAAAATGCAATAAATTTTCTTTCACAAGAGATTGTGCTAATAATCAAGTAGCACCAGACTTCTTTCTAAATGATGTGAGGTCAAGGACCATAACATTGGTAATTTTCCAAAAGAATGTTTCAACATGATTGATATAGTTGAATATGGGGTTGTGGTAGTTAACAAATCAAAAGAAAAGAAAAATGATTACCATAACCCACACACTTGCAAAGAAAGAGAAAAAGTTGGAACTGAAATGGTTGAAGAAAGATGGCAATCAAATTCAACTAGAATGATAAATAGATTTAGGTACAATAAAGGTATTGTAAGACAAATATTGCAATCTGCTATATTTGTGAAGGTGGGTTTATTGTAAAGCATTCTAGAACTAAAGAATGTTATAATTATTATCATAGTAGAAAAGCCTTGACATGGAGCATACAATGACACATCTAGTGTTAGTTGAAGGAGAAAATAAGAAGCATAATAAGGAGCCTATAGTCAAGCCCCCTTTATTAGGTGATAAAGTGATTGACTATGTGCCCCTAATAATGAATCTAGCTAGACAACCAATAGTCATATGTATGGAAATACTACAAAGTTAAATGACAATAACTATTGCCAATGACAATTCTAGCATGAACATACTTCAAGAGGACACTTGGAAGAGTACTTGGAATCTTATTGTTTGATCATTGACATTCCTATTGGTGGGAGCATATTAGTATGAAATATAAAGGTGCGTAATGTCCTTAGAGCACCCAACCTCATATTAAATTTTGTATTTATCTTGTTTTAAAAAGTTTACAATGCATTATTAGGGCAGGATATGTTGATAGCAACCAAAGGTAGTCATAACTAGAAAAGGAATTGATTGTCAATTGAAAATATTTTTTTTTGAAAAATTAAGCAGCATTTACAAGGTGTCGTACCCTTCACAAAGGGACCAAAGGGCCAAATGACAACATAGTTCAGAATAGAACTTGAACTATAGGGACAAACAGAAACAACTGACAGACAGCTATGGAAAAAAACCAGGAACAGCTAACAGACGGTTGTACAAAACAAAAGAATTAAGAAAACCTAGAAACATAGGGGTCAAGGCTAGCACCACGCATCCAAGGCCAAGAATCAGCAACAGAATTGGGGAGACCTTTCTTCTTCCGCAGGACCACCGATCAGGGAGGCTCAGAAATAGGCAATGGGGACGGAGAGAGAAGTGGCTCCACCCCAAACACCACTGAAGAGGAGCCACAAAGCAACAATGGAGGCAGAAGCGAAGCAATAGCGATCGAGTCAACCATAGGAGCAATAGCGGTGTTCAACAAAGGGCAGACCGAAGCAGACAGAGCAGCGATAGCAGAATCTGAAGAACGATCAAGCACAATCAAACCAGCGTCAGCAGATCATTCCAAAGGTGGTTCTGCAATAGGGATGTCTGAGTGAGGGGCAGAAACATGTTCGTCAACCTCCACAGAAGAAGAAACCGAAGGGCCCACCGTGAGGTGGTCCAAGAGAGCATCCTTCCACCAAGTGGCAGCACCCTTGCGGCGGTCCTGAGGACAGGTAGAGGCCAAATGACCCACAGAAAAACATCTCCTACACTGAAAGGGGAGACCCTCATAGTCCAAGAGCTGCTTCCAAGGTCTGTCCTCCACCAACAAAACAACATCCCCATGGAGAGGTTTGGAGATGTCCAATTCAACCAGCAATCAAGCAACCGTAGTATGTCCAAACTCTCGAGTAGTGGAATCCACCATTAGGAAATGACCAATGGAATTGCCAATGGCCTCAAAGCATGATTCCTCCCAAAATTGGAGAGGAAGGTTAGGCAGATGGACCCAAACCAGTCTGGTGTTCAACGGCTCCGTAAGGGGGTTGAAAGAACAAGACCAGGGCCTGATGGACAGAGAATGGATACCCCACATCCACCTCCTATCCAAAACACAATTCCATTCAAGAGGGGAGGCAAAAGTAGCAATAAAGAAGCCCCTAGCGCTAGGGTAGAGCTCAATTTCCCCAACCACGAGAGGCTTCTAGGAAACCGACACCCAATCGTGGAGATTTGGGAGGGAGGGCCATAGGTAATCAAATCTGCAAACCGCACCCGTCTTCAAATAATATTCCTTGTTTTCAACGATCTCTGGACCACAAACCACCACAGGGAATCTCGGGCGTAGGGAAGAGACCTATGAACAAGAGATGGAGGCCGAGCACCCCCCTTAGCAGCATCAGAAAAAGATCTCACCTTCCCTGCAATAGCAACAGTCGGAGGAACCAAACGATGGGCAGGAGCAGAGCCTGCGAGCCCACCAAACTGCTTAGCCACAGGCATTGGGCCAGAGGAACCCACAATGGGAGAGGGACCAGGGAAAGGCACCGGGGCAGAGGAGTCCCTAATGGGAGGGAGACCAGAGACCGCGCCACCCACCAAGCCATCCGCAGTAGGCACGGAAGAAACAGAGAGAAAAGCCATAGTAGAACTCGGAAAGGCACCCCCAACACACGCACCTAGAGCAGAACCCCTGACCACACCCCTAGCCAGAAGCATACGGGCACCAATCACAATCGCAGCCTTCCCAGCAACGGTCCGTTGCGGAGCAAAGTTTCTCTCGCCCACGCACATTTTGATTTAGGGTTTAATATCCATAAGGGTTCTAATTGAAAATAAATGTTATAAATACACAAAGTATTTGAATAACAAGGTAGAGAGTGATGAAGTAGCCTCATCAAATCTAGACTCTAAACAAGAACATTTAGTATATAGAAATTAAGGTACGATAAAGTAAAATGATGTATTGGGAATTAACATGATATGATTGGTAACTAATCATCAAGAAACTTAGATTATGTGATCCAAATTACACTTATGATGTCTCAATTAAATTAGAAAAACATTATGGAAGAACATGAACAGATACAATCCACACTGCACATGAGAGTTGACAAGTGTATTAATTTATCAAAGCAAAATCCAAATGCAATTAAGTATCCTTATTCACCTTCATCAATTTGTATACTTCTAGTGTACAACATCTACACACTTCACAACACCAACACATCATCAAGCACACATCCTACATCATATTCCATCTATATCACCAATTAGATGTAAACCCTAAGTCTTTTCTTTTGGAATTGTTACTCAACATTTTAACTCATAGAATACTAACCATCATGTAATCATACAATTATTATATCATGGCATCAACCTACCACATGCCACAAGACTTCTTCATATAGACAATCTACTCAATGGCTTATATACTCCCATAATGACTTAGTCAATGATTGTTAACCATTGAAAAGTGAAACATGTCTTCCAATAGTACCATCAAGACTAAACCATGGCTTACAATAGTAAAGACAACCTTCTAATGACCAATGGTAATCCAAAACACCTCCCAAAACATTGATCTATCCTCTATTGTTGTTGCATGCGCTCCAACACTACACATGAGAGTTAACAATAGTATACATCTAACAAAGTAGAATCCAAATGCAATAATTCTCATTATTCACCTTCTTCAATTTGTAGACTTATAGTGTACAACCTCTTCTTGATTCACAACACCATCACATTGTCAAGTACACATCCTACATCATCATATTCCATCTATATCATTGATTAGATGTAGAACCTAAGTTTTTTCTCTTGGAATCCTAACTCGATATTTTAACTTATGGAATACCAGCCATCACATAGTTGTACAATGATCATAAAATGACATCAACCTACAACATTCCACAAGAATTTTTCAAATAGACAATCTACTCAATGGCTTAGATACTCCCACAATTACTTAGTCACCAATAGTTGGCTAATACCCCTGAATGGTGAAACATGTCTTGCAATGGTAAATACAACCCTCTAATAACCTATGGTAATCCACAACCGCTCCCAAATAATTTATTTTATCCTCTATTATTGTTGCATGCACTCAAACAATACACATGAGAGTGCAATTGTATTAATCTATCAAAGCATAATCCAAATGTATTTAATCTCCTTATTCACCTTCTTCAATTTGTAGACTTATAGTGTACAACCTTTGCATGCTTCACAACACATCTCATCATCAAGCACACATCCTACATCATCATATTTCATCTATACAATTGATTAGATGTATACCCTAAGTTGTTTCTCTTGGAATCCTAACTTAACATTTGAACTTATGGAATGCCAACCATCACATAATTTTACAATGATCATACCATGGCATCAACCTACCACGAGCCACAAGACTTCTTCAAATAGACAATCTACTCAATGGCTTAGATACTCCCACAATGACTCAATCATTAGTTGTTGACTAATACCCCTGAATAGTGAAACATGTCTTCCAATAATACCACTGAGACTAAACCATGGCTTGCAATAGTAAAGACAACCTTCTAATGACCTATAGTAACCTTAGATACTCCCACAATGACTTAGTCATTAGTTGTTGACTAACAACCCTGAATAGTGAAACACATCTTTCAATAGTACCACTAGGACTAAACCATGGCTTGCAATACTAAAGACAACCTTCTAATGACCTATGATAATCCGCAACACCTCCCAAAACATCTATATATCCTCTATTATTATTGCATGTACTCCAACACTACATATGAGAATTAACAATTGTATTAATCTATTAAAATAGAATCCAAATACAATAAGTCTCCTTATTCACCTTCTTCAATTTGTACGCTTCTAGTGTATGACCTCTACACACTTCACAACATCCACATCATCAAGCACACATCCTACATCATCATGTTTCATCTATATCATCGATTAGATGTAGACCCTAAGTCGTTTCTCTTGTAATCTTGGCTCAACATTTTAATTTATGGAATTCCAACCATCACATAATTGTAGTATGATCATACCATGACATCAACCTACCACATGCAATGAGTTACAAGACTTCTTCAAATAGAAAACCTACTCAAATGCTTAGATACTCCCACAATGACTTAGTCATCAGTTGTTGACTAATACCCATGAATAGTGAAGCATGTCTTCCAATAGAACCATCAAGACTAAGTCATGTCTTGCAATAGTAAAGATAACCTTCTAATGACCTATGGTAATCAACACCTCCCAAAACCTTTATCTATCATCTATTGTTGATGCATGCACTCCAACACCGCACATGAGAGTTAAACAATTGTATTCATTTATCAAAGCATAATCCAAATGCAATAAGTCTCCTTATTCGCCTTCTTCAATTTGTAGACTTCTAGTTTACAACCCCTACACACTTACACAAAACCATCACATCATCAAGCACACATCATACATCATTATATTCCATTATATCATTGATCATATGTAGACCCTAAGTCATTTCTCTTGGAATCTTGACTCGACATTTTAACTTATGAAATACCAACCATCAGATAAATATACAATGATCATACCATGACATCAACCTAGCACATGCATCAAGACTTCTTCAAATAGACAATATACTCAATGGCTTAGATATTGCCATAATGACTTAGTCATCAGTCGTTGTCTAATACCCCTAAATAGTGAAACATGTCTTCCAATAGTACCATTGAGACTAAACCATGGCTTGCAATAGTAAAGAAAACCTTCTAATCACCTATGGTAATCCACAACACCTCCCAAAACATCTATATATCATCTATAGTTGTTGCATTTACTCCAACAATGTTGCATATGCAATGGCACTACAATGCATACTCCAACAACATACTTTATTCATGATGTGGTAACCATAACACAACCAAACCTCATGTAGTGCAACTATGGCTTCAATGAGGTTTAAGACACCTCCATGCCTTGATGTATAGTCCAACTCCCATCACATTTTACCACATAGGCTGCTAACATTGTTCCATAGTCTGCAATCAATCTTTTTAGGATGAAACCAATTCTCTCACAACTATTTCCATTGCCAAATATAAGAAAAAAAAGGTGTTCCAACTTGGTTGCAACTTTGTTGAGAATATGGAGATTAAATAAATTGAGGATTTGAAGTGAGATGACTGAAAAGAGAAGGTAATGACGTCAAATTGTTTTGAAAACGTGTGGCATGAAGATTGAAAATTGGAATAAGTGATGACAAGCCCTACAAAACTGTTATCCTATTAGGATTAAATGTCCTACACCTTGTAATTCCTAATGTTCATGTTCATTTTATTTTGTAAATTATGTGTTTGCATAGAAAATGAGTGTCCCACTTGGAATGGTACTCTTCACCAATTTGTAAAAATGTAAAATGATGTATTTTAAGAGCATTTTTCGTGTTAGATGTGTAAGAGCATCTGTAACATTGTAAGATGTGTAAGACCATATAACATGGAGTTACAATGTATACTAGAACAGTCAAGGACTTGTGAGAATGATCTAAAGGTGAATAAATTCAAAATGGAGCACCCCATTTGGTAGATGGAGTTATGGCACCAAGGGTTACATTCCACATTTGGATTGTTAAGATTCAATTTGACCTATGTTGGAATTTGTACCCTAGATTTGGGCATCATTTTTTGACTCATGGATTTGGCATGTAATTTTTTATTTTAGGTCTGCCTATTTATATGATGCTTGGGATAGAGGATGTGTGCACTTGTATTTGCATTAATTTATATTGCCAAAAAATAGCTAGGCACAATTAAAGATTGTGATTGGAGTGAATACTTAGTGTTCATGATAATATACATTGAATGCTCCTTTGTTGTTAATATTCTCTCAAAAAAAAAATCTAAGGTATCTTCTATGTTGACTGATTTTGCTTTGCATTGCATATGTTGTGTTTGTTTAAGTCATTACGAACTTGTCAAATCTATGTCAATTAGTGATATCAAGTTTCCACAATCCATATCGTTAATGTTGCATTTGTTTCTGGATTAGATTGCGTGAGAGTTTTTTGCATCAACGTTTCGGATCACACTCTGTGATCCACTCCGTTTGGCTCTCTTTTTAATTTTCTTCAGATCTTTGCCTCGATTTCAATTTTAAGTTTGATTTCCATTTTTTCTCTATGTTCTTATCTTGCATTAATTGGTGTGTATTTTATATTACAAGTATGGTTTCATTAATATTAATATTAATTTTTCTCTCATCCTGATGATGGATCACGGAGTGTGATCCGAAACGTTGATGCAAAAAACTCTCACGCAATCTAATCCAAAAACAAATGCAACATTAAATCTATGTCAAGTTAAAGAGGAGGTTGTCAATGCATTTTGCTTCCTTTTATTTGGTATCAAAGTTGGGCTAACTCATCAAATGATAACAAAAATGTGTCCTAACTTTAATACATTTAGAACAACAATTTTATGTTTTTCAATTTGTGTCAATTATACTAAATAACTGATCAGAAATTAAGGATAAGGTGGTTGTCAAAAATTTAAGTATGATGTAATGTAATAAACTATAACAATTTATGTAGATTCAATTTATAATTTTCTTGAATTTTTAAAATATTTATTTTATCATTTTTCAATAAAAAAAATTATTTTTATTAACATTTTACCATCTTGCATTACTTTCTCTACAAATAAAATATGTTTCTATGACTTACTGAAATTAGATCATTCACTCCGAAATTTAGTGCAAATATATATTTTTATAATTTTTTAATTAAATATTTTATTTTAGTTTAGTTTTTGAATTAGTACGAACAAAATATCTAAACCTATATTTTGTCATCACATTTCTCTTAAAACATATATGTCAAAAAAAAAATCATTGAAACAAGAACATGCAATGCATTTTTTAAAAAAAAAAATTCTAATAATGTATTTTTTTTAAGTGTTTAAATAGAGGTCATTGTTTTTTCGTAATGGATATCAATTTTGAACTTCTCAATTATATTTTCCTATTCAATCTTTCCTTAAACAATATCTCACGTATCTCAAATAATAAATAAATAATTTTTCCACCCTCACATGAGCTTCCCATTTTGTTCACTGAATGATATTTGGAGACCATTCATTATCTATCGTCTACACAGTTAAATATAACTCACAAGACTTAAGATTTGAAAGGTTAGTGACACATAATCCTAACAACGAGCACCTAAAAAGAGCGGTAATGAAGATACATTGCCAAGCTATCTATAAGGTAGAATGGAGTTTCCACAAGTATTTGTGTGCACACATGGTTGCACAACATATAACTACACACGCGTGTAAACTGGACAAACCTTAAGTACCTAGAAAGAAGGGATATGAAAATTCATTGCCAAGTTAGCGTTGACCTAGAATGAAAGATTGCAAGCTACTCTAATATCATATAAGGTGAAATAAAATTGTGGCATTTTAATTGCAAAAAAAGGATTTATAAGAAGCACATATTGTGGCTCTTAACCACAATCAAAAGAAGATTCATTGGCAACGCATGAAAGTAAATGAATATACCCCTGCTTGAAGGTGATTGTGTATAAGATGACTTAGTAGGTATGAACCATGGGTATAAACCAATAACACCGAAACTAATTGGTGGTCTATGAAACCAAATGAATGCCCCTCTGGAAGGGGTGATTGTGTATAAGATGACTTTGTAGAGGAACTACTAAGAAAAATGAATTAAATATTAAAGAATATAAACATGCAATCTAAATACAAGGTAGGAAGGTAACGATGTCACATCTAACTGTAATTGTTCCAAATGATCAATAACATACAAAAGTAACACACCAATCATCATAAATCACTATCGCATGGTGAATTGGTCTTAAAAAGTCTTAAGAGGGTCTAACCATCACTTTGGAGCCCTAAGATGGTTAAGAAGACTTCATAAAGTGTTGCAAAACAATTTAATTAACTCAAGCCAGCCTAAGAGATTGATTCAGATGTCCCAAAAAAGAGATACATTGCAACTAGGACCATCAATGTGGAGGCAACTATACAAGTGAATATATAAATAGGACTCTACAGTGGATTATAGTGCATGTCTTCCTTGGAATGCACACCAACAAGCTCATTGTACTTTATGACAGAATAATGCACTCTTGGATGATGGATCACACCACTTAACGAGAGCACTACGATGACAACAAATCCGTATCAATTGTAGACACCTCAATATGTCATTGTTTCTACCTTGACTGCAAATTCATTACAATCATAGGCACCTCAATATGTCATTGCTTCCAGCTTGACACAAAGATGCACAAACAAAAGATATCGAATGAAGATGCCATGTATAACCAATAGAGTTGCGGTAATATCGTGTTCTCTATCATTGTCACACTTCTGATCTTATCACTAACAACCAAGATAGGGGAACTATTTCTTGAGGTAAGAAACAATAATTCTAACCAAATCACTTTCAAAGTCGGGACACTTGAAGAAAACCTCACCAAAAACCCTACGACATCCACTAACAAATGAAAAGTGTTGATGATAGCTTCAATTAAGATTTGTAAGCATTGGTCACACTCCAGAAAAGCAATCTATTCACAAATTAAAATTCCTTTTCACAAAAACTCAATTTTATTGGCAATTTTCATCCAAAAACATTAAACTCGCTTCTTATAGGAATCCAAAATGTGTGTCTTGTAGACTTGATCATATGGGTACGCAGATAACTTTGAAAGAAAAAAATGATAGCCTAGGCATCTATTAGTCATTTGCTTATTGCATGTTAGTTATAAGGCGTGTGAGATGTAGACATGTTATTACATTAGGTTTGCACGCTTTTATTGTCCAATAACATTAGCGATCTTGCTTTTATTGTCCAATAACATTAGCGATCTTGCTTAAGGAGGGCTTTGAGCAAGTTTAAAATGCATCCTTGATTTTATTCTTCATCCTTGAGCCTTAAGAAAGGTCCCTGGTTTTTCGTGTTTTTGTTCTAGGTCAAGACATACTTTGAGCCAAGAGCCAAGTATTAATGTGAAACCAAATCTCATCGTAGGGAAATGCCATTGTAGTAAACAGCTTTTAAATAGCTAATGCGATAATTCACATCATGTTTTTCTCATACAGGGTCAATCCTTTTCGTAGTCCAGAGCTATGAATTAGCAGAATACAATTACAAATCAACCACCCAAATTTTTTACATGGGGAGGAGGCAAACCCCACTGAGTATTTTATCTCTGTATTGTTACTGTCTGTCTTACAAACTGTCAATGTCTGCACTTGAATCTGAGTGCTTCATTCCAGCTATTGGGTGTGGTTCAACCAATAGAGATATATTCTGATAATGAGAGAAAAATCATAGTGGTACAACCTATTAGTACAGCTTTATAATTTGTGCGGGTAAAGAAACAATAATGGGAAAAGCATGATCCGACAGAACAATGTCTGACCCCACATCAACTAAAGGTAAGGATGCCATCAACCTTAATCATCATCAATACATTCAAAGACAGACAACAGTCGCATGGGAAGAAAACAAACTTTAAAATGGTAAATTGATGAGGCAACTGGCTAGAAATATATAAAGTGATTATAAAAATGGTAGCAACAAAACAGTGGCCATTGCCTGACACCAATGCCAGAAAGAGACAGATTGATGCCTTCAGCAAGGTTGGGAAGAGAAATATTGATTGTTTTCTTACTTCACGCCCTTGTAACATCCTTCTTATAATGCCCACGCATTCCAAAGGCCTTAAAAAAATGTCATAAATTTAACTTGTGTGTAGCCTAACCTTGAAAAATCTGTACTTTTACTGCTGGGAAGATCATTCTTTGTCTACGATAAGAACTCTATTTAAGTCATAAAGATATCTCTGCTCCTTATGAGTACAGTCAAAAAGACTGTTCTGCCACATGCCATGCACATCCTTAATCCTTGACATAAATTTGTACAGCCTGAGTATGGCTGATGGTGAAGGAATGTGTGAGGGACATGTTTGAAACCAGAGCTGGGTAGGCTATGTGCATCTCATTGATCAATATACAAGGTCAATGGGAAAGACAATGCCTTTGCAGGATTCCACAAGGGTGGTCCCATAAACCAAATTGATATCTCACAAGGCAGGGACCATAGAAGAGGTTTAGTTTGCTGATACGCATTGCACAATCATCTGAACTAATGAGTAATCAAACGGAATGTGCTGGTACACAATCATATCCCATGTCAAAACAACCTTTCAAGCATCAAGTATCCTTCAAGACAAGCACAGGGATCCCTCAAAACAAAAATTATCTTCAAGAAAGAAATCATCGGCAAGAAGTCCCATACAGACTCCGTGTAGAAATCAGCAAATTTCTTGTAGAAATCTTCACTGTGCATCCCTCAATTCTATAAGAAATCCACACAAATAGAAAACATAAACCTGGAACCGGCAGAGTGAAACCAACTTAATAAAGGCAACATCTAATCACTACTAAGATTTTAAAGGCTAAGCATGGATGCAGATGAAAAATGTAATAGCTAAAGCTGGCAAAGAATTGGGATGGTAAATACCTGACAGCATTATTTGACTCAGATAGAGGGCTTTCTGCCAGCCACTCTCAATTTCACGATTCCAAATAGTGCATTAATACCCAGGCATAACACTCTTAATACACGTCTCAATAGTTCTAGAAATTAGATTCAGATATCTTATCACCTGTCACTTTTGTAACCTCTTCAATAGAACAATGATCGGAGCATTGTGCAAAGAAGCCAGCTTATCTATGTTTTAAGGCTCAATTGCAATCTTCCTATATAGTATATGAACCAACTCTACATATCACTCTCTGACACCTAACCAGTAAATGCATAAGCTTTAATCTTGTTCGACAGTTCAAAATTCCACCTCTAAATATTTGAACCTAACATAAAAGACTTCACATTTGAGTTACATAGATTTGTGACAGAAGATTTTTTTTAATGTGACTTGAGTTGCAAGACATCCAATAGAGATAGTGGAAAAGAAAATATTCACAGATGCAAAAAAAGAAAATGATGAAATCTTACAGAAAAATTGTACTGTAAGCTGCAGAAATGAAGAATGATAAAGAGCATGTTTTTACTAAGAAACAAGAAGCAAGGGATGAAAAATTATGAGGAAGGTTGTTGTATTGGAAAACAAGAAATGGGTGACGAAACATTCTTAACTCTCCCTATGGGCACAGGACAAGAAGACATTTAAAAAGTGAAAGACCAAATACAAACTAAATATCTGAATCTGAACAAGAAAATTATGGTACTCTTCATTCCTTTCATGACAGCTATCATGAGGCCACAGTTTCTAGCCTCATACAGATCACCTTGGTGTGAATCTCTAATGAACTCAGATAAACTCACACCCCATAAAGTGGCCTTACATAGCTGGCAAATGACAAAAGAAGCACTGTGACCGAGCATGGTTAACTCGAAGATTCAAAGGACAACCACCATGGAATAATCTGAGGAACAAAATGGAAATTTTAAATCGAGAAAGTACCAACATCAATTTACTTGTATGACCAAACAGACTGTACATGAGGTGGAGGATAAATCCCTGCAATATGTGGCCTCTCTGAGGCCTTTATTGTAGTTAACCAACATGAATTTTCTGCAGCTGCTTCAGCAGACCACTTGCTCTTGTCCATGGCATCCTTCCCTGACCTGAAAAGGAAGAAAATACATCAATATATGACGATATGCCCAATACAACAACCAAAATCACACATAAAGACAAAGCACTTTGTTCTGGATGAAAGTCAAAATTTCATATTAGCAGGGCTGAATGATGAACAAATGAAGTTAGAAATTTATTTTAAGGCCAACTTTGTTGAATCTGACTGATTTTATGTGGGATTGTTTACAATACAACATTTCTTGTAAAAGAGTACCACTGGAAATAGAGATTGTCATTCGAGGCAATGGAAAGGGCTGAATTCCATGTTTCTGCTCAAACAGTTCAAGTGTAGCTTAAAATTGTACAAAATTTGGGATACGATCAATTACACACACCCTTCAGGAATGAGGTTTAGTTTAAAAACTGAAATTTCTTGTTTTCTCAAACCTGCTGCATTGGACAAGATTATGAAATGCAAATGCTTTTGTCATCACAATGTTTATACAATCTAGTTGATGTCAATGAATGTAAAAATCTGAGAAGACACCCTAAAACAAAAATGTACGTATTGATGATAAATTAAATGTGAAAGTATTTTTAATTTTAATTTACAATATTCACAATATGAGAATTGAATGTGTACAAGGTAAAATATAAACAGTGACCAATCAACTTTAGCTTTTCACATATAACTTTTTATTCCAAACCTTTAATTTCCAGACTTGAATATTTAAAGATGATAATATAGGATCTTCCAAAAATAAAGAATGAGCGTTGTTACTAGCTGAGTGACTCTATCTCATTTCTTTGGCTTTAAACTTTGATTTGTCCGTTGTCTATTGGGATTTCATTTGTTTACAATTTGGAGAGACACTTGAGGTAGGTAGCCTGCAGCTAAAGTGAGAAACATCCTGCAACCCTTGGATCTAAATTTTTAGATGCAGCCACAATTATAACAAGATAATTGCTTCTGCCATTACAATTATATAGAGGTGCTAATTTGCTTCTATAATCTAGTCAATGTTGTAGAATGTAACAACTTGACTAGACACCCTGAAGCAAAAATGCATTTCACATGTACTACTGATAAACTAAGTGTTTGATTAATTATAATTTACAGCACTCACAGTATGAGAGTTGAATGCTTGTAAGGTAAAAATAAAGAACAGCCAATCAATATTAGCCTTTTACATTACACTTTTCCTTTCAAACCTTTTTTTGTCCATGGAAATATTTGAAGGGCAGCAAATTCAGGATCTTACAAAAACAGAAAAACATGTATTTTTAATGTCTAGACAGCTGTAAATTGATAAAAAAACACTCAAAATGGCTACAGCTTCTCTCTTGCACCATGGCCCATTGAACCCTAATGGAATAGGGCTCCCAACTGGCAGCTCTGCTGTGCCAATGAATCATCTACAGGGGGGCATATCTTCTTTGGGGGATGTCTCCTCTAAGCAGGCTGATGACATTGATCTCTACAATTGTTCTCTTATGGCAGCACAGGTGGATAAGGTAGTGCATGATGGTGCTTTCAAAGGGATTCAAGGTTGCTTCTCATAGTAAATCTCCTCTTAAGAAGTCTTTTTCTTCTATCATGCGTATGGGTGTAGTAGCTTCTAGATCTGAGGAAGTAGTTTTTAATAAAAAGGGCATGCAGGCTAATACTGGGGTAGAATTAAAATCTCTAAAATACTCTATGCCGACCCCTCTTTTAGTTTTTGGGGATGAAGTATTAGGAGAGGGATATTTTTCTATAAATAGTTTAATATGTTGTTTCATTTGCTTGTGGCCTAGTTTTTCAAATATGTACAAATGGTTGTCCAACTGGCAGCCACACAGGGAGAACCATCTAAAAGTTTACCCATGTGTGCTTAGCTTTTTAAATGTAGTGTTTGAATTCCCCAAGGATAGAGATTTTATTATTAATGATTCGATTTGGAGTTGGGGAGAGCATTTGCTTCTCCAGAAGCCTTGGTTTCCAAATTTCAACCCTTAGACAAAATCCTTTAAAGTGATGTCGATGTGGGTCAAGCTTCCTAACCCCCCTCCCCCTTCTTTCAGTTTTAGATTGATTTCTACTTCCAGTGATTGGAAACTCCTTGGGGAAATTTCTGCTAACAATATGGCAACTTCTGCTTTTTCCCATACTACTTTTGCCTATATTCTAGTTGAGCTGGATATTTCAAATGACCTCCCGGCACATATGTTGCTGAAAATAGCAGATTGCTCATGGAAGCAGCCTTTGGACTATTAGTGTCTTACTTTTTGTTCCCATAGATGCTTTGAAACAATCCATGTTGTTGCTGATTGTTCTAGCTTCACTCATAAATCTGCTAGCCAACCTTCTCGGTGGAGAGAAGCTCTACCCCACCACTTAACTATTTTGGGTTCTTTGAAGGAGTCTTAGATACCTTCAAAGCCCTCTTAGGTAAATGTTGTTGTTTTAGAACCCACTTCAGGGGCTCCCATAATTCCTTCTTTATCTCTAAAATGGAAAATGAAAAGGTTTCTTTAGCGGATAAAGTTATAACCCCTTCAACTTATACTGCAAAGGCTCCCATACCTCATTGTTTGTCTTTTGATAGGGTAATTGAGAAAACCCCTTTGGTGGATGAAATTTTCCCTTCATTTACTTTAGCTCATGCTGCAGAGACTGCAAATCAGCCTTCAAATGATCTTTTAGTCGCTTGATCAGAGCAGCACTTATTGTTGTCAAAGCAGCAAGAATTGGAATTTTCAGATGGGATGAATTTAACTTTGGTTTCCAATTGGAAATATGGTAAACCCACAAAAATTTCTTCTTATATGCTTAGATCTGGTTGTAAGAAGGCGAAAGGCTTGTTGTCATAGTTCTTATCTAGCTTATTGTATTGTCTCAATTTCATGGGGAGAGGACCCCAATAAAACCCTCACTAATTAATCTAAAAATATATATATAGGCAAGTGTATACTGTTGAGCAAGCCTCTTAAGGTAGTCTGAAGCTTGTAGCTTAAGTGTGCAAATATGTTGTGCCGCTTGGCCCTTTATTCTTAGCATTTTCTAATTTTATACTGCACCATCAGGCCCAAATTATAGTATGACTTCCACAGACTCAACTTTCAAAGCTACTCTCTAAAGAAAAATGATATTCTCTTGCACTAGTGCAAACATAAGGTGGAAGACTTCTAGTTCAACTTTCAAGGGCCAAGAGCTATTTTTTCTACATAGGGCAAGGAAGGTCAAGCCAACTATCATGCAAGGACTAAAGAGCAATTACTAACAAACTAGGACTACCTCTAAAATCCATAAAACATGAGGAAATCACAAAGAAGAGATATACCTACTTGGCTTCATTTCAGCTATGACTTTCCAAGACTCAACTACCAAAGCTACTCTCTAAAGAAACAAGATATTCTCTTGCACTAGTGCAAACTTAAGGTGGAAGACTTCTAGTTCAACTTTCAAGTTCCAAGAATTATTTTTCCCACCCACATAGGACAACTTTTGCTTGAAACTCACATAGAGCAGCCTTTCTAAGAACTAACCCATGCTATTAAGTGCTTCTTTGAATGAAAATCAAAGTGTTTCTAAGAGTATTGCAAAATAAAATGGTGTGTTAGAATATTGAGGGTGACCTCTTGATTTATAATCAAGGTGGATATTCCACACCTTGTTTGACCAATACAAATCTTTCATTTACTAGTTTATTGCTTACTAGTTCTAAGTTAAAAATAGAGCAACATGGAGAGTTGGCATCAACAGAGATAGAGATATTCCGATTATCCAACACCATTGTGTCTTCCTTGTTAGAAACTTGCAGCATCTTGGCCAAAACAAGCAATTATTAGAATAATTGAAATTATATCTCTTTAATGGTCAATATTGTAACATGTATATATTAGATAGTTTCTACTTTTTGTCTATGTTCAATTGTTTCATAATAGAAACATCGCTCCTTGTAATCCATTTATTGAAGCATTTTGCTTCTTGTAAATATATCAATATTTGAAATCTCCGCTGCTCTTTGTTTCATGGTATCAGAGCTGGTTTGAGCTTGTCTCCCTCACGAGAGGGCTCAAGATTCTGGGAGGGTCTGGTTGGTGCGATTTTTTAAGCCTCGGCGACTTCATTTTGAATAAAAAATATCGCATTCTGTAGATATTTGTGTGCTCTGAGATTTTCATCCTTTTTTAGCGTGTTTCGTCTTAAGGATTCGCGGATTTAAAAGAGGCCATTTTTTTCATGAAAAATCGCGACTTGCTGAAAACTTGTTTTTTTTGTGAAGAAAACTCGCGTCATTTCCTTCAGCAGATAGGCATGAGACTAGGGTTTTCTAAAAACACAATTTTCTTCTGCAAAAATCTGTGTGATTTCTGTGCGCGTTTTTCTATTTCTAAAAAACGTGTCTTTAAGCCATGCGTTTTTCTAGAGCTCGTCATTTGCAGGACATCTGTTTCATCTTTATCTGGTCCTGAAGACTTCAATTTGTATTAGTTGTTGCCTCGGGATTCGTGAAGATTTTTGGGTTGTCATCAAAATTTTGTGGGTGTTTCGTAATTCATGCATTGGGATTTGTGCAACCGGGTTTGCCTCGAATTTTGTGCCTGAAACTACCTCAATGTTCAGTACAGTGGAATTCATGTCTTAGGTTATGTGCATTCAATTTTTGAGCCTCTTTTGTGTATCTCGTTTTTCATGCTTTGAAAAGCGTGAAAGATGGCATCTTTGACCAACATAATGTTGGAAGGCAGTCAGCGATTCAATGGCAGAAATTATAATACTTGGAAGCAGCGAATGATGACTATCTTCGAATATCGCTGCCTTGATCAAATTGTTCTAGGCACTGCTACTCATCCCACAACGGCAGGTAAAGACCAGGAAAAGTTTGATGAGCAAAATCGTGAAGCAGTGATGCTCATTAAGCTTTCAATTACCGATGATCAGCTTCCATAGGTTTCATCCGACAAATCAGCTACTGAGATTTGGGAGCATTTGAAAACCTTGCATTAGATCTCTGACAAGAGCCGTGTGTTCTTTTTAAAGAACCAGCTGTTTTATATCATGATGGATGAGAGAATGTCCTTACAGGAGCATCTGACAAAGATTCAAGACATCCGTGATCAGTTGGAGGCTATTGGTCGGAAGATGGAGGAAGAAGACATGGTAATCATCACTTTGAAAAGTCTACCAAAGTCTTATGAGCACTTTGTTGAAACTCTCAACATTACTTCGACTACTGTTGATTTGAAGTTTCCAGAGCTTTGTACCATACTTTTGCAGCAAGAACATTGGAGACAATAGTTTGGTAGTAGTGCCTCTTCATCCTCTACAAAGCAAGCTTTTGCAGCCAAGTCTCAGGCTAAGAATAAAGAGAAAGGTTAACCTCCGCAGTCGAAAGGCTCAGGTCAACCTCAAGGCAGCCCCAAGAAAAAGAACATTCAATGTAATTACTGCCACCAATATGGTCATATGGAGAAGGATTGTCGTTAGCATTTGGCTTCTAAACAGAAGAAGCAAGGAGGGTCTCAGCAGAAAGCAAATGTTGCCGAGCACACTGAGCAGTAGGAGTCTGCCTTTTACGGCTTTATGGCTAAAAGACCTGCAGATCATGTGAAGTCCTCTACCTAGTACATTGATTCAAGTGCTTCACAACACTTCACCCATCGACATGATTGGTTCACAGACTTCTCTCCTTTCAATGACGCAATTATTTTTGGAGGTGAAGAGTATACCGTTGTCGACAAGGGCAACGTTCAGATTCAATCTGGTGGGAGGAATCTCATATTCCTCAATGTATACTACATTATTGGCATGGAACTGAACCTTCTCACTGTCAATCAGATTATGTGGCACTCTCCTCAATTGGATGTGGTATTCAGTGAACATAAATGTTTGATTGTTGATCGGGAGACTCGCACCACTGTGGTTGTTGGTATTGAGGATCATGGTCTATACAGACATGTGGATACAAGTGATTCTCCAGAGTTAGCCATGGCAACCAGAAATTCTTCCATCACCAGTCTTTGGCATCAGCGTTATGGGCATTTAAATGTGCACTATCTCTCTCAACTAGCTTGGGAGGGACTTGTAGCTGGTTTACCTAAGATCCAGACTTACCATTATGGAGTTTGTGGAGCTTGTCAGGCTGGGAAGCAACACAGGACACCGTTCCGGGATGGTGACTCATGGCGAGCCTCCAAGGTACTACAGTTGGTTCACACTAATGTATGTGGGCCAATGAATACACCTTTTGTTACTAGTTGCAAGTATTTCTTGCTTTTTGTTGATGATTTCAGTCGTTAAATGTGGGTATACTTTTGTAGACAGAAATCAGATGTGTTTACTATATTTTAGAAGTTTAAGGCCTTAGTAGAGAAAGAGTCTGGTTGTTCCATAGTCACTCTTAGGTCAGATAATGGGGGCAAATTTTGTTCAGCTGATTTCTCCAACTTATGTGATATACAGGGCATCAAACGCCAGTTAACCACACCCTACACCCCTCAACAAAACGGTGTTGTAGAGCAACGCAACTGCACAATCACTGAGATGGCCCACTCCATGTTACAACACAGGAATGTTCCTAAGAAATTTTGGGCAAAAGCAGTCTACAGTGTTGTCTATCTCCTTAATCGATGTCCTAAAAGGGTTGTTAAGGGGAAGACTCCTAAGGAAACTTGGACTAGTCGCAAACCTCAGATTAGTCATCTGAAAATCTTTGGCTCTTTAGCATATGTTTGGATTCCAGATGCCAAGCGCTCCAAGTTGGATTCCAAGAGTCAAAAACTTATGTTCATAGGGTACAATGACAACCATAAGGCTTGTCGATTGATTGATGTAGACACTGATCGTCTCATCTTCAATCGAGATGTTGTCTTTGATGAAGAATGAGGACCCTTTCACCTTTCCTCGTCTATGTAGAATTTTGAGGATCGGCCTTTGAAGGCTTCTGATTTGGGTGTCCGTCTTCCATTAGGTCCACCTGATGGGAGGGATGATGCTGATTTTATTTTTGATGAAGCTCAACTCGATTTTCCTCTGGATGATGATGATCTTCCATCTGTTGAACCCGTTCTAGATCCAACATCAATTCAAGCTCCTCCTCATACATCCGATGTTGGCACTTCTACTCTCCGGCCTAAATGGTGGGCTAAGACCATTGGTGATCTTCATGATGATGAGCTCATTGAGGGTAGATCGTCTAGAAACAAGAGCAAACAATAGCATATAGTTAATTTTGCTCTCATGGCCAACATTCACAGTGTTTATGAGCCTCAAACATATTCAGAGGCTAAAGGAATTCCTGAGTGGGAACAAGCTATGGAGGTTGAATACCATAGTCTTTAGAAGAATCACACTTGGGTCCTTTTTGATCTTCCTCCAGGGAAGAAGCCCATTAGCTACAAATGGGTGTATAAGGTTAAGTACAAAGCTGACGGAACCCTTGACAAGTACAAGGCTCATCTTGTTGCTAGGGGGTTCTCACAAAAGGAAGGCATTGACTGTGAGGAGACTTTTGCTCCTACAGCCAAGATGAGTACCATTCGGCTCGTCCTTGCTTTAGCAGCCCAATTTGGTTGGAAAGTCCATCAGATGGATGTTAAGAGTGCTTTCCTCAACAGTGAGTTGAAGGAAGAAGTCTACATGACATAACCTCCGCGGTTCAAGGTTGCCGATAAAGAACACCAAGTGTGCAGACTGGTGAAAGCACTCTGTGGTTTGAAATAGGCTCCTCGGGCTTGGTACATCAAGATTGACAAGTACCTCACAAATCATGGCTTTCAGAGGAGTCCATCTGATTCTAATTTGTATGTCAAACACACTGGTAGTGATATTCTTATTCTTGTTGTCTATGTTGATGACCTAATCATTACTGGCAGCTCGACACATTTGATCAATGAGACCAAACAGGATTTGTCCAGCTCATTTGACATGGCAGATTTAGGACTTCTACAGTATTGTTTCGGTGTTGAGGTTTGGCAGACAGAGAGCAGTATCTTCATCTCTCAATCCAAATATGCTCGAAGTCTACTGGATAAGTTTTGAATGCAAGATTACAAACCTGCCTCCACACCTATGGAAAAAGGGTTGAAGTTGTCAGCTAAATCAGATTCACCTGTAGTGGATGAATCCTTGTTCAGGCAACTAGTGGGCAGCCTCATCTATCTCACTGCCACTAGACCTGACCTTAGTTTTGCATTGAGCTACATTTTACACTTCATGACAGCCCCCAAGGCTGATCATTGGGTAGTAGCGAAGTGTGATGTGTTATGTGAAGGGCACTTCTGATTATGGACTTCTTTACACTAGGAGTCACGATCCTAGACTCATTGGTTACACAGACTCAGATCGGGCAAGTTCGGTTGATGATAGAAAATCAACATTTAGGTATGTTTTCAGTTTGGGATCTGGTGCAATCACTTGGACTAGTAAAAAGCAGCACACAGTGGCTCTTTCCTCGACAGAAGCAGAGTATCGAGGAACAGTTAAGCCAACTTGTGAGGCAGTTTGGCTTCACCGAATGCTTGCAGATATGCAAATATCTCAAGCAGGTCCAACTCCCTTGTTCTGTGATAATCAGGGAGTTCTCAAACTTGCAAAAAATTCAGTCTTCCATGAAAGAACCAAGCATGTGGAAACTCATTGTCACTTCATTCGGAAGCTTGTTGAAGACGGATCAGTTCAGTTGTTGTATGTTCCAACAGAAAAAAAAAAAAACAGCTGATATTCTCACCAAGTCTCTCAGTCTAGATAAGTATGTCAAATTCAAGGGGCAGCTTGGTGTAGTTGACAGATTGACCATTAAGGGAGGGTATTGGAATAATTAAAATTATATCTCTTTAATGGTCAATATTGTAACATGCTGTATATATTAGATAGTTTCTATTTTTTGTCTTTGTTCGATTGTTTCGTAATAGAAACATCGCTCCTTGTAATCTATATATTGAAGCATTTTGCTTCTTGTAAACATATCAATATTTGAAATCTCTGCTGCTCTTCGTTTCAGCAATTTGAATAACAACAAACACAAGCACAAGATAACTTATAAGATTTACCCTAGAACAACCCAAAATAGGAAAAACTCCAGCAATAAGAATCCAATATACAAACAATTCATACAAGCTTGCTCCCTTCAAGGGCCTTCCAAGGACACCTCTCTACTAGCATTACCATTTGCACCTAATTTAGTGAACTCCAATGACTACATACAATCACTCTCTCAAGAAACATGGCAATTAACTTCTTTCTACCTTCAATTGCCAACAACCCCAAGCCTTTGCATGACCGAAATGCAACTCTCTTTAATTGCCAATGACCCTAACACTTAGCATGACTAAAATGCAACCCTCTTAAGAGAAAAATTTCTTTCACATTCCTTCCTTGCCTCCCTCAATGGCTTGCATGTAATCATACTCTCTCAAGAAACATGGCAATGAACTTCTAGCTTGAATTGCCAATAACCTTAAAACTTAGCATTACTGAAATACAACTAATTGCAAACTCTCCCTCTACTACTTTCTTCCTTCTCTTCCAAAGAAAGAAGTTCCAAAAAGAATGAACTGCTAAGAGACAAGCTACTAGCACATAGCCTGATAGGTGTTATGCCAAGGAAGGTTACATGAGTCGACAAGAAGGTGAACTGTTTCAAGTCCGCATAAGACCTTTCACTTATGCCACTTTCTCAACATGACGAGTTCAACCGTAGTTGAACCCATCAAGTGCCAACATTCTTCCACTGTTTCCTCTGTTCAGCCTACTTTGTCCTACTTTCCTGTTTCACTGCATTTGGGATCTCTTGTCCATTTGTCTGAATAATTGTTAATGTTTTCTTAAAAAGGGCTCGACTCTTTTTATTCTAGTGAGGATAGGCATATTTAGAAATTAATACTCAATGGTGGAGAATGGATGCTCCGTTGGCTTCTTGATCAATCTAGAATCACACAGTATACACTTTGTTGCATGAATATGTCAATGCTCAATTAGCATTCTGCAAATGGCTTTCTTCCCCTAAAAATGATTGTTAGAAGAGTCTGAAACTCATATGTCCATCAAATGGAGTGGTCTAGGCCAAAAATAGGTAAAAACGAGTCCAAAATGGCTTTTCTGCCTTATCCTGCAAGCTTTGACCTTAACAAATCAAAAGGATGCACAAGAGCATACTCCCATATCCTTTTGATTAACCCATTATATTTAGAAATTTTGATGCATTTCAAGGCTCTAGAAGAGGCCTTTGGCCATCAAGAATGGTTGTATAATGGCTTGGAGAATCTTAGAGGCCTAGAACAAGGATAATAGAGGCAAAAAAGCATCTCAATTGTTCATTTGAAGGGTATGACTGAGAAATACAACTATCAACCATTCGTTCTGTGCCTATGAATGCCTCCTGAACCTTTTAGATTTGTTTTTTTGAAGATATTTGGGATCACAGATGATGGCTGATGAAAATGTGACCTGCACATTAAGTCAAAAAGGGCATTTGTTGTCATCATTGGGCCAATTAGGTGTCAAATAATGACCGTCTCTTGGGAATCTGCATCAGAATCAGATGTGGCTGAACCCACACCCAACTGTCATCACCTCAAATGTACACAGCTAGTAGTTTAGTAGCTACACATCACTGCCACAATTCTCCCTCCCATCTTGGCTCGGATTCAAAAGTGTACAGATTCATACTGTTACTTGACACCTTTTTAAAACCACTACCAAAACAATCTACACCTTATAGCAAATCTTATCGAAGCCAATATGATGAGTACTATGTATGGAGTGTCATTCAGTTAAGACCTCTTAAAACCTAGAACTAGAATGTTATTATTCAGTTATCATTGAAAATTTTATCACCCAAAAATGTGTGTTTATTCTTATATTCATGTTTCTTGTCTAGATCTTGTAGAATAGCAGCAATCCTTTCCTCCTTGGCATATTCCACCAATTTCTCTTCCTTCCATTTTGTGTTCACCTGTGCATATCCCAGGAACTTAGGTAGCTTTGTAAAGAATCTACAACTGCATTACTAATTAAGCCAACAGGAATAACCTATAGTGGCAGAAAGGGGTGGGGTGTAATGGCATGATCGTGTTCACAAAAACTATTTAGAGCCAGCTTTAATTTTTTAAATACAACAGAAAAATGCTGACACAAATAAAATTAATGTATACATATAGAAGTTTATCTATCATCTTTAAAATCTTAGATCAAAATAAATACAGAAAGAAATAGTAAGAGCAGAGCAAATAGAGAGATCATCAAAAAATAAGCAAAAATTTCATGGCATGAATGTTATGCAGGGAAAAAAAACCAAATTAAATAAATTAAATTATGTATTTTTTATGTGGTCTTTCATGTGTAAATCTCTATGAAGAACGAGGCATGTCTTACTGCTAAAAGCTATCTCTCTTTGCAAAGCATTTTTATTCTAATGTGTTCTATAAAAAAGCCTATTTTTACAAATTTAAGGCATACAAAAAATTAATTTTTTTTTTTATATAAAGTGTTTAAATTAATTTATTATTATTATTCGGCAATATGAACTGCCCTTTCCTTGCAAGCCCAACTGCCTATCTTCCCCTCCATTCACCAGCCAAAAAGATAAATATAGATTTTCAATTTAATTTTATTACACCAAGAGCCTTAAACTACAGTGGCAGCAAGCATAATGGTGTGAGTGTGTTAACAAAAACCCTTTAACGTAAACTTGACAGCCATTTAAACTGAGAGATATCAGACCTGAAATGCCTATATTGAATTTGTTATTTAGGATAGACAAGCACCTTGACAGTGATATCTCTTGGTGCCTTTTAGATAGAAGTACTTAAGTCATCCATGCTAGTTTATTTTGTGCCTTCTCAAAATACTATAACTTGCTTACATATGTTGCCAGTCCTTTAGTCAATTTCTTCATGAAAATATATTTCAGATTTTGTAGCCTATCTTGATGAAGTGTTGCCACAAAATATATTGTTTGAAGCTATGCTCCACGGGTACGCATCCCCTGCCTTTTTTGCCTCATACCCGTACCGGGGTTGTAGGGACAGCCATGAAACGTCCCCTAGCCGTCCCTTTTTGATGCCAGAAAAATTAAACGTTACTGAAACATTTTTGGAAGTTTCAAGGGACGGCTAGCCATACCCAACATGGCCAGGGCGTCCCTCGATCGTACCAGGTACGGCTAGCCGTCCCCTACGGCCCAGCCATGTTTTGAACACTATTTTAAATCAGAAATAAGGCATGGGTGGGCCCACAAGGACCGCTCACCACCCCCACGCCCATGCCTTTTAACTAAACTTAAACCTATTATATGCCACAAAATGAAAAAAACAAACTCATTTCTACATTTTTATTTTGAAGTGAAGGAGAGCAAAAGAAGAACAGCAGGTTGAAGAGGAGCTTAGGGCATCATTTCCACCATATTAGAGGTATGTTTTTCATCTTTCTTTTCTATTTGCAATTTGTTTTCAAGTTTTTCAACACATAGGAAGGGCAGTGTGAGTTTTATTTATTTGAACTTGCAGCTCTTTGAAATCAGAAATTTTATAAAAAACAATCATGAACAGCAGTGATAGTGATAGTGATAGTGATAGTGAGGATGTTCAAATTCAAATGCAAGCAAGAAGTAGACCTAGAAATATGGCAAATACTGGGGGGTGTTCAGAGAGTGGGAGTGCAATAGGGTCAGCAAGTTAAAACCCATTTGATTGTCCATCCGAGCTCCTCAAAAAATATGCAAAAGGCCCATTTAACCCCAAAAAGCCTCTACTACAATTTGCAACAAGAGTTGATAAAGATAAGAAAAAACATTTGGGGGGTAGTAGAGTATGGGAGTGTCATTTGTGTGGCAAACAATATAGGGGCAGCTATACAAGCGTTTATTGCCATCTTTCGTGGATAGGTGGTCAAGGGGTGAAAGGTTGTAGAAAAATAACTCAAGCTATGAAAATTGAGGCAACTAGATTGCATATGGAGGGGGAGGCATTAGGTAAAGGGGTTCCAATGGAGAGTTTGCAGCCTAGTGTGGCAATGCCTACAAGATCAGTGGATGTTGCTTCTCAAGTGGGAGAGGGTTCAAGTAGGGGAAAGAAGAGAAGTAGGAATGTTGCAGATATGTTTAATGTTACAATACGAGATGGGGTTGATTCCTCTATTGCTAAGTTTTAATATGCTAATGCCATACCATTTCATGTCTCACATTCGCCATATTTTAAACAAATGTGCAAAGATATTATAGCTTCCGGTCCCTCATATGTTCCACCTAGAGAAACTAAGCTACGCACCACCCTTCTCAATAGAGAGTACTCCAAGGTGAGTATTTTGATGGAGGATATGAGACTAACATGGATGAGAGATGGCTGCTCCATAATCATGGATGGGTGGACTGATATCAAACATCGGCCACTCATCAATCTTATTGTCACTAGTTCAACAAGCTCTTATTTTCTCAGAGCTATAAATTGTTCGGGAAAAAGAAAGGATGCAACCTTCCAATTTCAGATTTTGAGAGATGCCATAGAGGAGGTTGGAGCCTCTAATGTTGTACAGGTAGTGACTGATTCAACCCGTGTGTAAATTAATTGGATTGATGGTGGAGAGTGCTTATAAGCACATTTTTTGGACCCCTTGTTGTGTGCATGCATTGAACAATACCTTGAAGGACATTGGGAAGATAGATTGGGTGAAGGCAGTGGTTGCAGAGGCTAGAGATGTGCAAATATTCATTTGCAACCATCACACTTCACTTGCTTTATTTAGGACATTTCGAAGAAGGAATTCCTCAAGCCTATGGAGACTAGATATGCCAGCTACTTCATTTTATTTGAAAGGATGATTGAGGTCCAAGAGGCTCTACAATTAACGGTGGTCAATGTAGAGTGGGGTAGATGGCATGAGTCAAGCACACCGAAGGAAAGAATTGTGAAGCAAAAAATCCTTGATTATGACTGGTGATCCACAATGAGGTAAAAAAATTGGCATTGCTGATTGTATTATTTAATTCTTAATCTTAAAATGTTAATCACTTAATTTAATTCTATGTTTCTAACTTGTGAAACATGTCCATTCTTTTTTATGATTTTAATTTTTGTAACTTGTTTGCTCTTGTAGATATGTTTGCTCCTTCATCTAGCCTATTGTGCAAGTGATTAGATATGTTGATACTAACTCTCCTAGCCTTGGAGAGATTCATGAGACCTTTGATAGCATGCTTGGACAGATCAAGCAAGCAATTCATAGCAAGGAACCTACTTTGGGATTTTATGAGGAGCATCTTAGGCCCATTGTGACGCGACAGTGGGACATTATGAACACCCTGCTTCATATGGCAGCCTGTGCTCTCAATCCCAAATGGTATGCATTGAGACCTGGGAGAGTGCCTCCATCTCATGATGAAGATGGTGAAAGAAGGCTTCATGAGGGCCCTTACAAAAATGTATTCTTTAGAGGAATCTACTATACTTCGCACACGATGGCTTGCATTTTCCAATCTTCATGATCCAACCTTCCGCAAACTAGAGGCAAGGACAGATAGAGCTACGTTGGCTCAAACCAACCCTATTGGATGGTGGACATGGCATGGGAAGGATGCACCGGAGTTGAGAGTACTTGCCATTTGTCTTCTTTCACAGGTTGCCAGTTCCTCTACTACAAAGAGGAATTGGTCCACATATAACTTCATCCAATCAGTCAAGAGGAACAACCTTACCTCTAGACGATTGGAGAAGTCGGTGACTGTACACAGTGTTTTGCGGCTACAGGATTGCCAATCTACTGAGTATCGTCAGACTCCAACCTTACGTTGGGATGTTAATCCCAAAGATGCTACGCAGATTGAGGAGGAGGATGCATAGGAGGGATTGGTTGGGGTTCCATTGCTTGAGGCAGCCCCTTCTATTGACATTGACACTGACACTGACTTAGACTCGAGGTCCGATGGCAATGCTGATTTAGACCTACCATCTGCTGATTAGGGACAGCCATATATTTTCTTAGTTTTATGTTTATCATGTCATTTCATAGTTGAAACTTGGAGCCTTTGGGCATTTTTGTTATAATTATCAAACTCTTATATGATATGTATGCACATTGTCAATGAAAAGCATTTGAATTTTGTTAATTTGTTTGTCGATTCTACTGTGAAATCTCAATTCAAGTCTAATGATATGTATTAAGCTTATAAAATGTCTATGATGAATGCTTTATCAATGTTATGCTATGAACATTTGAAATTTCTCTATATTTTTAAAAATTTCCCTATTTTTTATCAGCTGTCCCCTAAAAAAAGGCCCAAAAGTACCCCTATACCGAAAACTCATCCCGTCGTACCCTACCGTCATCATCCCCAAAACCCTATGGAGCATAGGTTTGAAGCTGTGGACAATAGAGTGGACTGTTTAGTCATGAAATAAAAATTTGAGACAGGGATGAAAGTGAAGAAACAAAAATCAAGATAAAATTGTGATTAGTTGCAAACTGGAAGCAAAGGTGATACAATCCAGATTGGGTCACTATTTTTTGAAAAATAGTGAACTGTTTGAGGCACAAATTAATTGCAATTTAATTAGAGATTAAACTGGTTATTTCTTTTTTGTATTTGAAAAATTGGCCTCAATTTCCAAGAAGCCGTTAATCCAAGTTTTTGAAAAAATCATGATCATTAAATTGTAATTACTGAACCTATGGTCTCAACACCCACATTTTTTTAAGGATTTGGACCTTGGTTAAAAGCAGTTAAATTGTGAAAAATGGCATGTGCCATTAAGATCCTTGTGGCCACAAAGACCTTAATTTGGGCTTGCCCCCAGACCCCACAAGGGGTGCTCTGCCACCCCCAGATCCCCCTCTGCTTTTGAAAAAAAAAAAATTGGCTGTGCCAGATACAAAAGCAGTGGTTCTTCCCTTTATTTGGTTTAAAATAACAAAAACAACATTTTTTCCTGTTTTTATAAATGTCAGCATCATTTTAGTTTCCTAATTTTTTCTCGACTAAATCCCCAATAATTGAATTCCATTTATGCTTTTGGTTTGCTAAGTTAATCCTTATTCCAAATAATGCTACTATGAATAGGGGACCACAGAATGAAGGCAAAAATTGTATGGGGAAGGAAATAATTTTGATTAGGTGAGGAAGGCACACAAGCAATTGACCACTATTCAAAGAATTTCTTATATTGCAAATTTGCCCTTGATTGCAAGGAATAAGACCAGCTTATCCCAAGTTGAAGTTTAGAAACCCTTCAAATCTATTCCCAGATGCTCTAATCGAGCAAAAATATTTTATAAAAAATTATATTAATCAATAATTTTTTCCTATGCTAGTGAATACCTCAGGTAAATGAGGGTGCTGTTCTTTCCAATGTTTGCTGTTGCCTGTTAACAAGATAATGACTCTTTTATCTTTGGAAAAGATTTCTACCTTCCATTGCAAACTTCATATTGTCAGTCCCACTTGCATTCACTCTTGCTGTACTTATATACTGAGATAGCCCTTTATGTTCAATGAAAATTTTTGCATCTGACAAATTGTATTTTAGGAGATAGGCTTAGTCAAATGATTTGCAGCTCTTTGTATGCTGACTGCAAATTTAATGCCATAGTCACACTCTAATGCTTGAAGAAGCTACTACTTCTATGAGAAAACAAACTAACAGTACTGTACAATTCATTACCCACTCTGAATTTGCAGATTGAATTACTCGTAATCCAATTTGTTATCAAGAGCAATCTTGTTTGGATTGGAAGACATGGTACACTAGACATTATTCCTTCTGGATTTAAACTTCCAGCATATATACTAGATGATGGGCATGTATCCATTGGTTGAACATGAATCAATGAGAATATGCAATCCCATTGAAGTTTCTAAAGAGCAAGAATTTAGACTCCTCAAACTAACTTTAGATCACTTTATCAGATCAGGCCATGTTGCATTGTATATTTGCATTTTGTTGTGGTCGACCAATGTTCAGGCAGATCCATAGCATATTCCATGCAAGCACAACCACAAATAAGCAGCAGCCACTCAATGGCAAAAGTAAAACAGTAAGAATCCTAGAAAGATGCAAAATAGGAATTTGAATTACAGAATTAGTTTGAGATTCCAGTTGAGTTCAGGTGGTCCCATCTGCACTTGAGCTTATGATGTACTTGTCCAAAGTGCCTTCTTAAGGTGTAGTTGGTATAGCTTTAGGTTGATTTAAGTGACTAGTTAAGGTTTTGTTGTTTATTAGTTATTAATAAAGATAGTTATCTAGTTACTAGTGAGGTGGTTACCGGTTAGTTTCTCTAACATAACTACCTTACCTTATGATAAATAGAGCTTGAGACTCAGTGTCTTAAGACTGTTTAATGTTAGGAGACTCTAGTTAACTTTTGGTTTGTAATCAGAAGCTGTTGAGAGAATTGATAAAAGTTGAATGCAAGGAAATTTGTATGCCTGCTTGTGTTCTTAATCTTTAGCATTGCTGGTGTAGAGTCTATGTTGTTTCTGAATAAATATGTCTTTCATTGTGTTGCATTGTCTCCAAGATCTTGAATTTACTTTAGACCTCTATGTTAGTTTGAATAAATCCCTTCTCTTCACATTTTCTTAAACGGAATCAAAGATCTCTATCACTATTCCAAGGACAGTGTTTTCATTACACAAACATGCATGCATGCATTTCAAATATCTTTTTCTGTTTGCCTGTAAATGTGTACATAAGCTTGTAAATTCTATCATCATATATTTTTCGCAAGATCCTTTTCAAGGGAATCATCCTCCCTTACAAAAGAAAGAAAGAAATTATATTAATGGGACTAGAGGTTATATAGTTAACAATATAAATTTTGTACTTATCAATCTTCTCAGAAACAATTGTTGATCATTCCTGATAGAAATTTTGGCTTGTTGGATGCTTTTTGGGCATGTTGACATAGGAAGTTCACTATTTTATTGTTTTGAGATGCATGTCTGATATTTTGGTGTCTCTAAAAGATCACAATGAGGGAGCAATGGGAAAGCCCATGTTCTCCCCATATGTACAAAAGCAAAAAAAAAATGACTACTGAAGTAATCCATAATGATAATAGTGTTTAGGAATTAAGTTACTAGTTCCTTGTAGGATTAGTCCCATTGTTGTACCAAAGGAGAATGGGAGTAGGAGTAAGAGCAACAGCGGAAGCAAGATTGGGAGTGGCATCGGAACATCCAAGGTTTGGGCCAAATGTCCTAGGTACTCAGTGGGTTATGTCTTGTACAAAAGGAAAAAATTGGCTACCAAAGTAATTCATAATGAGAGTCCTTATAGAATTGGTCCTATTGTCATACCATGTAAGATCAAGATTGGCATTGGGACATCCACAGTTCAGCCTTCTTGTCCTAGGTATCCTATGGGTACACCACTAAGATGACAAGGCCAAAACTTGGTCGAACCCAAGTTGAGGCCAGCTATTTCTAAGAGAACCCCAAGTGAACAACAACAAAAACACCTAAAATCATTTAAAACATGAATTTTTTAAACGAGAAAAAGCATTTCTTGTTTCATGCAATAACCTAAAATCTGTTTTGAAACCCTAAAAGTGACACAAAACACTTGTTTTTACTTCATTTCACAAACATATGCCACAAATGCCTTCAATATCTTTCCAAGTTACCATTTTGCAAGGTGAAGGATTACAAAGGCATTTGCTAAGTGCTACAAGAGAGAACTAACTTGCACAAAGGAGATTTATTGATCAAAGGAAAATATTTTATGAGATTTTTTTCAAGAAAAATTAAGGCTTTTAAAAACATTTTGAGTTTTTTTTCTTAATTTTTATTACGTTTAAATGCATTGTAGGATTGTATTCTTGCTATTTGTTAATTTTCTAAGTTAATGTACCTAGGTTACATTTTTTTTTTTAAGATTTTCCTCATAATTGAAATCCATTCAAATAACTACTAGTTCTAATTAAGTGGGCCCAAGGAGAGATAGACCATAGTTTGAGGACTCTATGACTCTACGAATCTTGGAAAAGACTCTTGGGACTCACGAGTGCTAGGGCTCACCAAGTTGAATCACCAAGGACTCTTGAGCCGAGTCCTGGAGAGTCCAAGCTAGGACTCCCGAGTCCTGGCGAGTGACTTGCACGAGTCTTAGAGGCGAACTCCCAAGTCCCAACTTAGGACTCTTGCCATCACTTGGAAACAATGACTATGAATGTTTAAAACTTGTTTTTTGTTTGTTTTTTCATTTGAAAGTTTGAAACTATAAGTATGAATGATGAAATTTAAAATATTAAGTGTTTGAGGATCACGTAACATGTCTAATATTAGAATTATGAGAAATTGATAATCAAATTAGGTTCTTATGTTCTTTAACTGCATTAATTTATTTTTGTTTTTTTGTAAAACTACGGCTTTTTTTCTTGTTGAGTCCTAGCCAAGTTTTTTTCTGAGTCCATGCAGAGTCCTAAGTCGAAGTCCTGTTTTGGGCTGCTGAGTCTGCGTCAAGTCCGAGTTTTCAAACTTTGAGATGGACAATTCAAATATTATGAAGCATCAACTGTGTGGAAATATGTTACAATGATCGATTAGCTTACAAATAGTGAGGCTTTTGTGGCATTGTAGTCACTACCAAATCAAGCATAAGCAGTTGTATAGTCGAGTGAAAGCTCACCTATGTGTTATGACTAATCAAGAAATTAGAGTTTGTCAAGTGCCAAAAAAGGAGAGGTTGCCAAACAAGCAAATAACGTCATTTATCAAAGTACAAGTGGAAGTTATTAATGTAATTGAAAGGAAAATTAAGATCCAATCCTTTAGCAAATAAAGTATCATGCAAGCCATCTGTAGACACTTAAAATACCCATGACCTAACATGTCTTGATTACCCATTTATTTCCCATTAATTAAATAAATCATACCAATTTACTTAATTATTTACCTTATTCCCTAAGTCCTTATTCACTTTTCCTAAGTCCTAATAACCTAGTCCACTTCCCCCTTTCACATAATTTATTAAATCCTCTTTTTCTACTTATCCACCTAAAATTAATAAAAAGAGTTATAAAATTATTTTTATTCTCCACCTTCCATTTCATAACCATCTCCCAAAATTAATAAAAGAATTATGAAATTATCTTTTTTACTCCACCATCCATCCTCTCCTCACCTTGAATTCCATTTGATCTCCACCATTGATTTCTCCATGTAAAAGTCTATAAATTGATTCTTTCTCAAGCCATTTTCATATGCAAAATTTAGTACTACATCGTTATGTTGTCAAAGTGAGTAACCACATACCATTATTGCAGCAATCTTGGAGCATAACCACCTTTGGTGCAACAAGAACCGTTGGGTAAAATGTTTTTGTTTTATTTCATTGTTATTTTTGGTTTCTAGCTCTGAGGTAATAGTTAGATGTGAAATAGGATTTGATTTTAAGAGTTCTAATCCTATTTTTATTTCACATTTTTCTATTTTGCTGCTCACACCACCTACAGGGGCTTCTCCAATAGTGATTGCCAAAATCCTTTCTTTGCAGTTTGCAACACCATCTTCCTAACAAGAAGATTCCTCTCTTTCTTCTAGCAAACAAGGCCTGTTGGATAAGGCATTTGAAAATGACGTAAGGGGCAATGCAAATGAACACAACGTGTGTTGGATTTATGCCAATAAGCTTCCTTTCAACCTACTGAGATCATCATATTAGTAGGAAATGGTGATAGCAATCAATCAAACACCCCCCTAATATATAGGTCCTAGGTATGAGTACAAGGTGCGCACAACTTTATTGGCAAAATAAGAACCATAGAAGTAGAAATCGCCAAAAATAGCCAAAATCGTGATTTTTTAAAAATCATCACTTGTCCCAATTTTTTTAAAGTGTTGATTGGGCTATAAATCATTGAAAATAACAATTTTTTTCAAGTTTAAATCGCAAAAAAACTGCCATATAATCACTAAAAAATTGCATGCATCAAAAACCCTAAAAAACGTGTTGGAGGCTGATTTTGTTCATGTTAAAATTGTAGGGGTTGACATAGATTAACTTTATTGTTGGAGGCCGACTACGACTGGAATGTCCTACGTCTCGGAAGTGTTGGAGATTTTTACTGCGAATATCCAAACAATGAATACCTCACTGAAAATTTCTGAAACTGTCTTTTACTGCGTACAAAAATCTATTAATAAACTGTGACTCAAAAGTGTTGTACATTCCATCGACTCTCTACTCACGAATAGGAAATAAAATTCCTGCACCTCATTCATTTCCATTGCCAAAATTGCATATTCCTCACCACTCGCTCGAAAAAGGTATAATTATAATAATGTATATTAATATATATATATCAATATATAATATTAATTATATTAATATAATAATAATATAATATTATAATTAATATATTAATAAACTAATATATATTAATATATTATATAATAATTATATTATAAAAATTAATATTATAATATATATAATACAATAATATTAATATATAAATAATAATAATATAATATTATAATTAATATATTAATAGAATAATAGGGCATTGGGCCTAGCTCGATTGGCTAAAGCATCCCGTCGCGAGGTCTAGTCTCCCCACTGTCCCCATGGTACCGGAGGGCGTGTTGTGCCAACGCCACCGGTCACGTGAAAAAAGTTTACCAAGCGCACTGCAGTTTATAGGGGGATGGATACCCGATCGATTCCTGCAGTCTACAAAAACATATATATATAGAATTTATATATTAATGTTATAATTATATTATTATTTATTATATTATATTAATACATAATTTTTTTAAGCCAATTTTTTCTCGATTTTTTTAATTTTTTTAAGCCAATTTTTTCTCGATTTTTTTCCCCAAACGATTTTTGCTTCTATGATAAGAACATTTTGTAAAGTCATCACTAAAACCAATCAAGGATTCATGGACTAAAACAAGAGTGTCCATCATTTCTAATAGATGGAAAGATTGTAAAAAACTTGTAATGTCCCCTAAAAGAGTAATGTTTTTTAATGTTGTCGATACTAAGGAGCAAGCAAAGGATGCAAACTTCATTTCCAAAATCCTCATTATGTCCATAGAGACTATGGGTGCTGAAAAAAGTTGTTCAAGTCATAACAAACAATGCTTAAAATTTCAAGTAACAAGTGCTTTGGTTGAGGAACAATACATGCACATTTTTGGACACCATGTACCATCCACTATCTCAACTTGGTGATGTTGAAGATTGACACAAAGATAGAGTGGGTGAAAGAAATATACATCGAGAGTGAGGTGATTTACATGTTCATGACAAACCACCATATCTCACAAGGCATCTTCGAGACTTTCTCCAATTTGGAGTTGTTGAAGGCAAGCTTATGAAATTTGCAATAAAATTTTAATTATAAATTTATGTTATCTACTTTTTTGAATTTTAATTTGTTATTTTTTTTACACTACATTAGGTTGTTCAAACTCAATTCTCATTGCATAAATTCATTTTAAGATTACTTGTGAAGGTGTGAGAAGCATTGAGCGCCATGGCCATTAGCTCAAAAGGTTAAATCATGATCTTGGATGATGATTGGTGGGCTAGTGTGGATTGCATCTTGATTTTCACCGAGCACATCATGAATATGATCAAGTTTCCTAATACAGATTGACAATGTTCGGGAGAAATATATGATGACATCTACTTCATGATAGAAAAAATAAGGGCCAAAAGGAGAATGACCCCACAAAAACATTTCTCAAAAGGGTGAAAAATATCATTGTTGACACTTGGAACAAGATGGCCACACCCTTGCATCTCCACTATTTGCATTGTCTCTCAAATATTACAGCACAAAAATGGCTCTTTCGCCTAGGAGAGTTGCACCATATGCAGACACAAATGTACAAGGTTGCATTATGTGGAATCTTCTCAACTCTACAAGTGGAGGATATTGTTAGGAATTAGTTTGGCAAGTTCACCTCATCAAAGGATCGCAACCTTAGAACTATCCAAGAAAAGTATACAGACACTCATACACAGTGCATGGAGAAAGTTATATGTACCTCCAGCCTCTTGCAATCAAAATTTTATCACAAGTAAGCATTTTATCAAAATTTTAACATTCTTATTATTCTTTCACAACTATATATAATGCTTTATAACTGCAAATGTCACATTGACTTTGTCTCCAATTTCAACAGGTTGCAAGTTCTTCTTTGGCTAGGTGGAACTCGAGTACACACACCTTTATTCACTCAATTAAGTGCAACTCGTTGGATGCAAAAAAAAGTAAAAGACTTGGTCTATGTGCATTCCAACTTGGGAACTCTTATCACATAACGAGGTCAACAACTAGCATAGGGCAATCAAGAATTAGGATATAACCCCTAAGTGTGCCAACTTGGATGCATTTGTTATATAGCTTGCCAGACACTTTAGATGGTGAGAAAGCTCCTACACATGATGTAGCTAGTGCAAGTGGCATTGCATTTGCTTGTGGTTTAAATGAAGTTGAACCATGTGATGACTTTGATGCTCTTGATGAAGAGCACGATGCAGACTTTTTGTTGTATTTACTATTTTGCAAATTAAATTATCAATTATCTTTATCACTATAATAGTATCAAGTATCAATATGTGTTTTCAAGTGTTAAAAATATATTAAGATGCAAATAATTTGCAAGTTTACAAGTATTAAATATATATTAATATACATATAATTTGCAAAAAGTCACATTTGATATTTGATACTATGATAATGATAAAGATAATTGATAATTCAATGCTATAGAATATATGTCAATTCATTACAAAATAGTTAATATATATATATCAATGTTATATCATACATACATACATATATATCTATATAGTAACATCGTACCCAACCATACTCAAACAAGCAAGTTAATATAGAAACATAGGATAACTTCTTTCACGAAGACAATTTTCTATACTAAGTTACCAAGTCCTCCATTTTTCACCTTCGTCGCTACACTGGACAAGATGAATTTAGGAGAAAAATGGAAAAGAAGTGTTGTACCCAGCTACACCCGAACATCATACCTATACCCAATCCCGTACCCAAACAAGCTACTTAGTTTAGGAACATAAAGAGGCTTCTTTCACAAAGACACTATTCTAGACTAAGTTATTGGGTCCTTTTTTTGCCCCCATTATTGTATTGAATATGACAGGTTTGGGAGCAAGAAAAGATGGGACCTAGGTTTGATCAGCCATGCCCTATATTCATGAATTAAACTCCTCTATTGATGATGAATATCATTTATTAGCATAGTGCCAAGATTTTTTACAAATTGATTCAACCCACTTAAATATGTAATGAATGTGGCCCCCCAATTCAGTATCAAGCTTAGAACTAACAATCTTCATTTGACCTTTTTTCATGTCCATAATTTATGACATGTCTTACCACAAACAGCAAACAACATTTCAGTGATTTCACCATCATTGCATTTTCACTTTTTACTATAACCATGGAAATGCCTCCATACTTGACCAAATTCAAACAAGGTTTACATTCTCACCAATCTATTCTAGTTACCAATATTCCAAAACCAGGTTCACTCATGCAATATTCCAAAATTATAAATACTGTTGTATTTCCAAGTAGTGGGTCTCTATGTCTTGTCTCCTTTTTCCATAATCCATGTTGCGGTCCAAAATGCCCATTTCCTATAGCCAGCATTCCCCTTGATCCGAATTTGTGCACGAGTTCCTCCCAGTCATCTCTCATGCATCTACTCAAGATCCCTAAAATTTCTACCTATGGAGGCATGGCCAATTTTCTAAGTCAGTAAAGGCTATCAGAGTTGTGGAGTTTCCCTTCCCAACATGGCTTTCCTCCCAAGTTCACTTTCTTCTATACTCCTATTAGGGTTTTGAACTTCCCATTCAAGCATATCTCGTGACCATCCCCTACCTTCATTCTCTTCCCCTATAGGGATATTGGACTTGTTCATCCCATCATACCACTCCAACCACTCTCACCATTTCTCATTACTCATGCTACCTACCACCTGAAATGCCAATGTGTCATTATGCTTATTCTCAACATGTGGCTCCAACTGTGGTATCGTACCAGCAACATTATTTACTTAGGGACATGGTTCCATGTGTACGCCTAACTGTGCAAACAAAGAAGACAACTTTGGCTACCATTAATAAGGTAGATAGGGTTTAAAACCCTAAGGGACCCTCACCACTATTGTCGAGGACAGTTACAATTCGCAAGGGACATTTCTCCATGCCACCCAAACACATTTTTGCACATGTAAGTACCATACCAACCACAATTCAAAGGGAAACAGCGCTCAATCAATACGAGCAGCCCGACTACATACCAGTCTTGGGATGGACGTCATTATTGCAAGTTTTAATGCCCCTTCTAGGTGTATAACAAGTTGAAAGGAAAGACAAAGGAGAACATGACAAAAAACCTCAAGCAAACCTTACCAGTAACAATAGTGAGCACGTGTTGTTCAAGCATCCATATTTGAGGATGGAAACCCACGGATTTATGGAGATCAAAGGATGAAATCCCTACAAAGCTTGCACCGGAGGATGGAAACCCTTCGACTAAAGGAGTGGTCTCACCCAAAGGTTGCATTTTTACATTAATGGTGGCGAAAATAAGTGATACCTTGTTACTCAAGACGTGTAGTAGTAAAAAATGAAGACCTGTATTTTTTATTGCTTTGGTGTGTTGTTGTTATGGCACCTAAGTTGGCTTCCCAACCTGTTATTGTAAGGGAAGTCAAAAAATCCTCATTTCAAACCTCAATGACCCTTGTAAACTTCATTTGTACTGTTAATATCAATTTGGTGTTCAAATCTGATCTATTAATCTAGCAAATGTATTAAAACTACGTTTCATCTTCATCTTGTGAGTAGTTTGCAACATTAGGGTTAAATGTTAATAGATAAAATTAGACGAGGGAATGTTCTAGGCCTACTAGGGTTGGATAGACCAGATTAGGGTTTTCCATTTAGGGATCAATAAATATGTCTAAAGTGGAACATCAGGATTTTTAGACTGTTGTGTAAACATGTAATATAATCTAGGGTTTTATGAGGTTTTGGTTAAGTATTTAAGAAAGAAATTTAAATAGCCAAAATATATTGCATAAGATCCTATTGGGGACATTACACTCTACTTGATTATTTATCCTCTTGTAATGTAGAAAAATAAAGGCCGTTACAAGTTTAAAATACAACTATATTTTAAAATGTACCCTTTAAGAATAAAAGCCATGATTATTTATTTTGTATTTTGTATTGATTTGACATATATGATATAACATTGAATTAATAGAATTATCAATTATCTTTATCACTAGCAACTATGTTTTCAGTTGTGTAATTTTTTGTTTGCAAATAATGTGTATTGTTGAAAATATGCTAGTACACAACCATACCAAACTTGGGGGAAAAATAATTGGAGCACCCATACCCAAACCAGCAACTTAGATTCTAGACATTATATTAATTCCTTCCTTTGTAATTATCTTTAGAAATGAAAACGAACTCGATTAGCACATAATCAAAAGAACAAATTTGTTCTCATATGCCTAGAGTGATATGCAACCAAATCCCCCTCAAAGGCAAAGCTCCACATCAGATAATTGTAAACTTAAACATGCATGTAACTACTATATCACTTGCAATCTTGCTCTGTTGTTTGTGTATAGTCCATACATGATTCATCATTCAACACTAATTCTACATTAGATCACAAATCAAACATTACAACAAGCCCTACAAATTATCATATGGTTTGTGAATAAGCTATCCGGTCATGTTGTGCCACATAGCAAAGAAATCATTTGAGTTGCCTCTCAACTATTGAGAACTTTCCTACAGTAAGATTATGTTTAGAGGTTAGTCTATTATTACTGACTACAAAAATACTTGTCTTCTTAGATTCTTTCTTGTGAATTGCAATATCACCTAGCCCCAACAAGTTCATCATATGTGTTTTCAGTTTTCATTAATGCTCTATATATAATTAAAAATACTAAAAATGTATATGCTGGTAACTGGCCATACCAAACCTGGGGGGGTAAATTGGCATACCCATAAACTAGCCATACCAAACCTGGGGGGAGAAATTGGCATAACCATACCCAAACCAGCAACTTAGATTCTAGATATTATAATAATTCCTTTGAAATTATCTTTAGAACTGAAAATGACCTACATTGAAACATAATCAAAAGAACAAATTTGTTCTCCTATGCATACAGGGATACACAACCAAATACCCCTCAAATGCAAACCTCCACATCAAATAATAATAAACTTGAACATGCATCTAACAACTAGTATATCACTTGCAATCTCGCTTTGTGGTTTGTGCATAATCCATACATGATTCATCATTCCACAGTACTCCTACATTGTTATACTTTGTGAATAAGCTATTCATTTATGTCATGCCTCATAGCAAAGGAATTGTATGAGCTGCCTCTCAACTATTGAGCATTTGCCTACAGTAAGATTATGCCTAGAGGTTAGTCTACCATGTTATTACTGACTGCAAAAATAAATGTTATTCTTAGATTTGTTCTAGTGAATTGCAATATCACCTAGCCCCAACGAGTTCATCGTCAGTATTTTCAATTTTCATTAATGCTCCAAAGATTGATGTATGTTTGACTCCATAGCACTCACAATTGTGTAACATTGAGGAGTTTAATCTTTGTATGGCATGCTTCTTAGCCCTCTCTAAGTCCTTGCAATTTTGGACAAGGTTTGAATGAATTGATAATTTACACAAGCAATTTGTGGATTTCCAAAGAGTCAAAATTATTTTAATTATTACAAGGGAAAATAATCCATGCACAATGCACAACCATCAATAAAATCAATCATCACCATGACATACCAACATGGGCATTTTGTGGAGAATAAATAGCCATTTACTAAATCCAACATTTTGGGACCATCCCAACATTGCTAACATGTAGGGTATCTCCATGTTTGCCCAAAAGAAAGAAAGGTCAGAAGATCTTGCATCCAATTCCAACCTGAAATGATGAAGATGAAAATTTTAAAGCAGACAAGTAGAATTTGCCACATGGAAGAAAGAGCAATCGACCTTCTCTAGTCAATCAAAGACTGAAAGTTTGGCAGAGAAAGGAAGAATGTCCTTTCTTGCATATTTCCGTAAGCGAAGATTTCAGGGCCACAACTAAAGTGACTGACAAGGGACACTCATCCTTTTCAAGGGGCTTGGTTCTCTGCTATTTGTCAGTGGCACAATGCTTTATTTTGTCTTAAGTACTTTCAGTGTTTTTGTTCTAGGGTTCTCTCTTCCTAGAACTTTCTATCATTAACTGCTGTAACCTTCAGTCCCATTGACCTACTTTTGGTCATCTTTGGACATTAATATAATTTACTTCTTTCTGCAGAGAAAATTTTCACTTGCGAAGTTTCAATTAAGAAGATAAGGGACCAACGTGTAGCCACACCCTCTCCATTCATTTAAAAAAACATTAATTAAAAAATCAAGGGGTAAAAGGTACAACCACACTTTCTCTGTCAAGGTCCCTAGGCCAAATGAAAAAAAAAAGGGGGTGAGGGATTGGCAAAATGAAAATTAACATGAGGATGTGACCAGTGACCACTCCTCCACATGAAAAAGTGGCTTCAAGAAAAAGAAAAAGATCAACCAACCTTTCTCCCATATCAATATTTGAAAGGGAGATGGGTCAGCAATCTATTTTTCTGCCATCTCAATCTTTTTATGATAAGACCCAAAATTTGAAGATCAACTTTTGGTACATGGATTAGGCTCAACTTCAGACCAAATCAAACCGAAAATCATTACATGTATCAAGATTCAAGACCTGTCAAACTACATTTACATCATAGGAAGGGGAAACAATCATGCTGGATAATGAATCATTTCATCTTCCCCAGAAATTGTTAGGGAATTTTGGATATCTGGGAAAATTTTGTTTGAATTTTGGAAATTCAAAAGAGAGAGTTTAGCAACATGAGGCAAGCTTGTAAGAAGTGTGAGTGCAGATTGCAAGGGAGATAACCAAAAAAATTGTACGTCACGTTAGGTTTAGAACATGTTTGTAACTTAGGTTTGAAAATAGAAAGTATAAGCTAAGTCACCACATTCGAATTCGAATTTGAGTTCGACAACATTGAAATTCGAAAAGTAAAAAATTCGAATTAAATTTGCCTTATGTAATTTTTTTATTTTTATAAATATAATTAATATATTCACAAAATAATAAAATATTAAATACTAAATAAAATAATAAAATATTGAACACTAAATAAGAAAACAAAACATTAAATACTAAATATTAATAAATAAACTATAAAAATTAATAAGTAAATAAAATACTAAATAATAAAATATTAAATACTAAATAAAATAATAAAATATTAAACACTAAATTAAATAATAAAATAATAAATACTGAATATTAATAAATAATAAGTAAACTTAATACTAAATAGTAAATAATAAATATTACTAAATAATAAATGGAACCCTAAAATTAAAAAACAAGCAACGGCTTATAATATATGGTTTATAACTAAGTTACCGGAATCGGCCTTTTACCCTGCCGATTCCGGGTACGTGTTGGAATCCCTGTGGATCCGGCAGGGTTCGGATTTTTTCATCCTGACGTTTGGCTTCACGAATCCGGCCGTTTTTTGGTGACGTAGCATTTTTGCAACGTGTTCAAGGCGTTTGGCGCGCGGATCGAAACTTGTTTTCTTCTGTTTCGTATGAAAAAGCGAAGTCAAAACCCTATTTCGTTATCACTTATCTCTTGACTTCGTTTTTCTCTGCAAAAAAATGCGCGCGGTTCTCTGCAAAAAAACGCAAGTGTTTGAGCACCACGACTTCTTTGGGCGACCACAGAGGACACGATCTCTAGGCAACGACCAGACACGATCTCCAGGCAGCGAGTGACGAAAACGCGTGAGGCAGGAGCAAGCAAGGAAACGTCGAAATCTTCACCGAAATCTCCAGCCACGAAATCTCCAGGTAGGGTTCGGCTCCATTGTTTTTTTAAATTTTTTTCCTTTGTAAAATTTAAATGAAATGTGTAAAACTTTAAAGGTTTAAAATTTATAAATGATAATTTTTAATTTTTAATTTATAATAGTTATTACTTATTAATATATTATGTATTTTAATTATTATTTAATATTTATTGTTTTAAAATTTAAAGTTTGTAATTGTAATTTTGTATATTTTAAAATTTAAAGTTCAAATAATCAAATATATAATATTAAAATATTTTATTATTTACAATTTTACTATTTTAAATTTGTAATATTGTAATTTGTATATTTTAAAATTTAAGTTTAAATATATACTATTAAAATATTTTGTTATTTACTATTTTTAATTTGTAATATTGTTTATTTTAAAGTTTAAATATATAAATAATAATATTAAAATATTTTATTTACTGTTTTAAATTTTTGATATTGTGTATTTTAAATTAAACTTCAATTTTACAGTTTTACTAAAGTGAAAAATTAAAATGGTATATCAATTTAATTTAAATATTTAATATTTATTGTTTAATAATTGATTAATTGTTTTTGAACTTGTAGCAGCATAATGGCAACCAGTTCTACTTCTACTGCTCGACCCGCCTTTAAAACTGACCCGAATTCACCTTTATGGAAATATGTACAAATGATACAACAAGTTAAAGGGGGAGGAACATTTGTTTGGATATGCAAACATTGTAAAGTTCAGTATACTAGCTCATACAGTCGTGTGAAATTCCATTTATGTCACATTCCTAGATAAGGAATTGCAGTATGTGTAGGAGAAAATGGTAAAGAGTTAGATCCTTGCAAAGTAGCAGAATATATTAAAGGGCAAGAGGAAGCAGATGCAAGAGTTGATCGTACCACAAACCATCCTTTTTTGAGAGGAAGAGGAAGTGGAAGGGGATCAAAGAGGCCTCCTCCTTCTCCAACACATAGTGACTTTCCTAATGTTGTAGTAGAGAGCCACCCATTTTTGAATAGAAGCGAAGAAGAAGATCTTGTTGGTGTGAAGAGAAGCAAGGGGCCATTAGAAAGAGCATTTAAGCTTCAAGCTAGAGAGCTTGCAAATCAAGCCGTTGCAAGATGTCTATATGCAAACGGTTTGGCATTTAATGTTGTAAGATCACCATATTGGCAGGATATGTTGAGAAAGGCAAGTGACTGTCCACTAGGGTACACAGGGCCAGGTTATGAGAAGGTGCGTACCACCTTACTAGCAAAGGAGGTAAAAGGCATAAACAATGCATTGGCTCCCATTAGAAATTCATGGAAAAAAACAGGGGTGTCAATTGTTTCAGATGGATGGAAGGATGCCAAAAACCGGCCATTAATCAATGTAATTGCAGTGAGCCCTAAAGGGGAATGTTTTTGAAACCCATGGATTGTGAAGGACAAGTGAAGGATGCACAATTTATTGCTGACATCCTTATTCAGTGCATTCAGGATGTGGGTCCTGAAAATGTTGTCCAAGTAATAACAGACAATGCAAAGAATTGTAGAGGTGCAGGTATGTTGATTGAGACACGGTTTGAGCACATATTTTGGACACCTTGTGCTGTTCACTCTCTCAACCTCATGCTACAAAAGTTGGGTGCAAAAATAAATTGGATCAAACAGATGCATGCTGAAGCTGAAGAGATCCAAATGTTCATCACAAACCATCAAATGTCACAGGCCATTTTTAGATCATTTTCAGCATTGGAGTTGTTGAAGGTAATTGAAACACTTCAACTTTTAAATTTTACATTTCACTTTAGTAATTACTAATTTATTTTTGTAACTCAAGCATGTCTTTTTTATATTTTAATTTTAATTTTAAATTTTTGAATAGGTTGCCGAAACCAGATTTGCATCGAACACGATTGTCTTGAGACGACTTGTGAAGGGGCGGGAGGCACTTTCTAGCATGGTTATCAGTCAAAGTTGGTCCCTGTGGAGGCAATCCAATACCAAAAGGGCAAAAAATGTAAAACGGATGATCCTAGATGACACTTGGTGGGAACAAGCAGAATATCTTCTTAGATTCACGGAGCCCATCATGAGTATGATCCGTTTTACTGACATGGATAAGCCATGTTTGGGAGAGGTATATGATGGTATTGATTCAATGATTGAGCAAATGAAAATCGTCATCAACGAAAAAGAGCAAGATCCTAATGAAACTTTCTTCAAAGAGGTGCAAACAATTTGTGTTGACCGGTGGAACAAAATGACCACCCCACTACATCTTCTTTCATTTGCATTAACTCCCAAATTTTATAGTGATGAGATTCTTGCTTTGCCATCAAGAGTGCAACCATATTCAGATCAAGAAGTTGGTGTGGGGTGTTTGAAAGCACTTGGTAGACTCTTCCCCAATCAAGAAATGGAGTATTTAGTTAGAGCTGAGTTTGCTGATTTTGTAGCTGGCGAAAATCAAAGTAGTGCTGCTTCACGTGACAAGTATAGGATGGATGCTCATTCTTGGTGGTATATCAATGGTTTTACAACACCACATCTCCAAAGTCTTGCGATCAAAGTTTTATCGCAAGTAAGTTAACTTAGTTTTTATTGCACTCTCTAAATTTATATTGTTTACTATTTTAAAAATAATAAAATGGTTAACTTCAAATTTAAAGTTTGATTTACAATTTTATAATTATAAGTTCCTCTCACTTTTTTTCAATAGGTTGCTAGTTCCTCTTCAGCTGAGCGAAATTGGAGTACATACTCCTTTATCCACTCAGTGAAACGCAACCAATTGGCAGCAAGTAAGGCGGAAGAGCTTGTTTATGTGCATTCCAACTTGCGCCTTCTTACTCATAAAAAGAATGAGTATAAGGAAAGAGGCACGAGGTTATGGGATGTAGATCCAGAGCGAACTGATTTGGATTTTTCAGCTGCCACACAATCTTTACTTTCTATAGAGTCGGATGCCCAGCATGCTTCCAGTGGAAGTGCTAGTGGGGCTGCATGTGGTTCTACTAATTTACCTACATCATCTAATGTCAATGATGATGATGATCTTAATCTTCCTGATGATCCATATGATGCCTACTATTAATTGTATTATTTTGTTTTAAATGTTGAACCAATGAACAATGAATTCAATATAATTATATTCCTATGGTAACATTCAAGTTTTGAAATTTTGATATCAAATTAATTTAGTATAATTGTATTTCATATTTGTTATATTTATGGTAGTTCTAAGTTCTGTTTAGCATATGCATGATATGTGGTATTCTAAATTTAATTCTTGTTTTTACTTTTTAGGCTGCAAATATGTCTATATCTATGATTTTTATATGTTTTATGTACGGACATACCCAAACGTACCACACCAAAAAAAAAAAAATGTCGTACCGGCGTACCCGTACCCGTACCCACGTACCCGTACCCAATTCAGTAACTTAGGTTTATAATAAAATAAAGCATAAAATATGGTTTAGAATTTTATACACAGCCGCAAGTGAGATATGAGCGGACTTGCAGGTGACAGACGGCTTCCAGAGACAAGGCCCGTGCCAATGCAGACTGCAGAGAGACGATGCCAAGAGAGAAGAATCGCAGTTTCTTCATTGACTTCAAAAAACATTCCAAAAACGAAACGCAATTGCAGAAAAATCGCGTGCAATCAGAGATGGCTGCCATGCTTTGAGTTTTTTTTTTTTTTTAAATCCGACCGTACGAATTCATTTCGAATTTGAACGAATTTCAATATTTTTTTTGAAATTCGACGAATTTCGAATTTCAAGATGATATTCGGCCGAATGCGGTGACATAGAGTATAAGTGTGATATATTGGTAATATTGCCAAATTGTTGGCGTCAAGAAGTTCTGGGTACTGATTAAATATTAGGTGTGTTTCCTCTCAGCAACTAATTGTGTGTTCATTTCTGCAAAGTCAATAGAGGAAAAAATTTCAGATTGTGAATTTTTGCTTCCACATAGTGCATGTGCACTCTCACCCAGCTTGAATAGATGATGGTTAGAGTTTTTAAGCTTCTAAAGTCCATTACAATAGGGAATAAAAAGACTTCTGAAAAAAACTGTGATCAAGATGAAGATGATTAATATTACATTTTCTAAGACAGCAAGGCAACTTTAAGTTCTACAGGGATCCCAGCTACACAACCTAACATGCCAGACAAAGTGACTTAAATGCAACCCAGTTGTCATGAACCAGGTGTTCTTGTTGACAGGTCCATCAGGATGAACCCTAGATCACAGGTGGAGTTGTTAAAAATAATGGACTCATCACAGAGTGTGTAGTATCAACAAATGTAATATGCCAGCCCAATATGCATGCAGCTTGGCAAGCTGCAATCATAGTTGCATGCGATCTCACATGTAGATTCTATTAAGATCTCTTGGGAAGCACAACTGTACAATGTACATACTAAACACGTAACTCCTCAGTATTTAGAGGACGGATTCTCCATACGTTTGCAGTATGCTACTTGTGCACATAGTTTACATTTACAGTACTAATTGTATAGTTTAATTTATATTATCTATTCCCTATTCTCATGCACTCTGTTACAATATTCTGCTATGTATGCATTTAAAGTTCTATTTTGCAATTGACTTTGCATTGCAATGATTGTTCATTGTTATATTTCTATATCACAATAACATTTCAATCTTATGCCCAGAATTTCTTGGGCTCTGAATCAGAAAAAGGAATTGCTAACTTTTTGACGATATAGAAGTCAACGAAATTGCAAACAAAGATGATCCAAAATTGAAAAACTACAATATCAAATAGTCAGCAGAAGGAAACTTGTCAAATTTGCAAAAACAGAAAAACAAAATCTACATAAAAAAATGGAAAGTACACTATAAAGCATCAACTGAAGGTTCTGAACTGTTAATTATTCTACATATAACCAAATCACTGCAATGAACTAAAAAGTCTTCTCAAAACATAAACACGACTAATTATATAGAAATTACAATTACAGAGGCAAGTAACCATACAACAATAAACTTATGCCTAAAGCAAATTAATTGTAAAATAAAATATTTTCTACATCAATTTCATGTACCATCAGCTAAAAATTACTTAAGAGGATTTTAACACAGCTCCTCAGATGGTACAACCTTTACTCACTGACTAATACACAGAACGCAATCATTGAAGTGGATTTGAACACTTACTTGAGCCAAAAGTTGCTTTTATTCTGCTTGTATGGACGGCAATCAGTAGTGATAACAGAATCTTCCACTTCTCCTTTCATACCTCCATTGGAAAAACTGGGGCGTATCTGATGATGATTAGGAATATTCCAAATTCCTTCTGCAGATTCAAATGCTGGCTGGTTCAGCCACAAACTATTACTAGTTGAAACCGATGCCCCGCCTATGGGGTTGCCACTGCTTTGGATCAGGTTACTAGACTTCTGTTGTGGAGAGAAAAGGGATGAAGGAAGATGAGTTTCAGGTTCAAATGGTGACATCAAAGTTCCCTCAGAACATGGGGGTAAAATATTATTTCCCTGTTCGAACATGCTATTGCCAACAGGTAGCCGAGGAGGTCCTATTAAATTAGGAAGGTTGCTCTGTCCAAGCTGTGGCGTCTCCCACATCTGCCATTTGAATTCTTTAAATGCATCATGTGGACAATCTAGAGACAATGATCGTAAGCCCCACGGTTCTGTAATTGGAGGAAACTGATCTCCAGTTATGTGCACTTCATCAACAATATCCGAAGGCAACAATTTGGAGATAGGCAACTCAATTGGTGTAGGTCTCTGGATAGGAGTACGTACAGGTGCACCCAAAGGAGATGAGACACAGATTGTCTGTGTGTCAGATATAACTTTGGTTTTAAGGTTCAAAAAAGAGCTGTTTAATGATTCAGAGACAGGCATTTTCGAGGAGACAGGATTTCGCGGACTTAAAAACTCTTCAAGAGGATTACCTTCAGGTGGTGCTGACTTATCAGGTGATATATTAACACGAGATAGAACAGTGTTGTCTAAATTCATCGGTTGGGAAATATACTCTGGAACTGAATTGATTGGCATTGAAGTAGTGGCTACTTTAGTAACTAAGACATTGGCAGCTGATTCAAAGAAAAAATGGCTGGAAGACAACGAAACTGGTGCTTCATTATTAGACTTTTTGCCAACCTCAAACTGAGGATCATGTTGCAATGAACTTCTCACAAATGGGGAAGTAGCTACCAAGCATGATGTTGAAGGACATGTAAGATGAGAATCCAATGAGTTTGTGTTCATTGCCACAGGAGATGATGGCTGCAGTTGAAAGCCCGCCTACAAAAGTGAACATTCAGTTAGCATCTCCATTTTCTATATGCAAGTGCCCCCCTTTTTCTATATGCAGACAACTGCATATGTAAATCACCTGAGTAAAGAAGAATCTCAAACAACAGTTGATGAGAATAACAGCTCTGACATGAACAGGCATTAGTAAATGTAATTTGTTTCATTCAAAATACTAATATGAAGAAAAGGTAGATTGCTTATTATTTACTGATACATAAAAGCTCATCTTCTTTTGCAGTTCTTGTTTTGTAATGGATAAAATTATAAATCTTTATGGCATTTTTGGAGGTTTTCCTTCCGTCAATAAGAGAAAAGCTTCTCTTGCTGGTAATTGATTTTATTTTATTCCTGGTATCATACTTTTGTCATCTCTTCTTTTTAACCTACGTTGAATTACAAGACACTAAAAAGATAAGATGAACCTAGAGTTCTTCAAATCCAAGTCCAAGCTTAATTTGACGATTCAATATCATTTATTTAGGCATGTCAATAAGAGATTCTTGCTACAATAACAATGCAGAAGATGGAAAATAAATTGCCAGATATCTTGCAACTTACATGAGGTTGCAACTGTTTAATTCCTGGACTGTTGCTGACACAATTCCCTGAAGGGTTCTGTGCTTCAACAGTGCTAGAATCTTTTTCCCCCTTACAATTCGGATTACCGAGTGCTTGTCTAGAAACACTTTCAGTTATAATGTTGCTTCCTTTCCCCTGAGATTTTGTCCAATCTGTTTTATTCCAAGCAGAACCCATGTTCTCTGTACATGTAGTGCAACCAACAGAATTGCTGCTGTCTAAAAATAAAGCAACATCACCAGAATTAGCCTGTTTGCTCTGCTTTGCCTCAAGTTTCAAATTCATTACAAAACTCTTACCAGACAATGACATAGTATTGCTCGATTGCCAAGCAGAAGTTTTGGGAGGGGATTGAAATGTTCCTTTCACAGGAACTAAATATCGAGAGCTACCAGCCTTGAAAACGCTATTAATTCCTCCCTTCATACCCTGCTCATTAGTTTTTATTCCAGTGTCTGTACTAAAGATTCTAAAGTTTTTACCACCCTTTTTAATTGTAGCAAGGAAAGGTGCAGTTTTTGGCACCTCCCTTATTTTGATTTCTCCCTTCCTTCCTATTTCTTCCTTCTTTCCAATTTCTTGTTCTTTCTTCCTCACCTCTTCTCCATCAGCTCGTGGTTTATCCTTAGGCACTCTCTTATTCTTTTCATGTACCTTATCTTGACGTTTCCTATCTGCTTCCCTCTCCCTTCTGATTTCCTTCTCCCTTTGTGCAGCAAGTTCCTGTTCACTCTCTCTTTCAGCCTTTAATTTCTCATCTCTTATCCTTCTCTGTTCCTCTACCAATCTAGCCACCTCTTCTCGCTGTTTTCTCTCTTCTTCTTCTCGCATTTCTTTCTCTAACCTAGCCTGTCTTCTCTCTTCAGCCTTTCTCCGGGCTTTTTCTCCTTTAGTTCCTTGAACATTGTATCCTTCTTCACCCTTCCTCAAGCATCCCTTTGATCCAGAACTTAATGATTGTTCAACCCCTAGAGAACCTCTTCTGAAAATCTTTCTCCAAAACCATCTTATGCAGAAGATAAAGAATCCTACAATTCTCAAGAAGAAAATAACAACTCTAGGATATGACTCACAAGCAGAACATTTTTCCCCTCCCCCAAACACATCTCCAAACATGTTATTGCTACTTCCCAAATAATTGGGACCTCCTGGCCAAGATCCCCTTAACCATGAATCACCTCCAGGCCATTCTTTTGCCCAAGGGCTATCACCCATCTTTGACTTGCCTCCAGACCATCCAGTCCCTACAGGCCATCCTTTCCCATTCCATGACTTGAGATTCTTTCCCCCATAGAGGCTTTGAACTGGAATACCAATTTGAGCTATTCCCCCTTTCAAGAGAACTGCACTTGATGGAATCCCTGAACTAACAAGCCCAGAGGCAATGCCAGGTATATCCAAAACAGGCCTCCGTGAAACATGACCGCAGTATGTACACATAAATCTGCCTCCTGCAGGCGCCTGATCCCTGTAAGCTGTCAAACAGTTCCTGCACCTCCTCGTTGCCTCCTTACGCCATTTGGCAGCCTCTTGAGCCTGAATTCTTCTCCTGTCCCTCAAAAGAGCACTCCTCCTCGCTCTCCACAACAAAAGCCGCGGCATTATGATTTCATACCATCCAAGGATAACCAGAAGCACAAAAACACATGCCAACCGAGGCGAGGTGACCTCGAACCTGAGACGTGGAGGAAGCGCCTGTGAAAGTGCCCATAAAAGTAGAAGAGGAATCACGACACACGGCAACATGGTAACAATCCGCCGTGACCACCGTGATGCCACGCACATAATACACATTATTTTTCACCCCCCTGCACTATTTCCCTACGATGCTCCAGATTTGCAGGTTAAGGACCAAAATCAAATGCTCCAAAACCCTGCACAACCCAATTTCGCCGCCTAAATTTTCTTTTTATTTAACCCTGCAATGCTCCAGATATACCAAATTTATATTCGCCGGAAAATTCTAACTAGGGCTTACTGCCTAGTTGTGAGCATTTATTCTAGGGTTTTAATATAATCGCTTTGTACCTTCTTTCTGACCATCTGCGTGGAATCAAATCTGTAACTTTATTTTACAACTGCGGAGTTCAATCTCAATGCCTGAGAGCAGACTCCAACCAGAAACCTGTGTTTACATGATTTATTGCTTGCTAATGTTTCTGTACATTTCCCTCAACGCCTCTCGATTGCACCGCTTAGAATCTATTTTATAGTTTAACAAATTCCAACGCACAAAGAGAATCGAACATTAAACCTGTTGCTCCCTGTTAAACTCGCTGACAATCCACAACACTAAAAAATATGCCCTAATGTTTCGTGTCGCGGAATGCAGGCACGCGGTTCAATGGAGAGAAGGAAGAAAAATTATTCAAAGTAAACAAAGTTGTGATAGCATCTGGTTACTTACCACTGAATCGATCGAAATGTCTTAGCACAAAATATATGCTGCTTGTCTGCCCACATATGTTACAGGCAAAACATTGAAACGCGAATAAAAAACGTTGAAATGGTCAGAAAAGCATGAAACGAAGAAGGCAGAATACAATAACATTAGAGTCTGCGTCACTCTCTTAACAATGATAATCAGATAATGCTGCTGACAACCATTATTCAGAGGTTTACTTTTTATTTTAAGAAAGAAAATGGTTTTAACGTGGACAAAGCCGAAGTATGTAATAGAGAATGTCCCGCTTTCCAATGGTTAATGGCGGTCGTTGAGGAGGTCAAATATACGTTTGTCGGGAGTGATCTGTTTGTTCATTCGTGATGTGGAACTTCTTAGGGTTTGTATGGTAATAATGACTAGGCTACAAGCTCGTTTAGTTTTTTTTTTTTAACTATTCTCAACTTCAAATTTCCCTTGAGTTCCACGTAAAAACTACCTAATTTCGATAATAATAATATTAAAAAATATTCGGTTAATTATTCTTGACAAAAATAATCGGGATTCTCTTTTTTTAATTTGATGTATAAGTATATATTTATATTAATAAAAAGATGTCTAAGTGTGTATGTAGGTTATGAGTCATCTTAATAAGTTGGTTATTTTGTTGTTTAATATTAAGTAAAAAAATATTTTGTATTTCATATTTAATTTTTAGGTGTCTTTTAATTTGATGCGGTTTAATAGATTTGTGCATTTTAAGATGGGAGAGATACTCATTAAGATTATTTCAAATTTTTTAATTATTTATTTAATAGTGTAATGGTGATTTACATATTCATGTCAATTTTTTTCACTTTTGGGTTTGTTTTGATGGAATTGTTTGATATAATTATGTATCAATAAATGGCACAAGGTTATGTAAAATTGAGTTCATTCCTCAATCCATTACACTTTTTTACACTTTTCTATTTATATATCCTCCCACTTGTTCAATCATGTCTATACATATTTCCATATTTTTGCTATTTAATACATTTATCCTTACACTTGCTCTTATACATTAGTTCACCATTCCCAAATTAGCACTTTCATGGATTAAAGTCTGGTGTTGTCCAAAATTGATGTGGTTATCATAAGATATTCACCCACATACATATAACAATATAATAAAGCAATGAAAGCGAAATAAATAACATAACATAAATTTAGAATATGGGTAGCATGATTGTCACTTTGTATTAAAAAGTTATGGCTTGAAACTTGTTAGAATTATGATAACTCTCTTCCATTATGATATATCAACCACTAGCTCTATATGCTCTTATATAAGGCAAAGGAGAGAGATAAGATTTGGAGAGTAGTTATCTAAAAAATGAATTTATTTAAGAGATAGTTAACTAGTATAACCCAACTCCTTGAGAGTAGTTAACTATTAAAACATATCTACTTAAAATAAAACTTTACTATTAATATAAATAGCATGAGGATAAGTGGGCATTAATTGATGCACTATCCATGAATTATTATAATGAATGTCTATGGATTGTTACAAAAAATATAAAACCATACAAAAATGTATGATTAATTAAATACACTAACAGCATGTCCAATGTCAATTTGCTACATGCAAGATGGATCACACTCACATGAAATCGACTCTTAAATTTCAAATTTTTAAACTTTAAATTTTGTTGCATCTTGCCCCTTTCATAATGATATTTCTCGACATATTTTATATATATTAATATTTAATATATGTATGCTAGTTCATAATCTAATTCTAACATGAAACCTAATTCTAATGGAAACCCTAATTTCAATTGTACTAATAATAAACCATAACCCTAACCCTAATTAAAGCCTCTCTAACCCTTACTCTAATTTAACATTAAACCTAACACTAACTCTGATTGTGCCTAACCCTAATTAAACCTTAACCATAACCTTAATTGAATTCTAGCCCTAACCCAACCCTAGTTCAATCCTAACCCTAAACCCTAGTTGAGTCCTAAAACTTTTTTTGTTGTATAATAATAAATTTATTATATTTTCTTTGCATTCAATTTTGTAATTTGAAATTGATTTTAGATTTGCAATTACAATGAAAATCCTTCATATTAGATTGTATATTTAAGTTGCTATATTTTTGTATGATAAAATCTTTAATAAATCTGTAAATTTATAATATTTAATTTTATAATTTTAAATACATTAACTAATAAATTTTAAATTTTTCATTAGTTTATAATTTTATTTCTATTTTATAATTAAAAAAATATTTTAGAATGACATCAAAGATTTTTTTAAATATTTTCACAATTTTTTTAATTTTAAGAATATCAATTTAGAAAATTACTTGTATATGCAATAATAAATTTAAGAAAGTTTTGATTATAAGAAATTTACAAAAGTTTTTTCATACTTAATTTTCTAAATTGAAAACTTTTATTTTTTGTGTAATAATTTAACATATTTTTTAATATATTATTTTTATAAATAATTATTATTTTGATTGAAAAAAATTACTTAAATAAATCTACATAAAAAAAAACATCAAAAGATTTCCTTGTTTTAAAGAAATATTGAATATTTTTTAATTTTAAATCTATTAATTTAGAAACCTACTTTTATAAATTTAGAATATTTTTTTATTTTTATTTTTTATTTTAGAAACTCTAATTATTTCACTTGGTTTAAAGAGATATTGAATATTTTTTAATTTTAATTCTATTAATTTAGAAACTTACTTTTATAAATTTAAAATAATTTGTTTATACTTGATTTTTTAAATTTTTTAAAAAATTGAATATTTTTTAATTTTAATTCTATTAAGATTAAAAGCATAAAGTTGTGTAGAGCCAACTCTAATGAGATGTGAAATTTTTTATAGTAATTTTTTTTTTTTTCAAATTTTTTGTGTGTATTTATAAATTGAAACTTTAGTGCATGGATATATTTTTTTTCCAATTTTGATAAATATATATTTTTAAATAAATATTAAAATGTGTGTGAATCAAAAGAATGTGTGTCAATTTTTATATTAAATATTTATCTAAAATGGAAAAAAAAAATTATACCATTCTTGAAATAGATTGTTTTATCTAGTTGTATCATATTTTTTTTATTAGTTTTAATATTTTTCCATGGCATATAATCAACTTAATATTTTGTGTTAATAACCTATTTTTAATAAAAATTAAAAAAAATATATAAATAATAATTAAAAATAAAATATAAATAATAATTAAACTATTAAAATAAATATATTTTTGAAAACTACACTTAGGGATCTACAAAAAGGTATTTTTATATATTTTTTTAAATATTATTTACATTCATAGGAGTTATTGAAACTTCAAGATTTTCAAATAATTTTATTTTTTTAGTAAATTGGACTCAAAGTGGTGCTTCATATACTTTTAGCCAACAAATTTTACTTGAGAAAGTTGTGAAAGTATTTAACTTAGCAAATCATATATTTGAATAAAATTGATTTTTAGTTAGAAATATTTAAATCAAATTGTACTGATAAGTTGGTTGAAAGTGTGACACAACTTTGTGCTTTTACCTTTAATTTAAAAACTTACTTTTATAAATTTAGAATATTTCGTTTATAATTGATTTTTTTTAATTTTAGAAACTCTAATTATTTCACTTGTTGTATGTATGTACATACATACATATATATAATACTCCAGCTCTATTAAAGTTCACAATAGAATGTCAAATATAAAGAAGGATTTGAAGAATTTTTTTCATTTAAATAAATCATAAAATACATTGCAAGCATTCACATTCTTTAAAACATTAAACCCTTAAAAAGAGATAGACTTATGTGTTTTGAACAAAACAAGAAAAATACATGCAAGGATCTTTTAATAATTAAAGAAGGAAAGAAGGTATCTAAACATCCAAAAATGAGCAAACAGGTTAATGGGACTATAAAGGTATGATATTTAGAGAAAAATATAATGAAAGTAAGGGTGTGCATACTGACCCAATTTAAATTAAGAAAGGAGTTAGGCATTTTAACTAAAAGCAATCTAATGCATTTGCATATTTTTTCAAAAATAGTAGAGCAAAAATATTTGAAGCTAGATATTTGTTCGCATATTCTTAGAGAGCAAAAGTCTATAACAAGAAAAATCAACTTATGCAATATCTATTAGGAATCAATTGCATTCAACACAAAGAATTTAATTAACAATTTCTAGATTTGAGGAAAATAAGAAATATTTAAAAATTCTTGACATGGGAATAAAGAATCAGAAATATAGTATAAAAAATTAGTTTTTTAAATAGAAATAATATTTGTACATCTTTACTCTTCCATAAGTGCAGTTTTATTAATAACACTCCTCTCAAAATCTATACTACATTCATCTTTTCTATTTTGTAACAAGGGAAAGAAATATCAAGGGCATCATAAGCAGAGAGCTTCCTTTACACATCAATAAACAATGGAATATGTTGCTACCATGATCAATTGTCAAACCATGCTCCTCTAGATCGCATAACTGCGTACCCCTCACATCACAAATCGTTATCTTTATCCTGTCAGGCATTCTGCAATTCAATTTTACTCAAAGACTTATTTTCCCTACAATTGGAAAAACCTGAAAAGATAATCAGTAGATATCAAAGAGAAACAGTTTAGCTTTCAAATATAATGATCAATACTTACTGAATCGCACTTTTTTTCAACAAACATTGAAAAAGATCAAAAGAATTGCATTTCCCTTTCCCTCCCTGAAAGATCATCATTGAAACTTACATAGTGAATTCTTCCATATTTTCTCACAACTTTCTTGAGCTTTGTACACAAATCTCTTCAGACAAAACAATTTAAAAGCTCAAAATTAATTTATCCTCACCTAAGCACTAAGTTCAAGAAATTTATGTAAAAATATGATAGACACTACAACTTTACATCAATTTGGAAACTCCTACAATCAAAAGAGCCAAAATGAAAAGAATACAAGAATCACAAATTTCCTTAGGATAGCTCACAATTTAAAGCTTTCAAAACATGAAATGGCTATGCATGGGAGGTCCAAAATCTTTGCAAAAATTTTGTTATCCAGAGATGAGCTATATTTATTGAATGAGGCAACACAATTTTGTTATTCATATTGTTATTAGATTTTTGCACTATGTTTAATTAATTTACAGAGTGACTAGTATGATTTAAACTTGTGACAGATGTAGTGCGAACCATTGTACAAACCATGTATATTTTCCCTCGTTTAACTATGCATGAACATGCATGCTCATCTTTTATGCCCACACACTATCACACAACCCATATGATCCCACGTAACCAATTGCATATCCATAGAATAAAATCCTAGTTAAATGTAAAATAATATACAAAAATCTCGCCTACTCGCTTGATAGAAACAAAAAGACCCCACAAATTCTCCCCATTTGTATTTTTTCAAGGCCTACCTTTACTCCCCATCGATGAAAAGCATGAACACGAACATGATTTCCTTGTTTCCTTTGTGAGAGAAACCCAAGGAGACGAAGGATGAAGCCCACCGTTCTTCTTTTAAAGAGAACATGCAACTCTTCAGCTACTGTCAGTTTCATTATGATTCTAATGATGGTTTGTTACACATCGCAGACCACTTTTCCACTATCATCCAAGGAATACCATTTTGATTTCCATGCATTTATGCCAATTCCACTACCTGTCCATTGCAATCTCCTCCACATCCTATTGACTGCCAAGTGCACATTATTTTAAATGCAGTTCCAAAAACTTAATACAAGTTTCTTCCACCCTTGTTGTGACTGTAGAATACCTCTCGGCGTAATTATGAATTGGTATTTAAAGGCACACAATGTGCATCATTTCACATCCAAACACTATCAAATATCAAGGACATGTCATGTGTATTTATGTAGTATTTATTGTAGGACTTTTGATTTGGAGCATTAACAAAGCGATCGCATGTGGTTGCTTAGCTAAGTTTTCCACTTAATTTTTAGAGTAGAGGTGGTCCAATGTAAAAAATTATTCAAACACAAAAGATCGTTCATAATCTTCTCTTATTATGTCAAGTTGCTACCATTTAGGGATTGGAATTATAGATATAGATTAATACAGGATAAAATAATGCAACCACCACAAAATAAAAAAAATGTGTCACATGGTTACACATATTTCTCTACCTCCTTTTTGGCACATATTTGTTATTTTTAATTTATAAAATTACAAATGAAAATTTCTTAAATAACCAAAAAATAAAAATAAAAATGGGACCACTAGCTCCAAAAAAGCATCCTAAAAAAATTGAGCAATGGTTGCTAAATAAAATTAGCTAAGCAACAACAAGGGATCGCTTTGTAAAAGGAACTCAAATTTGCATCATCATTCTAGATTTGCATGACTTAATATTATTGTCCTTGATAATTTCCATGGCCATAAAGTGATCAATCTTTCTAGTGCTTATCCTAGAAGAACTTAACCCTATTGATCCAACAACCTCCGTGATGTATTTTTCAATACCACCAATATTTAATGACTAGCTAAATGCAAAGAATTATGTGAATCATACTTCAAAATAATGTAGTCTCAAATATCAAACCATGGGTCACAAATAAAATATATGCTTACAAAAATGACTTCGAGCCACAAGATCAATCTATACTAAGATATTTTTCTACATGGAATCACAAGGAGTTGACATTTGAAAGGCACTTACTTTTATGTATCCAATAAATAAAATTTGTACTACTTCAAATTTATTCTTCATCATTGTTCCTAGAGTTAATTCCTTGATTCCTTTGCATTTAATTTTCTTAAATATCATTATTTTACTCACTTTTATCATAGGTATCTAATTAATTAATATTAATTGATTTGTATGCTTTATTTCTTGTATTTATTTGATTAGTCTAGATTAACATTAAGAAAAATATTATTTTTCTTTACATTCAATGAACCCTTCTAATTCATACTTTAGGGTTTTAGATCTATAATTTTCTTATTTTTATATCTTATTATCAACAATGATCTTCCTTTTATCCTTGTGCTCCAATGATGCATTCGTAGGCTAGGTTTTGTTGTGCCTATCTATATACCTTATATTTAACTCACCCTACCCACCCTTATTTTTTCTTAAGGAATTATATTTCACACTTGTTACAAATATAATTAAGACTTGATTTCTCACATATATTAGATCATACCTTACTTTAACCATTTACCTGCATATATTAGGACATTTATATTTAATTTGTTGAATATCAACCCTTAAAGTGTATTTTGTTGCTATGTCTTTCACAATGGCTCTTTTTTTGTATTTCTACTTAGTTGATATGCATGCTTAAATTTTAGACTTTGATAGCTTCTTACATTTTATTACACATAATCTATTTTCCCTTGATATGTTTATGAAATGTTATATTAAGTATAGGGATATGTTTTCTTTGGAGGTTTTATTTTATCACAACTCATATGTTCCTCCCTTCATGGATTTGATTAGTGCTCATTTGTGCTTATATAATACGCATTTCATTTATCTATGGGCCCACTTATAATCATACGGATTTTGATAGTGATGAGTACCTACCTAATGAGGATATACCTTATGAAACATTGTGTAGGATGGACAAAGATGACATAGTTTTACCTCCTTCACATATACTTGACATGGTTACACATTTTTATGGTAAATATATTATATGTCATGATATACCTACCTCCATAAAGTCATTTTCTTTGAATATAATACCTTATTTTATCAATGATAATATAAATAATGATGATCATTTTCTATATCATGTGTTTAACTTATGGGCACTTATAATGTAGATATACATGTCTTACCTTCACCTACATATAATGATGATGCATATTCACCCATTCCTAGTGATATACTTATTATTATGGATTTCCTATCTATGGTGATTATCCTAGAAATGAGATTTATGATGATTGCACTTCTTCCATCACTAGTGATATGCCTTGTTTACATTCACATGAGGTCATTACCCCCATATAGTCACATAGTCTATCAATAGTGTGTTTGATAATGAACATAGTAATACTTTCTTTATCTTATTATGATGTGGTAGATAACTTTTTGTTAATTGAATATTAGATAATTATTATCTTTATATTATGCTTAGGTTATACTTTGATGCATTCATTCAATAAGAATTTGATTGAGACCTAAACAACATGGTTTGATTCATGTAATTTTTCAAGTACAAATCCTCACGTGCTTTACATATCACTTTACTATGGACCCCGAGGCATGTTTTACTCATGACTTTCATTATTCTAGTGGCTCTTCCTTAGTTGGTCACACTAACTTTTCTCTACATCATGATGATATACAACATTTTTATTGAGACAAACTCATGGATTCTATCATGTGTTATTTTGATGTATCTTTGAATGATTATAAAGTAAATTCTTCAAAACCCTCTATTGAACAAATATGAGTTAGAGAAACCTACTCAGAGGAAGAACAATAGAGTATTTTTGCAAATTTTACTTGTAATATGCAAGGATAATGTATAATTAGTTGACGATACATGCTTTGCATTATTTTCCACTACTACATATGATATGATGCATACACTTACCATTTTTAGGAAATAATGCATTCAACCCACATTCTTAATCCATTTCCTACATAACCCCAAGAGAGAAAAGCATGTATACAACTAACCATAAAGCATAGATCAAATAGACAAGCCACAAGATAACACAAGATATACCCTAGGAAAACCCTCAAGAGGGAAAACCCGGCCTCCAAAAGCATCCATACCCCATCATATTATTCAACAATAAAGCAATATAAGAGTTACAATGAATACAGGTCTGAAGCATCAAGCTTCTCAATGCATCCTCATGTTTCCAAGCATGAATCCACACATCCCATGCCATGCTTCACATATGCACTCCTCAGATAGACTCAATAATGATAGCCCACTCACCCAACCAACCTTAAGCACTAAACATGTGCTTGATTTTATAGATACAAGATCACAAAAATACAACCAAGTCATAAGATAAAATCATGTGCCACAAAAACCGTGTGAACACAAAACCACTAACCCCTTATTTAATATTGGGTACTAATTTTTCACTTTACTAAATATTTCCCCTTGATATTAAATTATTATCCCATGTCTTCCACACATTGAATAATAATACAATGTTATAATATAGAACAAATTGGACCCCAAATAATTACCTGGTGTGATTAACCACACCACCTAGGTGCATCACAACTAAATAATTATTTAATTACAATATTATATATATATCAAATTATGCAATGGTGTACAACACCATATCCCAACATTTTTCCACTTCTTATATACATTGCATGAGGGATCAATGAATGAAATACATCATCATAATAGCCATACATGAAAACCACATGAATCTATAACATGCTCTCGTGCTTCATCAAGATACCTGTAATAAGAATAAAGTGACCACCATCTCAAGCAAGAACTCCTCTCAACCTCCAATGTGTCGCCTATGGAAGAAAAAGAACATGCCAAGGTGAAGATGCACCAATCCAAGAACACAAGCATCAAATCTAAGTGATAACAAAGGCTCTATACAAGTCACTATCAAGTAAAAACCCACATGATTGAAAATAGCATCCACAATACACGCTAATACATCCAACCATCCATACCTTCAATGTGTCAGATACACCAGTAAACTTATGTCAATAACATATGCAACCCATAAAATACAATCAACCTTCATGTATCAAACTTGTCAATGAAGAAAATACATATCCAAGAACTCCCACTGCATGGGTAATTCCAAAACATATCAAGTCTACCAATCAACAATATATCAAGATGTGATAAATAATCAACAATGAAGTACAAGAACAATAATAATGATCCACACATGCAACACAAATAGCTACATAATATCTCACAACATGTCGCCACCATCCTCCCAAATCATATGAGCATAAACCTCCAAGAAGGAACCATGAAGAGAGAAAACCTATAAACCATAATATGTCCTTCTACCGACACCTCAAAAGTGCAACACTATGTCAAGTATGATCTCCTAACAACCCCAAATGAAAAGCCTCAACAACACCCAAACAACGTTCAATCTCTTAGATCAAACAACATATGAATCAAGTAAATTCCAACATGGATGTAAGCCTCTCTAACCAAGGAAATCAAACTCAAAGTAACCATTCCCAAATCTAGAAATCATCCCATAAAACATCTCCTAAACTCCTCATCAACGAATGATAACATAAACCAAATGCACAAGGAGATAACCATGCTAAGCATCCCTCAAATGAATCCTCCAGAACTAACTATCCATAGCTCAAGATCCATATCTATTAAAGATAAAGCATATAAACTCATGCTAAACAATCCAATAAGATTTCATATTTGTTATTGCATGTGTGTGTTTTATAGGTAACTTCATTGAGGATGTTGGAAATCTTAATCTTAATCCAATAAGATTTCAGACCCATTTTTCCACCATCTACATAATGGTGAACCTGATGTGAAATGCGTCCATATTTTGCGTGTCTTAAATAACATTTTGTATTGACTATGGGGGACTTTGTCTTTTGGATTTCGTTTGCTACAAATAAGAATTTCACCAAATGGGTATTGTAGACACTAAAAATTGACCACTTGTGCTTGGCCAATTTACCCCTAATTCAACTAATGCCATATCCTCTATATTAATTAAATAATACTCTATTATTTAATTAATATTCATTATCCCTTACCCCTTCATCCTAATTTATTTATTTTATCATCTTTAAATCCTAGCCTAAAGTAAATAATTACTTTTAATTATTTATTCCCATCACTTATCCCTTTCCTCCAAAAATTAAATAAATAATATATTTATTTAATTCCCCTCATGTCACATCCTCCATAACCCTTTTCTAATCCTGATTAATTTGCATAATCCTAGATTAAGGATGTGCACATTCCTAATCCTTGATTAGGGAGGTGTCACATCCTCCATAATATGCAAGTGGATCATTAATCCCCATTACCCACCTAATCATTTTCCTAATCTCTCACTTGCACAACCTAATCATTGATTAGCTATCATAACCTACCCCTTGGTCAACTCTCCCCATCCCCCAAGGAATTTTTAATTCCTTTTTGTCTTCCCAAGGTCCTTTTGAGGAATTTTTAATTCCTCTCTCATCCCCTAAGGAATATTAAATTCCTTTTCTCCTTCCCAAGGAATATTTAATTCCTTTTATCATTCTCATGCACATTAAAAAGGAAATTTTAATTTCTTTGGTCAACTCTTTGATCTCAACCCTTGATTCTCTTTCAAGAATCAATCTTGGCCATCCATTTCAATATCCCTTGCTAAATGACTAACACTTAGCCATTTTTGCATTCTAACCATTCTCAACCATATGCAATCACATTCTATCACATTCATCCCAAACCTTCAATCACCATAGCCAAATCCACCATCCTTGCATCCAAATCAAGCAAAATTAAGTCATTATGCTGCCGAAATCATCCTAGACCACACATATCAAGTCATCAAAGAGGGAAAACAACTCCATCAAGCTCATATGAGGTGAAATCGGTGTTATTTTCATGTTCTTGTTTTAGTTTCATCTTTAGCCCAATCTTGAGTGTTTTGTTTTGTTTTTATCTTCTTGCTTGAGTTTATTTCTTGCATTTTAAATGGGGTAAAAACATTGCACACATTTCTAGCATGCTTGGTGGGACCCATGTCATGGGTCTGCACTTTTACGTTTGCTATTGTTTGAGTTTTGCAAGTTCACATTTTACACGTAGGGGTGAATCCGCCCTAACAGGCGAATTTGCCTATTATAGAGGCAAATCTGCAGCCAACAGAGATGAACTTGAATTCACCCTTCTGTGAAAAGGGGTGAATTTGAAGCTAAAGGAAAATTTGCCTGTTACAAAGGTGAATTTGCAGACTGATAGGAAAATTTGCAAAAAGGTGAATTTACGAACGAGTGAATTTGTAAACGGGCGAATTTGCAAATGGGTGAATTTGCGAACATGCGATTTTGAGCAACAGAAATAGGCAAATTTACCTCACATAGAGGTGAATTTGTGGTATTCCCGAAACTTAAGTTTTTGACTTTCGGTTCTGATTTCATTTCATTTCCAGGTATTGATTTGCTAGCCTGTCTATCTATGAGTGTGCCTTTTCACTAATCATTTGTGCAGCGATTGTCCCTCATTTGTCTAAGACCGGTGGTGTTAAATTACTGATGTATTTTATGCAAGATGATCAGTCGAAGACCCCTTTAGTTAATTTGTCTGTTGATTTTCATACTAGGTAGGCACACGTAGAATAAATTAAAGGGTCAATTAACATTGTTTGTTGTGATTGGGAGTAAGTTGTTGATGTATCCACTCCTCTTGTGCCTTTTGGCGATCTTGGGTGACGAGAAATCGCAGTTTGCTCTAGTCTAGTCTAGTCTACCCAAGAGGTGCTAGTGCATCTAAGCTCTCCCCTTGCGTTGTGTGCGAGCCTGGGGACCAACCAAAACATCTAGTATCTTCTTCCTTTAGCAGAACTTGCTTGGGATTTCATCACCCAAGGGATGATTCCAACCACGTGTTATTAGTGGGGCATATAAAGGGGGAGAACAAAAGTTGTACCCCAATCCAGTCACATCGTGTTTATCGAAGCATCAAGGCTAGGGTGATACCTAGATAAGACGTGCAGAGTTGGTTTGAGTTTCCAGCACCTCGTTGGGGCTCCTGACTCATGCTTGTGACGGGCTGGTGTTCATAGTTGTGCCTCATGTACCTTATGTATATCAAGGACGCATGAGATAACCTTGTATAGCCTAAATAAAGATCCATGTTTTAGTTGCAACTTGGTGTAGTGCAAGGGATGCACATCATACTCCAAAGTTACTCATCACATACTCCCTTGGGTCGAGATAGGAATCCTTATGATGGACTACGATATTCCTCAAGTGAGAGTGTGAAGGTGAGCCCGTGGCATTTATTGATGACCCTGTGCCACTGGAACGCTAGCTATCTACCTTCGTGAGAAAGGGTGATCCAGAGAACCACCCTGGTATCACAGAGTATTAACCTTGGGTTGTCCGCTCAAGGTGGTGGGCCTACATCAAGTTTGTAAACTCGTATCACTAATTTTTAGGATTGTGTTGTTTGGAGTGTCTTCATTGTGCGATACCATTGCTTTAATTTTCAATTGAGTCAGTCCAGCCTTTTTGCCTATTGTTTGTCATGTTTTTTGTCCTTTGCCATAGTTAGCCCCTACCTTTAGAGGCAAATTTTCCCCTTACAAAGGCAAATTTGCATTGTGGATAGACGATTTTACCCTGTAAAAGGGCGATTCTGAGTCTGAGTCTTGTCTAGGTCATTCCTTTGGGCGAATTTGTCTTTGTCAAAGGTGAATTTTCCTATGAGTCCCTTCTTAGGTGACTCTGTTTTTGCCCATTCCTTGGAATAGGTGAGTCTGCATTAATCCTTATCCGTCAAATTCGCCCATTTCCCTAGAATAGGTGAATTTGCATATCAACTTAGCCTGTTTCCCCTAGAATAGGCGAATTTGCATAGCGACTTAGCCCGTTCCCCTAGAATAGGTGATTTTTTCATCCCCTTGGGTGAATTTGCTTCTAGTAGGGGCAATCTTTTCTTCCCATCCGAGTCCTCCTCCGTTGAATTCACTGGTTCCCTCAAAATAGGCGAATTTTTCATCTACTAGGACGAACTTGTTGTCCACAGGGGTGATCCCATCTTCAGTCTAAGTCTTCTATCAGTCCTTATCCGTCAAATTCGCCCATTTCCCTAGAATAGGCGAATTTGCATATCAACTTAGCCTGTTTCCCTAGAATAGGAAAATTTGCATCATGAATTCGCTCGATTCTTGTCTGTCCTCAGACATAGGCGAATTTGAGTCACCCAAATAGGCAATTTTTCTCAACATAGAGGTGGATCTATTTTCCCTGAATAGGCAAAGTCGTGACCTGAAGAGGCAAATTTGTGCTACACAGAGGCGAATTCATTTTCCATACAAAATCCAGAGAGTCAATCCTTCTCATCACAATTAGCCTGCATCTTTCCAAGTCCAAAATCATAATCCAATCATTTATTCTCTTCCTATTCATCCCCAAACTATCAATTTTTTTTAAAAAAAACTAGGAATTTATTTACCTTGACTTGTTGGGGTCATAACTTTCTACTCGATGCTCAAAATTCAAATCCATTTACACCGTTGGAAAGGTCTCCAAGAGAATTATCAATCCCTAAAAAAGAGTGCCTTTAGCAACCCATTTTTAGGAACATCACAACTTTCAACCCAAATTCTGCTCTGAATACCTCCGAAAACGCAATTTACTAAAACATAGAAAAAATTTGAAAAAAATTGAAAAATTTGAAAAAATTTGAAAATTTTGATTTTCGATTTTTCTCAATCCTATCACTCCTGGACTATTCTAGACCATAATTTGAGCTTCAATCTAGTCCTAATCTAAGCTTCCATCCAATACCAATATGAGATTAATATACATCCCAATCTGAGCTTTAGTCCCTCCACATCCAAGATCTTCTGATATCAAAACAAATCTTAAGATCCCTTCTTACAAATTCTTCTAATCCATTTTATTTATTTGTCGTCATCTATTATTTTCTTCTAATCATCTATTCCCATCTTTTCAATCTAAATCCATCCAATCCAACATCATGAATCCTTATCCTCCTCCCGCACAACAAATAATAGTAGTCAAGGGAAATCCCAGTTATGTTGATGATGATAATGAAAATATTGTTGATCAAGATGGGTATGATATAGATCCCCTTGATGCTATTATTACTATGAAGCTTTCCCCAACCATTTTCTAAAATCCAATCACTCCTCTGAGCTATCCTATCACACCTTCATCCACACCTAATAACAATCCTTATGCTGCCTTTGACAAGGGATATCCAGATCTTCCCCATCCACATATTCATCATATCCTTCATCCACATCTCTCTCTGATTCCACATTCACATCTTCCCAACTTAATCCACCATCCCAATATCCCTATTTTAATCCATCGTCCCAGTCTTCTCACCTTAATCCACCATCCTAATATTCTTATTTTAATCCACCATCCCAATACTCCTATCTTAATCCACCATCCCAATCTTCCCAACCTAATCTAGCATCCACATATTCCTATCTTAATTCACCATCCACATCCTCCTATATCACTTCATCCTCCATTCCATTATATTTTAATCCTCCCTCCAATCCTCCATCTAATCTTGATCCACACACCAATCCTAATCATCTACCTCCTCTTAGTACTACATCCAATCCCATCCACTCATCTAATCCTAATCCACCAATCTCTAATCCTAGTCCTATACCCATCCATAATTCTTCATCCATTCTTGTCACCCCACCTAAAACTACAATTCCTAAGGACATCATTTTGGATGTCATCCAAAGACTCATGACAAAGAAGACATCCTCAAATCCACATCCTGAAGTCATGGATACATCCAATACCACTCCATCATGTATGGCCACCAACGATGAGGCCCTTCCCCATCCCACACCTATCATTATTATTACCACCCTTAGCACCACTCAAGCTATCGAAACCATCTAACCCGTCAAACCCATTGAATCCCCATCTCCTACTCCTAGCACCACCCAATCCATTGAAGACACCCAAATCCAATCCGCTCCCCCTAGTCCTGGTATCATCGAAATCTAATCCCATGACCTTCATGAATCCTCCATCCTCCCATTTCCCCCAATTGAGGAGTTCCTCGAACACTCCTCCATCATCATGCCTCCCACACAAGATAAGCCATGCCAATATCTTGATCCAAAGCATACTAGCATATCCCCTCCTCTGAATCAAGATCTTGCCATCCTATCTACTCCATATCTAGATCATGTTCCCCCATCCATTCCATCTCATGATCCCTATCCTCAATCAAGTCATGATCCTACCATCCTATCTACCCCATCTCAAGATCATACTAGCTCATCCACTCCATCCCTTGACCCCCTTTGCACTCAAGATCCAATCACTCCACCCCATGATCCCTTATCACCTCCTCCTCCAAGTCAAGATCCTCCCATCCCATCATCTCCATCACATGATCCTCCATTGTCGCCTAACCATACCATCCCAACAACACTTTTATATCACCATGGTACCATTACACTTGTCCATAGTGGTCTTCTTGTGGAAGAAAAACAAAGGATATACACCACCCACCCTCCACCTAATAATAAACTTGCATCATGTTTCAAAAATAACAAGCATCCTACCATAGATCGAATGCTCAAGAGCATGAACTATCAAGGAAAAGGTTTAGGACTTCATGAGCAAGGTATTTTAGAGCCCATCCAGGTCAAAGAACAACCATGTAGAGGTGGTCTTGGATATATCTCTCAAGACCCACAATCCAAAAATGTTGGTACAACTTTTGTACATCCTAAGCGAGCCTCTTCCAGAAGGATAATTGGATCTTCCCATCACTCCACCACACCATTTTTCACCCTCCCCCCTCCTCCATCATATCACCTCAAAACAACCATCCATATTCCTCCTTCATCCTCTAGGTCCATTTTGGGTTTTTATGTCCCTCCATCCACCATCGCTCATCCTCCATCTACTGCATCTATTTGGGGTCCTTATGTCCCTCCATCCACCATCACACATCATCCATATACAAATTCCATTTTGGGCCCTTATATCCCAAAATCACCTCCTCCATCTCATCCATCCATCACCTATCCCTACTACACATCATAAACATCCTAACCTCATAATCCTCGATCAGGATCAACAAAGGCACCCATCCCCGCATGCTATCTCACATCCTCCTTCCACACATCATCATCAAAATCCTACCTCTATCACTCCATCCACGTCCCCTCCACATCATCCATCAACTAATACCCCTCCTACTGCTATTAAAAGCGATTTGGGTGCCAAAGAAAAAATGCAGAAATCTAAACATCCACATGAATCTAAAGCTCCTCATGTCCCCTTAAAAAGACATGTTGAAGAAAAGAAAAAGAAAATCCAAAATCCAAATCAATCCCAAAGGATACAAAGGCCCACTAAAGAAAAAATCAAAACCATGTGGATCCCAAAGAAAAAAGATGCAATGCATTCAAATGAAACATTTGTAACAACATCCAAAGTTTCTAATCTAAAAGCTAATGATTCACATCCTCCATCTCCTAAATCTATTTTGGGTCCTTATGTCCCAAAATTCACTATCCCAACTCCTCCATTATCCCCACACTCTCCATCCATTCATCCTCCTATCCTTTCACATCCACCGCCATATGTGCCAATGTTGGTCTTGAACACATTTCCCCATCACACATACACTCCATCATTCCATCCATACACTTTCTAATACCCCATCCATTATCCCACATATCTCCCCCATCAAATCCCTTTAATCCATTCTCTTACAATATCCATCCATTCTAATAAGGTTGTACCAACATCCAATAGTCGCTTCAAACATGGGCTCTTATTACCTCATATGGAACTTGATGCTTGAGTCCTTCATCCATCCCCTTTATCACATATCTTCCAAATCCATTTACCCGCATCCCTATCCTTATCCACCTCCATCCACATCCTATCCAAAAAATCCAAAAAAATCTAAAAATCCAAAAAAATCCAAAAAATCCAAACAATCCAAAAAAATCCAAACAATCCAAAAGAATCCAAACAATCCAAAATTCCAAAAAAATCCAAAGATGGTAAAGCGAAATAATTCGTCCAATGGTGAAAACTTGGCAAACAAGCGCCTTGGATAAGTACCATGATGAAAACTTGGCAAATAGGCATCATGTGTAAATCCCCCATCCAGTTTACTTCCACACTTGGGGGCAACTACATCCCCTTCACCCATCTCCTCCATCCCACCTATCGACACATCCTACCTATCATATCCCTTTTCTCCCACTCCCTCCATCCTCCTTGCGATCTTGATATAGATAGGGGAAAATGTATATACATTCTTTGGACACCTCTTGGAATACATTCCCCTCACCCATAGACTATTGTATTCCTTATGCTCTCTATCTACCTTTTTCATCCATGCATCCTATCCACATCCATATACCTTCCTTATCCATCCATCATGCTACAATCCATCTCCCTTCCTTATTTATCCATCCTTCTATTTTCTATCCCTCCCGCCTCATCATACATGACAAATTTACAATGGGGCATGTTCTTATTACTTTGTGACATAGTCCTTGGAGATATCAGCTATCCAACCTATCACCTCTTCCATCTCCCTATCATTATCTCTACATCCTCCTTCCATTAATCCCTCCAAAACCTTTATCCCTTCATACCATGATCCTTCCATATCCCCATCCTTACCTTCTCATCCCTCCATCCACTAATCCCTTGTCATCTTCCCATCCATCTATCCATCTAGTAACCCCTTTCATCTTTCCACATCCTTATCCCTCTATCCATCCATCCTAGCCCATTTCTATCTCCCCATCTTTATCAATCCATCAATTTATCTCTATTTTCATTTCATCTCATAATCCCTTGTCATTGGTATCTAGCTATAGGCTACCCCATACCCCCTAATGCCATATATCTCACTATCATCATGCCTATCTATTTCTCACATCTTTCTAACCTTCTATCACCCTTCATCACTTACCTATTCATCATGTCATCCTCCCAATTCATCTTTTGACAATTTGGATAACTATCCCATTCTTGAGATACACATGATCACCATCATCCAATCCACCAGGTCTCTCTTGTATCATCATATCAACTCCATCATTGTATCTTCTTACCATGGTCATCTCATCATCCCTTATCCATTGTTTGTCTTTGGCCTTTTATCGAACTATGTTGCCCCTGTGCTTTCACATAAGCAAGGTCGATCATTTGATCAACCCCCAAGGCATTTGTCCATCTAGTTTTGGTCATCCATCGAGGTCTCCATTGCCCTCTTTCCACTTTTATCCATGGCCAATGGTCGGTCTTTTATCTAACTACGAGGGTTTTGCGCTTTCACATAGGCAAGGCTGATCTTTGATCAACCCCCAAGCCCCTAGGTCTTTAGGGTGTGTCTTGTTGTCTTGTCGTGTTGTCAAGTATGTCCCTCTCCTAACTGGTTCTTAAAACTAAGGTCACTAGTATCATGAGGTTCAATCAGTTTTAGATATCCTGCATCATGTGGATCACCTAGTTTAGTCCTCCATCTTTGGTCTTAACAAGATGCATCCTTCCTAATCAGATCGCATCAATCCCATCCACCCTTTTGATCCTGTGGCAAAGGACATGTAAAATTTGATTGTGATCTTTTGCTGCTTTTGGCATTTTGTTTATCTTTTGAGCTTTCTATTATACTTTGTTAGGGTTTTCATGATCCTTCATATCATGGTGTGATTTGACAAGTAGACATAGGGACATATCTTGATCTTTTGTCTATTTTTGTCTTCTTGGTTGTCTCGTGTAGTACCCACCAAGATCCCCATGGTCTTGTGTTATGTTGGGACATCTTTTGTGTATGTGGTTTTCCAACATTGGCCCTACCAAATCCCCTGTGACTTTGGGATGTTGGACTAACCTTTTGTTTGTTGTGTCAGTCCTATGCATGTGATACAAAGTCACCTTGGTTCCTCATACCCTGGTGCATAATATCACATGCTATATCAAATTAAGTGCTCATTACATGGCAACATAATGCATCACAATTAACTTGCTTGATTTGGTTACTATCCATTCACCCTTCACCACTCTCCCCCATCTATCTATCTTATTTTTTTTATCACTCCACTCTCTTCATCCTCATCATATCATCATCTTTTCAATCTACTTAGGATAATATATATTTGTTATTCTAAGCATATTTTCTTCCATTATTTTCATTCTTTTCAATAATCTCACATCACAATCCAATCCTAATCCATCCAATCTAGCACAAATCATCTAATCACATCCTTGGTCTTGTTCCCTGCCCTGCTACAAGCCTTGATCCACTCATCATCATCATCATCATCATCATTGTCATCATCATCAGGATGTATCCTTCCCTATCCTTTTGTGTTGTTTTGGGATGTATCCTTCCCTCGTTAACAACACTCTCAGCATCATCATCGGGATGTATCCTTCCCTATCCTTGTGTTGTTTTGGGATATATCGTTCCCTCATCAACAACACTCCATCCATCATCAATCCATCTTGGCTTGTAGCTTGACCGGGGCAACATCATATTTATCCTTGAATCCATTTGTGCTTTCTTTTATCTCTTTATCTCTCTCGTTCTCTCTTCTATCTATCATCTCCTATCATCTTCCCCATCTACCCTTGCATCATCTCGTCCATTTTGAGAGCACACCCGTGTTCTCTTAAACCCACATGTCCTCTTGAGGGGGCATCCTCAATCCATAATATTTGTCTTCACTCCCTTTATCTTTCTTCCTAGTCACTTCTTTGAATGACTAGGGCATCTTTCACAATCTAACCATTTTCTTCCAAGTGCTATGTTTTAATCTTTTAAATGATGCTACTTTGTAACACCATCTCAAAGAGGGGAAAAATGTAGACACTAAAAATTGACCACTTGGGCTTGGCCAATTTATCCCTAATTCAACTAATGTCATATCCTCTATATTAATTAAATGATACTCTATTATTTAATTAATATTCATTATCCCTTACCCTTTCATCCTAATTTATTTCTTCTATCATCTTTAAATCGTAGCCTAAAGTAAATGATTACTTTTAATTATTTACTCTCATCACTTATTCCTTTCCTCCAAAAATTAAATAAATAATACATTTATTTAATTCCCCTCATGTCACATCCTCCTTAATCCTAGATTAATTTGCATAATCCTAGATTAAGGATGTGCACATTTCTAATCCTTGATTAAAGGGAGGTGTCACATCCTCCATAATATGCAAGTGGATCATTAATCCTCATTATCCACCTTTTCCTAATCTCTCACTTGCACAACCTAATCATTGATTAGCTATCATAACCTACCCCTTGGTCAACTCTCCCCATCCCCCAAGGAATTTTTAATTCCTTTTTGTCTTCCCAAGGTCCTTTTGAGGAATTTTTAATTCCTCTCTCACCCCCCAAGGAATATTAAATTTCTTTTGTCCTTCCCAAGGAATATTTAATTCCTTTTATTATTCCCATGCACATTAAAAATGAAATTTTAATTTCTTTGGTCAACTCTTTGATCTCAACCCTTGATTCTCTTTCAAGAATCAATCTTGGCCATCCATTTCAATCTCCCTTGCTAAATGACTAACACTTAGCCATTTTTGCATTCTAACTATTCTCAACCATATGCAATCACATTCTATCACATTCATCCCAAGCCTTCAATCACCATAGCCAAATCCACCATCCTTGTATCCAAATCAAGTAAAATCAAGTTGTTATGCTGTCGAAATCATCCTAGAGCACACATATCAAGCCATCGATGAGGGAAAACAACTCCATCAAGCTCATACGAGGTGAAATCAGTGTTATTTTCATGTTCTTGTTTGAGTTTCATCTTTAGCCCAATCTTTATTGTTTTGTTTTGTTTTTATCTTCTTGCTTGAGTTCAATTCTTGCATTTTAAATGGGGTAAAAACATTGCACACAAGTATAATATATTTCTAGAAAACTTATGGCTTTCAAAAATGGTTTTGGTTTGCTATAGATTGCATATAATATATTTCTCTTTGTGTTGGCTTCAGTTTCATTTCATTTATTTTTGCATTAGTATTATCTAGGGAAATGAATTTCATAAATTTATGTGGCATGCGATATTTGCATCAAAGCGTAGCATGTAATTTAAGGGCACTAAATGTACTACTCTTAATAACGTTCTTTTACAATCTTACCACTATTCGCTTCATAATAATAAGTTGGTTAATTTGTTATTTAATATTAAGTACAAAATATTTTATAGTCAATATTTATTTTTTACGTGTCTTATAAATTGACGCGGTTTAATAGATTTGTGCATAATTTATATGTATTTTAAGATGGGAGAGATATTCATTAGGATTATTTCAATTTTTTAAATTATTTATTTAATAATGTAATGGTGAAATTTAAATACCCATGTCAATTTTTTTTAGTTTTGGATTCATTTTGATGGAATTGTTTGATATAATTATGTATCAATAAATGATGCAAGCTTATGTTATGTGAAATTGAGTTCATTCCTCAATCCATTACACTTTTCCATTTATATATCCTCCTACTTGTTCAATCATGTCTATACATATTGTAGACACATACAAAATTTCATTAAAATCGTCCTCTTATTCGAATTTTTCCAATCATTAAGTGAATCCAAATATTATATTATTATTCTTCTTCATTATGTCATAATATTGATTTCCTTCTTTTTATCATAATTTTCATATATTAATCCATTTAATAATATTATATAACCATTTTAATATTCTCCATTACATCCTTCTTCTAACCTCTCTCACACCCGCTTTATCACCTATTTATCCTATTTCACTTCATCTATTCCACTCATCTCATGCATGTGGGATATACTTCTTCAAGACAATCTTTTATCCCACATTCGTTCTATAATTTGGGTTCACCCCGAGGACGCCTATTTAAACATAGCTCCCTCTCATCTTTGATTCATCCACGATCTTTGCATCCGCTTTTAGCACTCTTTGTTTTGCACTCTTTTGATATCTATTTGCTCATAATATAGTTGCATTCATCATTAGTATTTTGCATTTCTCTCATTTTGATTTCATTTGAATATCTCTTATATCTGTCAATCATAACCTCTTGTGCGTGCTACTAAGAGCACCTATTTCTCAACATAAGATTGCGATTGTAGGAAGACAATGGAGTAAATCCTTGTATTGTGTTTTGCACGTAACTTCATTAAAGATGTTGGAAATTTGAATCTTAATCCAATAAGATTTCAGACCCATTTTTCCCCCATCTACACAATGGTGAACTTGACGTGAAATGTGTCCATATTTTACGTGTCTTAAATAACATTTTGCATTGACTGTGGGGGACTTTGTCTTTGGATTTCGTTTGTTGCAGATAAGGTTTTCATCAAATAGGTATAATATATTTCTGGTAAATTTTTGGCTTTCAAAAACAGTTTCGGTTTGCAACAGATTGCATATAATATATTTCTCTTTGTGTTGGCTTTGGTTTCATTTCATTTATTTCTGCATTAGTATTATATGAGGAAACGCCTTTCATATATTTATGTGGCATGCGATATCTGCATCAAAGTGTAGCATGTAATTTGAGGGCGCTAAATGTATTGATCTTAATAATGTTCTTTTACAATCTTGCCACTATTCGCTTCATAATAATGTGTTTGACCTAAAATCTGGGCAAAACAATTTTAATTTGGGTGCCAACGTTAAAATAGAATTTCCTCACTGCAAGCGTAAATTAATTTTGATACATTCTCACTGCAAGCTTTCTTTACCCTATTGTGCCCTTGTCATATTTATTCCTTGCATGCATGACAGTTGTTGAAGATTCATTCTTTTAATAGTTTGTGGAACATTTCTAACGAGAATGGTGTGACAGGGATGTGATATTAAAGAGGCTTTTGATTCTATCCACATTGTTCAAAACTCTTTTGGGTGCAGGAAAACAATAGAGTTGATACGTGGATTTCTGAATCGGGTGGAGAGCTACAAATCGCAAGGGAAGAGCTTTTAATAGAACGTTGAGGCTTTTTACAACTCATCAACTCCACACACTTTCCACAATAGGCTTTGATACAATGTTTACAGAGCCCGCCTCCCTGTGTGAGGCAATTAGTCTTAGCATTAGATTTTTAAAATAGTTTTTAAACATTAGATTTTTAAATTAGTTTTAGATTTTAGGTACTTTTAATTAGTTTTTAATTTTCATTAGATTGTTAATAAGTTTTAAATTAGATTTATTTAGATTGTTATTAATTTAGTTTTAGTTTCTAATTTCTAATTTCTAATTTAGTTTTAGTTTTTTTTTTCTAATTTAGTTTTAGTTTCTAATTTTTAATTTAGTTTTGGTTTTTTTTCTAATTTCTGATTTAGTTTTAGTTTTTTTCTAATTTAGTTTTAGTTTCTAATTTCTAATTTAGTTTAGTTTCTAATTTCTATATAGTTTAGTTTTTAAATTTCTAAATTAGTTTAATTTTTTAAATTTCTAAATTATTTCTAAATTAGTTTAGTTTTTAAATTTCTAAAAATTTCTAAATTAGTTTAATTTTTTTTTAAAATTTTCTAATTAATTTAGTTTCTAAATTTTCTAATTTAATTAGTTTTTAAATTCCTATTTTAGTTTAAATTTGAGTTTTTAATTTAGAGCTAGATTCAATTTAGAATTTAGAGCTAGATTCTTCTAATTTAGTTAGATTTAAAATTTAAAATTAGATTAATTAGATTTTAGAGTAAATGTTAGTTTTTTTCTAATTAATTTAGTTTTTAAATTTCTAAATTAGTTTAAAAATAAAAAAAAAACTCTCATTTTTTGAAGAAAGGTGACTAAAACTATTAATCAGTGTGTTGCAGGTTCGATGCCAAAGAATCAAATCTTGAAAACATTGTGTATTCTTTTTATAGATTAGATCACATTTGAATTTGTGGGTTTAAAATGAACTCAAGTAGTTTGTAAACTGCCATCGAGTGTGTATGCTCTCCTCTTGCACCATTGGGTGATCTTGAGGATCAAAAGCATTTCCTTAGCATTTGTACAATCACACCCCGCATTTGGATTTTAGATTTAAAAATGAACCCCATGCAAGTGTGAGGCAAAGGTGTTGTGTACGCTCTCTCCTTGCACTTCGTGCAATCTTAGATGATCAAAAACATCTTTATATTGCTTTTGTTACCTTTAGAGGGGCATGCCTTGAAAGAGGGAATGACTCCATATAAATGGATAAGACTAAATTGTCAAGTCCTTTTGGTATGTAGACTTTAGCTGTGCAGTGTCACTTGAAATAGGGTACTACCATAAAACGTATAAGAGCCCCTAATAGAGTGATTAAAGCCTTAAGTGGCTTGTTAGATGCTCGCCAGGTGCCATGTCCCTAAGTATTCACTAAGAACCTTTGTTATAGTGGCCAAAATCCCTTTCACTTGCTAGTGTAGGAACGGTCATTTTGAAGCCGCCCCACGTCTTCACTTAGCATGTGTAGAGGCATAAATTCCTCTTTGGGGAATTGAGTCTTGGTGAGCCTAAGAAGTGAGTGTCATGGAGGGGATCCAGTGCCACCAAGTCTCTAGTTGTCCACCTTGTTTAAGTGGTTGGATAAATTTGAGTGGGGATCTAGTGAGTGGTATCTCTTGAGAAGCTTAGGTTGTACAAAGTGCTTTTAAAGTGTTTGTCATCAAAATCAAACTCAAAAAAAATTTGTTTTCTTGTGTAATGCATGTGTGTTTAAAAACATCTCAACCAAACATCACACCTAGTAATTTGTAACATCTCAAACTCATAAAACCCTAAAATTCAAACAACAAAAACACTCAAAATGAGCCTATCACTTAAATCTCTTGGGGCCATAATCCTTTGGTTTTGATCTTTCAATCTTTGCATTCCACCTAGTCCTTGCATATCTTCCACTCTTGCATTTCTTAAACAAACCTTTAGCTTGCACTTAGGTTAATTTTATTAGGTCTTGAAATCAAACCATTGGCTATTTATCACCCACATCACTTGAGGTTCATCATCTTTGAGTTAGGGAACATATCATCATCCTTGAGTAGGGAAATCCTCTTGGAGTTCATCATCTCCTACATACCCTCTTCAGATCATTTGTCCTTGTGTTATCCATCATAACACAAGTAAAGCCTTGCATCATAACCAACTTTGGACCTAGAGTTGCCTTTGAGCTCTTGCATTCTTAGCTTGTCATATCATGCCATACCATTCTCAAATCTCATCTTAGAATCATATCCTTTTCATTGCATCCTAGTCTTAGGTCTTATACATTATCTTTTCTTGGATTGAAGATAGAACAATTGCTTATGACCCCTAGAACAAGAGAAAAAGTGTTTCAAGAAGAAGGGAACCCTTGGGGAAAAGACTTTGATGGGGAAGATCACATTAGTGCAAATAGTGAAACAGATAAAACTAATACTGAAGAAGTAACACAATCCCATATAAATGAAGCACTTAATGATCATAGATCCACTAAATTGCTTATTAAGGTAGTCAAACGTAATCCACAACAATACTTCAAGGCCCTTGTTGATGATGGAATCAAACTACCTCTTGATTTTGACATATCATTACTCATGATGAATGACCAACCTAAATCTAGTGAACCTAAGCAGCCCAAAAAAAACAATGATGATAGAATCAAAGATCATAGATCCTTTTATCTAAAACCTAGTTACAAGAGATCTTCAAAGATGTCAAAACTTGCACCTACAAACAACCCTATTTTGCATGAGCTTAGAAAACTGAGACAATAATTGGATACTCTCAAGAACAGTAAAACATCATCTCACAAGTTCTCCATTGAAGATATATGTCCTTATCCTTTTGATCTAAGCATACCAATGCCACCTCTTCCTAGTCATTGGGACATACCAAAAATTGATAAATATAAGGGAAAAGGAGATCCTAAAGACCACTTAAGAGAGGTTTGTGCTACTACCATGAAATTTGCAGTTGATGAGACATATTTATGAGATTATTCCCTCACAATCTAGGAGGAGAAGCTATGGAATGGTTTTCACGATTACCCCGACCATCAAATCTTTTCAAGAACTAGCTGATAAATTTGTCTCCAAATATAATTTCAACTATGACCTTAAAGTGACTATGAAAAACCTTTTTAACACCAAACAAAAACAAGGAGAATATTTTGTGTCATTTTTACAAATATGGAGATATTTAACAAAACAATTACCTTATGCCATTCCAAACAAAGCATTGTTTGATCTCTTTTATCAAAATTTGAACAAGGAAATTGGAAGGGAACTTCGCCTCAAACATTTGGATTCCTTTGATGAAGCCATAGAAATGGGATTTTGAATCAAACAAACTCTCATCGATGATGGAACTATTAAACTTAATAATGACAACGACCAAAAATTGGGCTCAAGCAATGAGACACCTTTTTGGGTTAAGAACAAGAATGTAGTCAATGACAAAATTGTTGATGCAAAAACAACTAAAACATCATCACCCATCTACAACCTAAAAGATTAATCTTCAGATAAAGGAAAAGGAAAACAAAGAAGCTTCCCTAAATGAAATTTTACACCATTGGGACAATCGCTTGAATCCGCATTAAAAGAACTTCTTGAAAATAATATTATAATTGTTAGAGTTATCATGCATTAGCTAATAATTAATTAACCTTTAATTGATTATTAGTCTAATTTATTCTCATGCACTTAAGCTAAACTTAGGAGTGTTTTATGCTTTATTAGTTGAACTAATATTAGATCATTATGTCTCATCTCATGTGATGTTGACACTAGTCATGATTTGATCTATTTCCCATTTAGGGTTTTTCTCTTATAAGCACTCAACCCTCATTGTAAATATTTGGAGCTTTCATATCTTCTTGAAAGTCTCTTGCTTTCGTAGCTTTTTCTTGTTGATGAATATTGCATATATTGTTTGTAGATCTCTTGCATGGAAGGTGTATTTGTTTGTTGTTGATCTTGTGGCTGATGATTTTCTACTTGTTTCACAATTCTAACATGGTATCAGAGTGTGGATTCAACAGATCCCTTCTCGATTTATGAGATTTTTTTCTTCAACAAGGGTTACAGGCTTCAAATTTGAATCACCTTTATTTTTTTGTAAATTTTGGAGGTGGGCATTTTCAAATGCATTTTTATATGAAAAGGACCTCTTCGTTGGATTCAGAGCTATTGAGAAAGTCAGATTTGACTTTTGTTTTGCCTAATTTGGGTTCTTGACGCCAGATCTACAAGGTTTTGAAGTGGTTGCTTTGTTTTCATATCCGGATGGTAGCTGTATTTTTGGTGCATTTTGATCCAAAACAAAGGTTTCCATCGTGCTCAGAAGGCCCAAAAACCTTAAGATCGCTTGTCAAATCGTCAAAATCCATGTTGGGAGTTTTTAAGGAAAAAATATTTTGCCAGAGAATCCGTACGGCCTCCCCAAAACGCGAATCGAGGTAAATTTAAAAAAAAAAATCATTAATTTTTTTTAAAAATTCTTTTAGAGGCTATAGCAAGTTTTTTCTTATTAAATGTAATGGCAGGTACCTTGGGTACCGTCACTTGCCATATGGCAGAGCGGTGGCCCCTCTGCAGGGAGGGTATCAATAGTTTTTTAATGTTTTTTTCACTTTAAAAATAAAAACATGTCAAATTGTGCAATTTTTTTGCAAAATCCACATGCAATGTACCTGGACATTTGGGGGAGATATTTTTTTTTCTCATAGCACTACTAAATTGGCGGACCTCCACATTTGGAGGTAGTTTTCCTAAATTTGGCAAAGGAGTTTCTTTTGCCCTACTTAGCCCCTCTCCATTGGGCTTTTTAGTTTTGCACCCTATCTTCTCGAGGCCATATCTCGGTCATATGGCAATATTTTTCAGTGCAATTCTTTGTGAAACGAGGTAAAATTTCAAGCTCTCAATGGTGGTGTAGGTGTTTTCTAGTTTTGGTTTATGTTTTTTTCTAGAATTTAATTTTATCAATGCTGTTGTTTAGTTCTCATTTTGGAGACTTTGACAAGCCATATCTTCTACATCTCGACACATTTTTGGGTGCCATTTTTTTTAAAGTGCATGTTTTTTCATGTACTTCATCACGACACTACCAATTTCCTCTTTTTTTGTAAGAGAATTGTATTTTTAGCATGTTGTCCTTTTTTAGACATTATGGGCTCCCATTGTATGAATTTTTCATTATGTAAACACACTGAAATAAAGTGCCATAATAGGCGTATCTTTTATGAGATCTTGCACATCACTTTGTGCCTTATTTTACTCACACTATGTTATGAAGTGCCATGAGGGGATTTGATGTTTTTCCTTTGTTTACCATCATACCTTTGTCAAGTGAGTGTTCCTTCCATGACAACAACCTCATGTGTGTGTGAATTTTGTTTTCACACGCTTTATATGTGGGTACTTTCATGTTTGCACGTTTAGATGTTCCTGATTCTTCTTTATGCACTTCTTTCTGGCATTCAATTTCAGTGTACCTGTCACACCTCCCCCTTTTAACATTATGGGGGGGTTTCTACTATTGGTTCTAATGATTCTTTGGTTCCGTGTTGGAGTGAGATATGTATACAGTATTTGTTTCTATGTACTTTCAGATGCAACATACATCAATGGCTAGTTACTTGCATTTAGGTGAGATGGATCACTTACCAAATGAATACTCTTGCATTCTTGTTTTCAGCATTACAATAGTCATTCTTCGACAGTGTTTGCAGCTTCTTCAGGCTTCAGTGGTGATCTTTTTGTTCATACTTTGTTCTTATATTTTGGGACAACTTTGTCTTGTTTGGAGGCTTCTTCAGTCCTTCACTTGGCTTTCATCTCTTTTTGGAGTGGAGTTTTTTCCATGAGGTTTTCTCCATTTCTCCGCATTATAGAGATCTTCTATTTGTACATGTGTACCTTCATGGCCTTGTTTTTTGGGACCCATCATGCATTCTATTTTTAAGGCTTTTAGCTACTCTCTAAGTTCATCTTAAGGGGGGGTGTTAGAGTTATCATGCATTAGCTAATAATTAATTAATATTTAATTGATTATTAGTCTAATTTATTCTCATACACTTAAACTAAACTTAGGAGTGTTTTATTCTTTATTAGTTGAGCTAATATTAGATCATTATGTCTCATCTCATGTGATGTTGACACTTGTCATGATCTGATCCCTTTCTCATTTAGGGTTTTGCTCTTATAAGTATCAACCCTCATTGTAAATATCTGGAGCTTTCATATCTTCTTTAAAGTCTCTTCCTTCTATAGGTTTTTCTTGTTCATGAATATTGCATATATTGTTTGCAGATCTCTTGTGTGGAAGGTGTATTTGTTTCTTGTTTGATCCCGTGGTTCATGGTTTTGTGCTTGTTTCAAAATTCTAACAATAATGCTACTCGAGATGAAATAATATAATCCACAATTCAAACCCCCATGATGGAATGAGGATCACTTTTGCGATTATCATAGACATAAAGGATAGAAGACTAATAGTTGCAATAAAATTTGGCATCTAGTACGAGACCTTATTGGTGATGGTAAGATAGTGGTTGATGGACACACTCCCTCTGGTAACTCTGATTGTGAGATGTGTAAAAACCTTCCCCTAAGCATGACAAGGATAAAGGAAATGCCCTTGAATATAGTGATGATGTAAACTATTATTATTGCTAAGTATGACTATACCATAAATAACATGAGTGAGGCTGATAATCATGTAAACACTTTCATTATAAAAGGAAAATAAACTGATTGCAATATTACTACCTACAGAGGCATAGTTACCCTTAGGGGTCCTAATTCAAAACTTGTTGCACCAACTTCAAAATACAACATCATAGAACATTCAGGAAAAATGCCCACACAAATTTCTATACTTGAGCTACCATGCCTATCTCCTGAACATAAAGCTGTCCTAGATAAAGTGCTTGCTACTACTACAATGCCTACAGACCTACATGTAGATCAATTCCAAGCTATGGTGGGACATATCACCTCTCCTCACACTTTTACTTTTACTGTGAATGATGATTCATCCATCTGACAAACACATAACACATCTTTACACATTGACATCCTTGTTCATAATGTCAAGTTCAAGTGAGCTCTGATAGACAGAGGAGTGGGTCTTAATATTTGTACTCAAGAATTGATCACAAAATTAGGGTTCTCTAAAAATGTAGTTGATCCGAGGAAAAAGATTACCATAAAGGCATATGATGAAGAGGAACACTCATCTAAAGGATCAGTTACTCTACCAATCAGAGTTGGACCTAGGGTAAAGGATGTGGTTTTCCAAGTTCTTGATCTCCCCCTGACCTATAATATCCTCCTTGGAAGACCTTGGATTAATGCAATGTAAGTAGTACCTTCTACATACCATCAGTGTATTAAATTCTCACACAATGGTGTTGAAATCACAATACAAGGAGATCCAAACCCTTTCATGTATTGCCATAATCTAAGTCCTAAAAATGAAATCATAATCCCAAGCAACCATGAGGCATTTCCTTCCCAAGCATATGTTGATCTTGAGTCCTTAAAAGCGTCCTCCTCAAAATCCAATGAACCTGAGATCAAAATACAAGTAAAAGAACAAGGAGTACAAGAATATACCTTAAATTGTGCTCTTTGCATTAGAAAGCTACCTTTATCTCCCCACACCTATGGAAAACCACAGATGACTAAGACCACATCAGATGCAGATACTACAATGGTTTTTAAATCAACTACTTTCAAAAAAAGGGGAGCCCTTTATAATGAAACAAAAGAAGCTGATCTTCTAAAATGGCTATACAAAGATGAAGATACAAAAAAAGAAAAAACTGAAATAAAGATACCTGTTGAACAATATGGTAAAGGATTTGATCTTATGAAACAAATGGGATATGATGGTAAAATTCCTTTGGGCTTATAGAAATAGGGTATCTTGGAACCAATACAACCTACTCGTACATAAAAAGTCCCTGGTTTAGGATATGATGCGCAGAAAGATAAGACCTTGAGTACTGCATGTACTTGAAGTAAGGAAGTAGAGTCCTCTAATGCTACATAGACAAATGAGGAAAGTGCCATTGATGACTTCATTTAAATTTATGCCTATGATAGTGTCCCTACCCCTAAACCCGATCATAACATTTGTACCCTCAAATCCATTCAAAATCTTGACTCAAATCATGATCCTTTACCCCTGGTTCACCTCAAACTCATTGATTTGGATCAAAAGGGACCGCTACAATTAGATGTATTTCAAAATGATGAGGCAATCATAAAATTTATAGGAGAACGAGAAGATACACCTCTTGAAGATCATAAAGCCAGTTTCACCATAGAACTCAACAGTGCGGCTTACTTTGGGGAAGGTGTCAAGCCTTTCAGTCGCAAAATTATTGAAAATATAAATAGGTCTTCTAGTGAAAACCGCTCCGTGGCGCTATTAGATCCCAAAAAAAGTAAAAATAAAGGACATATCCAAGTTTGAAAACCTCTCTGAGGTGCCTGAGAATGGAAGGCTTGACACATTTCCCCTAGCACTCTATCATGAAAAATCATCTATGTTGGTGGAGAAGACAATACCAACAAATCTGGGTACAAAAGAAAAACCAAGGATAATGCATTTAGCAAAATCATTAACACCTGGAGAGAGAATGGAGAATATACAGTTTTAAAAGGAAAGACAAGTCAACTTTGCGTGGTCCTATGAAAACATGCCAAGACTTGATCCAAATTTAGTAATGCATCAGTTGTCTTTGCCACCAGAGGCAAAACTTGTTAAGCAAAAGTTGAGAAAAGTGCACCTGCATGTCGCTCTATTGATAAAAGTTAAATTCAAAAAGTTGTTAGATGTGGGATTTATAAGACCTATTGACTATGTTGATTGGATTTCAAATTTAGTACCGATTTCAAAACCTGATGGGGGTATCCGAGTTTGCACAAATTTCAGAGATTTAAATAAAGCTTGTCCTAAGGATGACTTCCCACTTCCAAACATTGACATGATAGTGGATTTAATAGCAGGACACAAAATGTTATCCTTCATGGACGGTTTCTTAGGCTACAATCAGATTAAAATTGCTCCTAAATATCAAATTAAGACAACATTCACTTATCCTTGGGGAACCTTTTGTTGGAATGTCATGCCCTCTAGGTTGAAAAACGTCGGATCCACATACCAACATGCAATGACAACTATATTTCATGACATGATGCATACCTATTTGGAAGACTATGTAGATGATTTGTTGGGAAAATCCTACGCCGGAGCTAGACATCTAGAGAGCATGGACAAATTTTTTACTAGATTAGAACAATACAAGGTCCAATTGAATCCAAAGAAATGTGCCTTCGGGGTAACCTCTGGGAAACTCCTTGGATACATTGTCTCATCTAAAGGAATTGAAATTGATCTTGCAAAAGTAAAGGCTATACTTGAAATGCCTCCACCTAAGAATATTAGTTAGCTGCAATCATTACAAGGAAAACTTTAGTCTATTCGTCATTTTATAGCACAAATTGCAGATAAATGTCAACCATTTCAACACCTATTGCGCATGAATGTTCCATTCAGATGGGATGACAAGTGTGAACAAACTTTTCAAAAAATCAAAGAATATCTTATGACACCACCAGTATTGGTGCCTCCTACAGATGGAAAGCCCTTACTTTTGTATATATCCACAACCACCACAACACCGAGGGAAATTTTAGCACAACATGGCTCTGAAGGAAAGGAACATGCAATCTATTACATTAGTCATACTCTAGTGGGATATGAGCTCAATTATAGTCCTATTGCAAGAGTGTGTCTGGTCGTAGTTTTTGCCTCATAGAAGCTACAAAATTACATGCTTCTACACCAGACAAATCTCATTGCAAAAATTGATCCTCTCAAGTACCTCCTGAACAAAGCAACACTCACATGAAGATTAGCTAAATGAGTGATGATTCTTAGTGAGTTTGATATTGAGTACATAGAAAGAAAAGCAATCAAAGGACAAGCTATAGTAGATTAACTCGTCGATGCTCCTGTGATAGATAGTCATCCTCTTATTATAGAGTTTCTTGATGAATCAATCTTTAACATAGAACCTACACATCTTTGGACTTTATATTTTGATGGCTCCTTCACACAAGGTGGTTCTGGTGCTGGCATTCGTTTTGTCACACCACAAAGGGATTATATACCTAAAGATTATAAGATACAGTTTCCATGTACCAGCAATATTGTAGAATATGAGGCATTACTTTCTGGGCTCTGTATGGATGTGCAATGGAAAATCCTAGAGTCGCGTGTTCTTGGTGACTCTCAGCTAGTAATCAAACAAGTTAATGATGACTATAAAACAAAAGATGACAAATTGATGCCTTACAAAAGAATGGTGGATGATTTCAAGGCCTATTTCACATCAATTTCTTTTGAGCAGATTCCCTAAGATAGCAACAGAGTTGTTGATGCAATGACAACAATTGGTTCACTTGTGGAAATGCCAAGCAATGCCACCTACTATGAGTTCTTGGTAGAGCCTCTTTGGAACTTGCTTACAATATATCACAATATAAAATGATCTATCTTATTATTGGTCCTAATTCTTAATGGTATGGGGATATTTATACCTATCTTTGGGATAACACCTTGCCATCAAACCTATCTAATAAATCCCGCAAAACCTTTATCTGTCAAGCTTCTCGTTATGTAATCTTAGCTCATACCCTTTACCGTTGAGGTCTTGATGATACTTTACTCAGATGTCTTGAGCATGCTGAGGTCAAAATTGCTTTACAAGAAGTACCTGAAGGTATATGTGGGACACATTCTAGCGGTCCTACCTTAGCCAAGAAACTCTTGCGTATGAGTTATTATTGGCTTACAATGGAAAATTATGCTTATGAGTTTGTTAAAAAATGTAAGCAGTGTGAAAAACATGAAAACTTGATACATGCTCCTGCATAGGAATTGCAGTATCTTGCTACACCATGGCCCTTTTATCAGTGGGGACTTGATCTCATGGGCAAGATCCATCCACCTTCATCCAATGGTCATAAGTTCATTCTAGTTGCCATAGAGTATTTCATGAAATGGATTAAAGTTGTCCCCCTTACTCATACCACTAGAAAACAAATAGCCACTTTCATACTGAACTATATCATCTACCGCGATGGTGTTCCTTTATCCATTATCACAGATAACATTCGTTTGTTCAAAAATCAGGATGTCCGTGAACTCTGTGAGAAATTCTATATACAACATCATTTTTCTACACCTTACTACCCTCAAGGTAATGACTAGGCTAAGGCCTCTAACAAGACCATTCAAAAAATTCTTAAAAAGATGGTCAATGAAGCAGATCAAAACTGGCATGTTCAACTGAATCTTGCCTTGTGGGCTTACCACATGAGTGTCTGCACTCCCACAGGTGCTACCTCATATGCCTGTGTCTATGGATCTGAAGCCATCTTGCCCATCGAGGTTGAGTTGCCCTCTTTGCGCGTCTCCTTTTGTAATCAAATCAGTGATGAAGAATACCGAGTTTCCCATTTGCAAAAAATAGAACTGTTGGATGAATGAAGACAAACTGCTTTCAATCATCTCAGAGCATACCTACAATGGATGTGCTGAAGTTATAACCAAAAAGTGAAACCATCTACATTTGAGATTGGGGATCTTGTCCTTTGTGAAAATCCTCACAATCAACAAGACAGAGAAAAGAAGGGTAAATTTGAGCTTAACTGGTTGGGTCCATACATTATCACTCTTGTGTATGGATTTGGGGCATACCAGTTATCTACTCTAGAAGGCGAATTGCTCACTGATACCATCAATAGTATGCACATTCGTAGGTTGTACACCTGAGTACTTCAGAGGGTACACTCTTTTAAAGTCTTGAAAAAATACAAAAAAAGAAGGAAAAAAGTCCTAAAAAAATACAAAAAAAGGAAAAAAGTCCTTAAAAAATACAAAAAAGAGAGGAAAAAATGCAAAAAGTAAAGAGAAATCAATTCGTTTAATGGTGAAAACCACTTCAGTGGCGCCTTGAGCAAGTACCGTGGTGAAAACTGAGAAATTGACACCATGTGTAGAGGCTTCGCTCCTCTTTCCTTTGGAGCTCCACTTGATCTTTCCGTCCCATTTCCATTCACCCTCCACTTCATAGTAGCCTTTTCACACTCACCATGGCTTGTGAATTGTTCAACATTCCCCTCACTTGCTTGCTTTACCATGCGTACTAGGTCGGTCCTATCCCTCACTGGAGCATTTCCTCAACCTTAGCTATGGGTGGGATACTCAGCATCTTGCGGTTAGAAAAACTATCCTCTTTATCTGTTTGCTCGCTTGTGATTCATCTCTTTTTGTCATAAAATTATGAAAAAATCAAATATTCAAAAAATCCAAAAAAATATCAAATATCAAAGAATCCAAAAAAATTAAATATTCCAAAAATCCAAAAAAAAATTCAAATATTCCAAAACTCCAAAAGAAATCAAATATCCCTAAAATCCAAAAAAATCAAATATTCTGAAAATCTAAAAAAAAATCAAATAACTTAAAAAATTCCAAAAATAGTGACACTTTCATATCACCACATAGCTCTGAACTTCAACAAAATTAAAATGCACCATGATTGACAATCCAATAGACATTGCAACATACCTACCAGAAAAGCTTTCAAATCTAACCAAACACATACACTGTGACAAGAATCAAATCTACATTGAAGTGTGATGCTTGTTTGTTTGTCGATATTTGATTATTTTATGATTTTATCTTTGGTGGCATGTCTTTTAGCTTCTCGAGGATGTCTTGGGCTAGAGAGGTGAGGATGGGGCATGTTCACTTGTTTGTTTTTTGTGGATTGTTTCTTATTCACAGGATAACTTGTCTTAATTCATGGTTATCCAAAACCATCAAGGACCTATGATTCTAGTGTGGATGAGAGCACTCCTTGTTTGATAGTGTCTTCCATGCAATAAGTATTTAGGTCATCTAAGGTCCTTATACCTAGATGCTTATACTTCATTGCTAAATAAAAACACAAACAATATTGAGGTCGTTTATAAGTTCATGTTATCTAGATACTTATACTAATTTGTGACATAATAAGCTCGATGATGATATAAGAACTTAAAAAGAACAAGTATTCTCATTGCCTTGCATTCTCCCTTTCATCAATCATTTCTTTGATTGTCTTTCCCCCTCATTTTCTCTTCATCATTTTGTTCATCTTCCTTGTCGCAGAGAAATCAATCAATTGCTTTATCCAACTGATATATGTCTCTTGAATCAAATCTCAAATCAATAAACTTTCTTCTCGAAATATCATAACCCCCTAATCAATCAATCAATCATTGTATCAACTTGTCTTGCATAAGCATCAATCTCAATCAGCTTAATCAACTCATCAACTCGGCTATACTGATCATTTCCATCAATTGTACATTTTCATCAAATGTACATCACATCTTAATCACTTGCTCAATATCAACAATCTAATCATTTTCCCGTAATCTATCAAGAGATCAATATTCTTACAATTCGTTTGTGGTGCAGGTGCACCTTTGTAAACACATGCCTCCATGAGGAAAATTTATGAGTTTGAGTTGGTTAAGGTGTTTTCATGATGTAATAAAGCTTAAATATCTATTTTGGAGGTTGTATTAGTCATAGTTAGTTAATTTAGGCATAAAGTGCAAAATTGCAAAATATTGACAAAGTTGTCAATTTCAAATAATGTAAAATTGCAAAAATGTGAAGTCATGGAATGCCAAGGGTCAAGTAGTTGTAGAGGCAGTTTTAGGCATTGTAGGAGGTTGGAGAATGTTTAAATATTATTGTAAACTCGATGGTAAAGGTTGTTGAGGAGTTTATGAGAAGAATTCAATAGAATATCTCTATTTTCAAGCAATTTTCTATGTAATTCATTATTCCCAACCACTGTACAGCCCGTATAGTTAGTTCTTGTATCTAATTTGAGTAGGGATCATTGGTATCATGTTCTAACATCCTTTTTGGATTGATTTGAGAGGTTTTTTTAAGACTTTGAAGCATCTGGTGTGAAGTTTGTTTGAATCGGTCAGAAAACAGGGTATAAGGGTTTGAAGAACAATATGAATTGAAAAGGCCATTCCTCCTTTTGTATTGGATGCATTTCAGAGGAATGGGCCAGTGTAGATTATGTGTAGGTGTATAAATAAACTTCTTGTGGTGATAAAGAGATTTGAGAGGTCTGGTAACGCTACCCTAGTGAAAAAATCAGTTTTTGTGGCTTTTGAATAAGGCTAGAGTTGGAGTATTCAAGAAGTGGATTGTGGAAAGGTTGGACACCAAGGAAATCAGTGTGGGTGAGGATAATTTTATGTTCCAAGAAGGTTGGTAAGGTCTGGAGGGACCATTTAGATGTTTGGGTATGAGACCCTAGGTGAACCAAGTGAGAAAGAGGGTGAAATTGGTAGTTTTGTGAAGGAAGAGTGTGGGAATCTTTGGGGAAAAATCATTGGAGGATAAAATGAGAATATACAGGCAGAATAAGGCCTGTTGTAAGTGGGTTTGAGTTTGTGAGAGTTCAGGCATGTGAGATTCAATAAGCCCTAGTGATTTGTGAAGAAAAGGAGGGTTTTATGTAAATAGGTCCTATTGAGCGAGTTGGGACCCAAAAGTTGGATATTTTGGAGTTTTGTTGGTTGTTCATTAACTATCAATAGGTTTCAAAGTTTGAATGTGATATTTGAGATGAGTCTCTTTGAAAAAAGGCCTAATTGAGGGTTGGTTCAACATAAAAGGCTAGATTGGAGATAGTTGTTCCAAAAGAGTGGGAGGTGAGTTTGTGGTATGTAAAAGTAATCCTTAATGGGGGCTTGGAATGGTGTTTTGTTGAAGGAGTTGTTAAAGGATTTTGAGAGTTAAATAGGAAAAAATAGGTTAGCAGACCTACTAGGGTGATTAGGTGAATCCTTGGAAACAAGCCAAGATTGAGGATAAAGCATCTTAATCTTGTTAGATGCCTCTTAAATTGAGAAGGTAAGGGTTTTGGCCTCCTACATTGCATCAATTGGTATCAAATCACAACAAGTAGATTCCTGAAGGTGATTGGCTGAAGGTTGCAGTTGTAAGTTGAAAGGACAAGTCAACATGGTGATGGATATCAAAGAAGCAACAAAAAGGAATTCAATTTTAAAGACCACCTGCAAGTGTCAAGGTAAGGTATGTACTTTGATGGTTGATTCGGGTAGTTTAGACAATTTGGTATCTCAAGAAATGGTAGACAAGTTTCACTTAGAGAGGATACCCCATGAGTCTCCTTATTTTGTTTCTCGGGTGAATGGTGAACATGCTTTGATGATCAAAGAACAAACTTGGGTTGAGATTCATATAGGTGCATATAGATATAAAATCTTGTGTAATATTGTGCCTATGAGTGTGTGCCATCTATTGTTTGGAATGCCATGGGTGTATGATAGGTTTGCTCTATATGATGGAAGAGAAAATAGTTACAAGATAAAGAAAGATGGTGTTACTTTCACTTTGATTCCCTTGATAGAAGAGGATAGGAAATGCAGTACAAAAAAATTTCTGATGTAGGGTAGTAGAGTGTTTATGAGACATGAGAAGAACAAATATGGTGAAGAGGCAACCATTAACAAGAAGGAAAGAGTTGAAGCAAAAAGAAGTGATAAAGATGCAAGGTTGCAGATTGAAGAGGTTAAGGAGATGGTGGTGAAATATGAAAAGAAAAAGATGAAGCAAGAAGACAAGTCAAGACAACAAGATGGGAGCGAAGAAGAAATGAAGATTGGTCAAGAAAAATCCAAAAGAGTGATAGGACAGTCAAGTACTATTTGGATAGCAGAGAGCAAGTCTAACATGATAGAGTTGGATACAAAGAAATGCGTGATGAAGAATTTTGGGGTAGAGACCTTGACAAAAGAAAGAGAATACAAGTATGCAAGTTGTTTGCCTAGTGAAAGGCAATAAGAGTTTGAGAATACCATGAAGAATGGATATGGTGCACAGATTGGACATGGACAACATATGTCTGATAAAAGTAAAGATGGAAGGCAACAAGAATTCGGTAGAGGAAGTGTTGGGAGACCTAAGGATAAAGAGGTCTTAGATGAAAAGAAATTGAGGGATGAGAAGATGAGCAAAGGGAAAGTGAATGAGAAGAGTGCGGAAAGCCTTGAAGGGCTTGTAAAGAATGAATAAATTATGATAGGGGCAGTATTGTGTCCCTTGCAGGTAAAGGAAGATAGGGAGCAGTCAAGAACTACTAAAAAGTGGCATTTAAGTCAGAAAACGTAGAGGTAAAGGAATTTTTGATTCGAAGTCTGAGCATGGAAGATGCAAAGAGCCCATGTAGAGGGCAAGAGAAATATTATAAGGTAGAAATTTTGATGCAAGTCATGACAATGAAAGTTGCAAAGAGCCTAGATAAAAGGCTAGTAGAATAATGTATGACAATTGAGGATGAAGATAAGCACATGGAAAGCATCGTCAGTGAAGAGAGTTGTCCATTGAAAGGACAAGTGATCAAAGAGTTTGAGAATACAGTGTTGAAAAAGAGTTCATGGAAGGATAAGAAGTTAGAGTATGTGGTAAGCCAAGAGGAATGGAAAAAGATAGTGGGAAAGTGTGAAGAGTATAAGAAAGTTGCATTCACCATGAATGGTGAAGAAGAGGAAATCAAGTATCTGCAAAGGGTCTCAATGTTGAAAGAGACCGAGGAAAAGAAGCTGATAGATATTGGCCAAGTGAAGGCTAGGGAAAAAGTGATGATGAAGTCTCCAAATGAGATGGAGAAGAGAGTAAGTGATGTGGTTAGGACAATGGATTGTCCTTGGTTGATAAAATGTATGGTGGGGCAATTGTATACTGTTATGGCAGTGGTTCTAAGCATAGAGAACTTGAGAGAGATTGTGAAAAGAAGAGTTAAGAGACAAAGAGTTAAGGGAGTCTTTTGCTACTTCCTTATTTTGATGATCCTGATGATGGGAGTTAAGCCAAGAGTTAAGATGAAAGGTGAAGGTCAGAATGTAGATGGTTTTGTAGAGTAAAGAGGAAGGATAGAGTAAGAGCAGATGGATGAAGTTGGTAGAAACAAGCAAGAGTATAGAGATGGAGATTCAAGATGACAGAGCAAGAAGAGAAGAGTTGTTGAACAGGGAAAAGTACAAGCCTAAGGTAAATATGAAGAAAATGCAAGCACAAGGAGGAGCATCAAAAATTGAAGATCATGAAGATGTTGTAGGTTCAAGGCATGAAGGCTTCCAAGAGACTTGGAAAGAAATTTGTGGCCGGGTGAATGGTGTAGGTGCACCTTTGCAAGCACATGCCTCCATGAGGCAAATTTAGGAGTTTGAGTTGGTGAAGGTGTTTTCATGATTTAACAAGGCTTAAATAGCCATTTTGGAGGTTGTAATAGTCATAGTTAGTTAATTTAGGCATAAAGTGCAAAATTGCAAAATATTGACAAATTTATCAATTTCAAATAATGTAAAATTGCAAAAATGTAAAGTCATGGAATGCCAAGGGACAAGTAGTTTTAGGCATTGTAGGAGGTTGGAGAGTGTTTAAATATGATTGTAAACTCGATGGTAAAGGTTTTTGAGGAGTTTGTGAGAAGAATTCAATAAAATATCTATGTTTTCAAGCAATTTTCTATGTAATTCATTATTCCCAGCCACTGTACAACCCGTACAGTTGGTTCTTGTATTTGATTTGAGTAGGGATCATTAGTATCATGTTCTAACATCCTTTTTGGATTGATTTGAGAGGTTTTTGTAAGACTTTGAAGCATTTGGTGTGAAGTTTGTTTGAAGTGGTCAGAAAATAGGGTATAAGGGTTTGAAGGCCAATATGAATTGAAAAGGCCATTCCTCCTTCTGTATTGGCTATATCTCGAAGGAATGGGCCTATGTAGATTAGGTGTAGGTGTAGAAATAAACTTCTTGTGGTGATAAAGAGATTTGAGAGGTCTGGTAACACTGCCCTAGTGAAAAACTCAGTTTTTGTGGCTTTTGAATAAGGCTAGAGTTGGAGTATTCAAGAAGTGGATTGTGGAAAGGTTGGAAACCAATGAAATCAGTATGAGTGAGGATAATTTTATGTGCCAAGAAGGTTGGTGAGGTATGGATGGATCATTTAGATGTTTGGGTACGAGACCCTAGGTGAACCAAGTGAGAAAGAGGGCGAAATTGGTAGTTTTTGTAGGAGTTGAGAAAATACAACTTCACAAACCCCGAAGATCACCTGCATGCAAATAACCTATCACAAAAGAAGAGATAGAGACAAACAAGCAAGGGTTCTCTAAAAACTGAAAATGTATATATCAAAGAGAATAAGAGAATGAATTGATGTGATAATACAATGAGATCAATCCTTATAAAAGGAGATCATGCAAACCCTAATAGAAACCCTAATAGGAAAACCCTAATAGAAGCCCTAATAGGAAAATATTTAATAATTAATATAATTATTAAATGTCACTTTATGCAAACTAAAGTGAAATCTTAAGAAGGGAATAAAGGTAACTTAATCAACATAATTAAGTTAAAACCTTTACTCTAACACCCCCCTTAAGATGAGCAAAAGTTCAGCTACAAACAAATGAAAGAAAGCAAAGGTAACTACAATGCAAGAAGGCAAACATGGGTCCCGACAACTAGGCCAGATCAGATACCCAAATACAACCAAATCTCTGTAGAATGGAGAAATAGAGAAAACCTCATGGGAAAAAGCTCTACTCCAAAAAGAGATGCAGAAATCCAAGAAGAACATCACTGAAGCAGAAAAAGCTGCAAACAACTATTGAAAGATGACTACTATGGTGCTGAAGAACCTCCGCTGAAGATAGGATGATCAGGATCAAGAAGACAACAATCTACATGAGTGCCCCATATGACACTACTCGAATTAGATGGAAAACGAAGGAAAACACCTGGAATGAAGATACAAATGGTACAAGTACCAATAGTCTGAAACACTGATCAACTGAGAATGGAAGATTCCTTCCAAGGCAAAACCAAGGAAGAATTAGCACAAACAGTATAATACCCCCCCATAATGTTGAACTGGGAGAGCCTGAGAGATCCACTGAAATGATGTGTAACACCCTGTGGTGCATGAAGGAGAAGAAACAACATCTGAAAGTGCACAAGAAAGCACCTACAACTGAAAAAGTGGTGTGCAAAACAAAGCACACATGCATGAGGCTGGAATCATATGGATCCACTATCGTCGTGGAGGGACACTCATTGGACAAAGGTGTGATGGCAAAAACAAAGGCACTACACAACCCCCCATGGCACTTTATAATATAGTGCAAGTAAAAAATATGGCACAACCTTATGTGTAAAATCCTCAAAATACATGTACAATAGTGTGGCATTTTATCTCAGTGCGTTTACATAAAAGATATTGCTTACAAATGATGCTCAAAATGCCCAAAAAGGACAAAATGCTGGAAATACATGAAGGACAGCCAAAAAACTGCAGTAGAATGCACAATAGAAAAAAGAAGTGATGAGACCCACACCATTGGGAAGTTGACAAAACGAGCTTTCTGACAATATCTCGTTTGCCAAAAAAGGATATCGTATGCCCAAGTTACGACCTCTAGAAGAAAACAGCTCCAAAGATGAAAAAAGCTAGCACTGGATTAAATTTGACGGTCATACGACTGTGACAGCAAATATGCGAGCTTAAATTTGACAGCCAAATGACCATCACCGCAAAAGCATTATAGGGCTTATTTTACATAAAAAATTGTTTTTTATATAGAAAAAAAACAAAATAAAAAACTTTACAATAAATTTTTTTATATAAATTTTTTAAAAAAAAAAATTGGGGTGGGGGAGGCACGTGGGCCCACCCCAACCGTAGCCCATGCGGGTACACTGCACAAGTCTTGCACAAGGTACCGTGACAAGGCCTGGGCAAGCCTTTAAAAAACCCTTTTCAATTTGATTTTTTTTATTTTGAAAAAACAAACTTTTTACAATGAAAATCGCGAAATTTTTTTGCAGAAAAAAAAATAAAATATTTTGACGAAAAAAAAATTCCGAAAGGATGTGGAAAAATAAATTCCAATTTTTTTTTACCAGGTAGGCGGATGGCCGTATGGCCATATTTGCCAAAAAATATTTGCTCCAAAATTCGACTTTGTCCAAAATGGACGAATGAACAGTCGATTTAAGGGTTTTGGACCGCTGCGGATGCAATGGCAAGGTCCGTTTGAGCTCAAAAAGCTTTGAAATTCCAAGTATTCCCTAGATCAAAAAAATAAACCCCAAACCCTTGAAGCTCCAAAAATCTTCAAAACAAGAACATGAAGCAGTAGGTCTGGAGCTCTGATACCATGTAGGAGTTGAGAAAATACAACTTCACAAACCCCAAAGATCACCTGCATGCAAATAACCTGTCACAAAAGAAGAGATGGAGACAAACAAGCAAGGGTTCTCTGAAAACTGAAAATGTATATATCAGAGAGAATGAGAGAATGAATTGATGTGATAATACAATGAGATCAATCCTTATAAAAGGAGATCATGCAAACCCTAATAGAAACCCTAATAGAAGCCCTAATTGGAAAATATTTAATAATTAATATAATTATTAAATGTCACTTTATGCAAACTAAAGTGAAATCTTAAGAAGGGAATAAAGGTAACTTAATCAACATAATTAAGTTAAAACCTTTACTCTAACAGTTTTGTGAAGGAAGAGTGTGGGAATATTTGGGGCAGAATCATTGGAGGATAAAATGAGCATATATAGGTAGAATAAGGCCTGTTGTAAGTGGGTTTGAGTTTGTGAGAGGTTAAGGCATGTGAGATTCAATAAGCCCTAGTGATTTGTGAAGAAAAGAAGGGTTTTGTGTAAATAGGTCCTATTGAGCGAGTTGGGACCCAAAAGTTGGATATTTTGGAGTTTTGTTGGCTGTTCAGTGACTTTCAATAGGTTTCAAAGTTTGGATGTGAGATTTGAGATGAGTCTCTTTGAAAAAAGACCTAATTGAGGGTTGGTTTAGCATAAAAGGCCACAATGGAGATAGTTGTTCCAAAAGAGTGGGAGGTGAGTTTTTGGTATGTAAAAGTAAGCCTTAATGGGGGCTTGGAATGGTGATTTGCTAAAGGATTTGTTAAAGGATTTTGAGAGTTAAACGAGAAAAATTAGGCCATCAAACCTACTAGGGTGACTAGGTGAATCCTTAAAAACAAGCCAAGATTGAGGATCAAGCATCTTCGTCTTGTTAGATGCCTCTTAAATTAAGAAGGTAAGGGTTTTGGCCTCCTGCATTACATCATTTTGATTAATCTCTCGAGGGGGCATATCATATTCATCATTATCCTTATCAGGATATCTCCGGGGCATGTATCAGTTGATCAATTTTTTATTGAAACAACACGACATGCTACATTGTCTCAAAGAGGGGCAAAATGCAGACACATAAATTTTTTCATTAAAATCATCCTCTTATTCAAAAATTTCCAATCACTAAGTGAATCCAAATATTATATTATTATTATTCTTCATTATGACATAATATCAATTTCCTTCTTTTTATCATAATTTTCATATATTTAATCCATTTAATAATATTATATAACCATTTTAACATTCTCCATTACATCCTTCTTCTAACCTCTTTCACACCCTCTTTATCACCTATTTATCATATTTCACTTCATCTATTCCACTCATCTCATGCATGTGGGATATACTTCTCCAAGTCAATCTTTTATCCCACATTCATTTTGTAATCTGGGTTCACCCTAAGGATGCCTATTTAAACATAGCCCCCTCTCATCTTTGATTCATCCACGATCTTTGCATTTTCACTATCTTTGTATTCGCTTTTATCACTCTTTGTTTTGCACTCTTTTGATATCTATTTGCTCATAGTATAGTTGCATTCATCATTAGTATTTTGCATTTCTCTCATTTTGATTTCATTTGAATATCTCTTATATACGTCAATCATAACCTCTTGTGCGTGCTACTAAGAGCACCTATTTCTCAACACAAAATTGTGATTGTAGGAAGACAATGGAGTAAATCCCTGTTAGCATGCATGTGTGTTTAGATTAGATATTTGTTTTTTCATGTGTGTGTTTTGCAGGTAACTTCATTGAGGATGTTGGAAATTTGAATCTTAATCCAATAAGATTTCAGACCCATTTTTCCTCCATCTACACATATTTCCATACTTTTGCTATTTAATACACTTATCCTTACACTTTCTCTTATACATTAGTTCACCATTCCCAAATTAGCACTTTCATGGATTAAAGTTTGGTGTTATCTAAAACTGATGTGGCTATCATAAGATATTCACCCACATACATATAACAATATAATAAAGCAATGGAAGCAAAATAAATAACATAACATAAATTTAGAATATGGGTAGCGTGATTGTCACTTTGTATTAAATAGTTATGGATTGATGTTTGTTAGAATTATGATAACTCTCTTTCATTATGATATATCAACCACTAGTTCTATATGCTCTTATATAAGGCAAAGGCGAGAGATAAGATTTGGAGAGTAGTTATCTAAAAAATGAATTTATTTAAGAGATAGTTAACTAGTATAACCCAACTCCTTAAGAGTAGTTAACTATTAAAACACATATACTTAAAATAAAACTTTTTTATTAATATAAATAGCATAAGGATAAGTGAGCATCAATTAATGCACTATCCATGAATTATTATAATGAGTATCTATGAATTGTTACAAAAAATATCCATGAATTATATTAAAATGATATATAAGTGTATCCTAAAACCATTCAAAAATGTATGATTAATTAAATACGCTAGTGCAGCATGTCCAATCTCAATTTTCTACGTGCAAGATGGATCCCATGTCACATGAAATCAACATAAATTTCAAATATTTAAACTTTAAATTTTGTTGCATCTCACCCCTTTTATTCCTACCATTAATTGACTTAGTACATGTATTTTATGTGATTTATGGTGCAGGAGCACCTAGGCTAGCCTCCAAATTTTACTTGTTATTTTGGCTTGTATCTGACCTTAGCCAAGTTAGAGAGTTTGAGTGTTTTAGACCTTAGATGGTCTTGTTTTTGTTTGGACTAGGTGAGTTAGTCATTAGGACTAAGGTCACAATTACTAGTCATTTGTTAGTAGTTTTACCTTGCTTAGCTTTAGTAGCTTATGTTGAGAAGTGAATCTTAAATGTGTTCTAAACACATGATTGATGTTAGAAAGATGCCATGAGGCCTTTAATGGAGTTGGTTGCTCGAACTACAGGAGATAGAGGTCCTAAGAGATAGGAAGGAGGCATAATGACAAGTTGCCTATTATTGTTACCAAACTGTCATAACAACATTTGCCATTATGGAAAATGTTGCATGCAACTCAACTCCTTAGGATTCCCTAAAGGATAGGAGTGGGAAATCGTCCAATATATCCTAAAAACATGGTGAATGGAATCTACGAAGGAGGAGGTTCGAATGTAATGGGAGTTAGTTGTTTTTGTAATCAAGTTTTTGGAGATAATGAAAATATAGCTCTGCAATTTCTGTGTTTTGGGTGAATACTGAGTGATATTGTGTGACAGTGATAGTAGATGGATCAAGTGCATTGATTTAGTGATAGGATTGTGTTCATAGAATAGTTATAAGATTTCTTCATTTAGTAAGTAGGTGCAATTAAGTTGTGTTAGTTGTTATTAGGAAGTAGTTAGCATTTAGGGGTTTCACTGGTCCTGTCCTGACCAGTTTGCCTTTTCATGGCTCCCCCATGAACTCTACTCACGGGAGTTTCCTGAGGATATATGGAAGTGTCAGGGGATCCATTAGACTATACATATGTAGGGTTAGGATTCATGAAGTGTTGAGCAAAGGGTTTTAATGTCAAGTCCTAGGCGAGCTTAGAGTGCCCGATTAAGGGTTTGACAGTGAAGAATTGAGTAATATAGGTAGGGGATTAAGGTACAGTATGGAACAAGTACGGTTCCAAGTAGGGTATGGGCATATCCCATCATGCCATAAGGATTGAGGTTCAACAAATCCATTTGACTGAGTTGTAAGGGAGAAACCAGTGAGCTCCTACAAACTAGGTCTATTTACCCTATTTACCCTAGATAGTAGGAAGCCTCTGTTCGGAAGACCTAGGAGTCTAAGGGTGAATGAATCTTTTAGAACATCCAAAAAGGTACTCGAATGTGGGATTAGTTTGTCAGGTTGTTTGGGAAGTTTTGGTAGGAATGAGGGAAAGAGCACTGTCAATGGCTACAAGGAATTAGGCTTCCTCAAGACAAATCCTTACACCCGATTAGAGAGATATTTTTAGATCTTCCAAAATGAATTCCAATGGAAGAAAATGGCATGATATCACTATGTTAGACACCCCTGTAATCAAACCAATGATCATTGGGATTTGAGGACTTAGAACCTTCTAAGTGTAGGAGAAAGTGGAAGTAAACTAAGGGTGGCTATCCTTGAAGGTTAAGTACAGAGGGTTGGGCTCTTAGGGAAGAGTCAGACAAGGCCTTAGTTAATCATCTAAGCATTTTGGGGGATTCTAGAGGGGATTAGGATCCTAGAAGAAGATAAGGAAGATCTTATTAGTATTTGTGCAAACACACCTTGAAGCCCATACACCACATTGGTATCAGAGCTTGTTTTGATCAGGCTTGTGGTTAATGTTGCAACCTTATGAATCAGTAGGATAGAATCCATTATTTGGGTCAGTGGAAGGTACTACAATGGTGACTAACCCTGAGTTAGCCAAGAAGGTAGAAGAACAAGAAGAGGACAACAAGACACTAAGGGAAAGACTGGCTTGAATGGAGCAACTCTTAGATGAAGTCCAAGAAATGGCAGACAGGGTAAAGGATAAAGTAGATCAGAAAGAAGAGCAAGAAGCAAGGGAAAAGGAAATAGAGTTGGAGGAGGAAGCTCCAAACCCTGACCCTATTATTCCTGAAGAACCCTTCTTGAAGGCACTAAGGGCCTTAAGTGGCAAAGCTTTGGAGGGTGTGCCTCTTTTCAGTGGATAGATGGATCCAGATTCAGTCATGGATTGGATAGACAACATTGAGAATCACTTTGAATGTGATGGTATCTCAGAGGCCCAAAAAGTAAAGGTGGCCAAGTCAAGGTTGAGAGGTTCAGCTCTCACATGGTGGAAGTTTGTACAAAATGAAAGAGAAAAAGAAGGAAAGGGTCCTATAGTTACATGGAAGGGCATGGTAACCAAAATAAGGCAGACCTACCTACCTGATGACTATGAAGTCCAGTTACATAGGAGGAGACACAATCTTAGGCAAAAATATTTGGATGTCCAAGCATACACCGAGGAGTTCCAAAATTTTTGCTTAAGATCAAAGGTGGTTGAAGATGAAAGCATCAAGTTAGCAAGGTACTTGAATGGACTCAAGTGGTCTATTCAAGAAGACATGAGCCTAGTGAACTTCAAAACCATCTACCAATGCTATCAAATGGCCTTGAAGATAGAAGAGAAAAGAAAAAGGAAGCAAGAGAAAACCTCCAAGAGTAGGGGTAAAGGAAAGGGCAGTAGAGGAAAAAGAGGTGGTTACAGTGGAAGGAGTTCAGAATCAAGGGCTCAAGGAGAAGTTAAGTACACTGAGCAACAAGAAGGAAGCTCTAGTAGAGGTGGTAGAGGAAGGAGTTCTAACTATAACTTTAGAGGAAGAAGTGGTGGACAAGAAAGAGGCAACTACTTTGCCAATATGAAATGTTATCACTGCAATCTAATGGGACACCCTGCCTATAGATGCCCATAGAAAGGTAGTTCTTCACAAGGAGGTGATAAGAGAACTAATCTAGTTCATGATGAGACAAATGTTGGAGAGAAACATTTAGAGGTGCCACTAAATTCAGAGGAAGGTGAGAACCTCATGATGAGGAGAACTTTGATCAAGGAGCCGGTGAAGGATGAGCCAAGCCAAAGGAGGTCTTTATTTAGGATAAAGTGCAAAATGATGGGGAAAGTATGTAGAGTCATCATTGACTCAGGTTCTACTGATAACATTGTGTCAGAGGAAGCAGTCAACAAGCTCAAGTTGACAATGACACCCCACACCAATCCTTACAAGGTCACATGGCTCAATAAAGGCCAACATGTCTTGGTAAATGGACAAGCATGGGTGGAGTTTTCAATTGGAAGGTACAAGGATAGAGTTTTGTGTGATGTGTTACCTATGGATGCATGTCACTTGATCCTAGGTAGACCATGGCAATTTGATCGCCAAGCTATGCATGATGGAGAGAAGAACTCTTATACGTTCAAGAAGGACAAGGTAACATTCAGAATCCAGTCACTGTTAAAGGATGTAGAGGTGAAGACAGCAAGTCCAAACATACTCATGGTTGGTGAAAAAGAGTTCTTAGAAGCTTTGGAAGAGAGTGAAGGAGTTGGTTATGCATTGGTGCTAAGACCAAGAGAGGGAGATGAAGGCAAGGTGACCAAGAAGACAGAGTTACCAAAGGAGATTCAAAGCATGTTGCAGACTTACCAAGGTATAGTGAGTGATGGACAACCAGTAGCCTTACCCCCTAAAAGAGCCATAAGTCATAGGATAGACCTTATCCCAGGAGCTACCCTTCCTAATAAGGCAGCTTACAAAATGACCCCTCAACAAAATAAGGAAATTGCTAGGCAAATACAAGAACTCCTAAACCAAGGTCTCATTAAAAAGAGCATTAGTCCATGTGCCGTACCCACTGTCCTAGCACCTAAGAAGGGAGGAGATTGGAGGCTTTGTATTGATTCAAGGGCTATTAATAGGATAACCATAAGGTATAGGTTCCCTATCCCTAGGATTGAAGACCTAATGGATTACCTAGGTGGAGCTAAGTACTATATCAAGATAGACTTGAAGAGTGGCTATCACCAAATAAGGATACATGAGGGAGATGAGTGGAAAACAACCTTCAAAACTAATGAGGGTTTATATGAGTGGCTTGTCATGCCATTTGGATTGTCTAATTCCCCCTCCACATTCCTGAGGCTCATGAATGAAGTCCTCAAAGACTACATTGGCAAATTTGTAGTGGTATATCTTGATGATATACTGATCTATAGCAAAACAAGAGAAGAGCATCTCAAACACCTAGAGCTGGTTTTCAAGAAGCTACAGGAGGAGGAGTTGATGATCAACTTGGTGAAGTGTGAGTTCATCAAGATAGAGCTGGTGTACCTTGGGTTTGTGCTATCTCAGGGTAATCTGAAAATGGACCAAAGCAAAGTGGAGGCTATCATGAATTGGCCTACTCCAAGGACAACAACAGAGGTAAGGAGTTTTCATGGCCTTGCACAATATTATAGGAAATTTATAAGGCATTTTAGTGCAATTTGTGCTCCTATGCTGGATACTATTAAGGGAGGCATGAAGACCAAATTTGTATGGAATGATCATGATAACAAGAACTTTGAGTTGCTGAAGGAAAGGATATCTACCCAACCTATTTTGGTGTTGCCAAGTTTTGAGAAGCTCTTCACCATTGAGTGTGATGCAAGCAATGTGGCTATTGGAGTTGTTCTAAGCCAAGAGGGTAGAACGGTGGCTTTTCATTCAGAGAAGTTAAGTGAAGCCAAAAAGAACTACTCTTCTTATGACCTTGAGATGTATGCATTGGTCCAAGCTCTAAGGAAGTGGAGGCACTACTTGCTTCCCAAGGAATTCATCGTGTATTCAGACAATCAAGCACTTAGTTTCCTGAATTCACAAGAAAAGTTGAGCCATAAGCACATGAAGTGGGTTGAGTATCTACAAGCTTACACTTTCAATATCAAGCACGAGAAAGGTGTCCTCAATAAAGTAGCAGATGCATTGTTTAGAAGAGCTCTCACAATTCAGGAAATTTAGTTGAAGAGCATGGGAATAGATCACTTCAAGGATCTATATGCTGATGATGAAGATTTTGTAGACATTTATAAGGTATGTGCTGAATTCAAGAACCATTTTCATAGTAAATATGCTGAGTATACTTTGCAAAGTGGTCTAGAAATCAATTATGTGTTCCTAGAGGCTCTATTAGAGAGAATTTGATACAAGAAAAGCATAATGGTACATTGAGTGGTCACTTTGGGATCACTAAGACTGAAGAACTTGTTCAAAGGTTCTATTATTGGCCTAAGATGAATCTTGATGTTAGGAGATATGTGGAAAGTTGTGTAGTATGTCAAAAGGCCAAGGGCACCTCTTCAAATGTAGGCCTTTACCAACCACTACCTATTCCTACTAGGCCATGGGAATGCTTGAGTATGGATTTTGTAGTTGGGTTACCCAAGACAAGGCAAGGCATGGATAGTGTTTATGTGGTGGTGGACAGGTTCAACAAGATGGCTCATTTTGTGCCATGCAAGATAGCCAATGATGCCAGCCAAATAGCCTCTCTTTTCTTCAAAAAGATAGTAAGGATACATGGGTTACCTATGAGCATAGTGTCAGATAGAGACACCAAGTTTATGAGTCATTTTTGGAAGACTCTTTGGAAAAGATTGGGAACTAATTTATCTTTTGGATCTGCATACCATCCCCAAACTGATGGTCAGACCGAGGTTGTTAATAGAAGCCTTGGAAATCTATTGAGGTGCTTGACCAAGGAGTATGGTCAATAATGGGATCAGTTAATTGGACAAGCTGAATATGCCTATAATGACACCGTGAATAGGTCAACAGGGAAGAGTCCCTTTGAAATTGTATATGGCTTACATCCTAGAGGAGTCTATGAGTTAATAGACTTAAAAGATGGAGTGAAGGGAAGTGGTTATGCTGATGATTTTGCCTATGCAATGTAGGAGATTCATGACATAGTCAAGAAGACATTGACAAAAAACACCATGAAGCATAAGACCAAGGTGGATGAGCATAGAAGAGAAGTTCAGTTTAATGTGGGATACTTGGTGATGATACATCTCAATAAGTCTAGGCTATTGAAGGGAGTCCCTCACAAGTTGCAGATGAAAAGGATAGGTCCCTGTCCTATCTTGGAAAATTATGGGAACAGTGCTTTTAGAGTGGAGCTACCGGAAGACAGTGGACTGTCCCTTGTTTTCAACATTGCAGATTTGGTTCATTACAAAGGACCACCACCAGACATGGATCAAAGCCTAAATGAAGTCATCCATGATGTGGAGGAGCTCAAACTACCTGCAGCTACAATCAAGCAAGCGGACAACATATTGGACACAAGGGTCTACAAAAAGACTAGAACCAAGGAATACAAGGAACATCTGATCAAGAGGCATGGTCAATCTGATGTTAATGCAGTATGGATCAAAGAATCAGAGTTCAAGAAGTTGGGCATTGATCTCAACTTACTCAATCCAAGGGTGGATTGAACTCTTTTGTTTTGGGGAGGATGGTGCAGGAGCACCTAGGCTAGCCTCCAAATTTTACTTGTTATTTTGGCTTGTATCTAACCTTAGCCAAGTTAGAGAGTTTGAGTGTTTTAGAACTTAGATGGTCTTGTTTTTGTTTGGACTAGGTGAGTTAGTCATTAGGACTAAGGTCACAATTACTAGTCATTTGTTAGTAGTTTTACCTTGCTTAGCTTTAGTAGCTTATGTTGAGAAGTGAATCTTAAATGTGTTCTAAACACATGATTGATGTTAGAAAGATGCCATGAGGCCTTTAATGGAGTTGGTTGCTCAAACTACAGGAGATAGAGGTCCTAAGAGATAGGAAGGAGGCATAATGACAAGTTGCCTATTATTGTTACCAAACTGTCATAACAACATTTGCCATTATGGCAAATGTTGCATGCAACTCAACTCCTTAGGATTCCCTAAAGGATAGGAGTGGGAAATCGTCCAATATATCCTAAAAACATGGTGAATGGAATCTACGAAGGAGGAGGTTCGAATGTAATGGGAGTTAGTTGTTTTTGTAATCAAGTTTTTGGAGATAATGAAAATATAGCTCTGCAATTTCTGTGTTTTGGGTGAATACTGAGTGATATTGTGTGACAGTGATAGTAGATGGATCAAGTGCATTGATTTAGTGATAGGATTGTGTTCATAGAATAGTTATAAGATTTCTTCATTTAGTAAGTAGGTGGAATTAAGTTGTGTTAGTTGTTATTAGGAAGTAGTTAGCATTTAGGGGTTTCACTGGTCCTGTCCTGACCAGTTTGCCTTTTCATGGCTCCCCCATGAACTCTACTCACGGGAGTTTCCTGAGGATATATGGAAGTGTCAGGGGATCCATTAGACTATACATATGTAGGGTTAGGAGTCATGAAGTGTCGAGCAAAGGGTTTTAATGTCAAGTCCTAGGCGAGCTTAGAGTGCCCGGTTAAGGGTTTGACAGTGAAGAATTGAGTAATATAGGCAGGGGATTAAGGTACAGTATGGAACAAGTACGGTTCCAAGTAGGGTATGGGCATATCCCATCATTCCATAAGGATTGAGGTTCAACAAATCCATTTGACTGAGTTGTAAGGGAGAAACCAGTGAGCTCCTACAAACTAGGTCTATTTACCCTATTTACCCTAGATAGTAGGAAGCCTCTATTCGGAAGACCTAGGAGTCTAAGGGTGAATGAATCTTTTAGAACATCCAAAAAGGTACTCGAATGTGGGATTAGTTTTTCAGGTTGTTTGGGAAGTTTTGGCAGGAATGAGGGAAAGAGCACTATCAATGGCTATAAGGAATTAGGCTTCCTCAAGACAAATCCTTACACCCGATTGGAGAAATATTTGGAGATCTTCCAAAATGGATTCCAATGGAAGAAAATGGCATGATATCACTATGTTAGACACCCCTGCAATCAATTCAATGATCGGTGGGATGTGAGCACCTAGAACCTTCTAAGTGTAGGAGAAAGTGAAAGTAAACTAAGGGTGGTTGTCCTTCAAGGTTAAGCACAGAGGGTTGGGCTCTTAGGGAAGAGTCAGACAAGGCCTTAGTTAATCATCTAATCCTTTTGGGGGATTCTAGAGGGGATTAGGATCCTAGAAGAAGATAAGGAAGATCTTCTTAGTATTTGTGCAAACACACCTTGAAGCCCATACACCAATTTATTATTATGAATTGGTACTTACAGGCACACAATGTACATAATTTCACATCCAAACACTATCCAATATCAAGGACATATCATGTGCATTTATGAAGTATTTATTGTAAGACTCTTTTGATTTGGAGCATTAACAAAGCGATCTCATGTGGCTACTTAGCTAGGTTTGCCACTCAATTTTTAGAGTAGAGGTAGTCCAATGTGTAGACACCAAAAATTGGTCTAGGCCTGCGAACACCACTTTCGACATAATTTTCTATTATCCATGGTATTGATTAAATAATGTTTATTATTTAATTAACCTTTCTAACACATATTTCCTCTATTAATTAAATACTCTTTTTTAATTAATTCATTAATTCATAAATGACCTTTATTCAACTTGGATAATTAAATAATTCATATTTGTTTAATTATGTCCCTAACTAATTAATTCTTCCTTCTTAATTAAATATGTATTATTTAATTAAACCCCCTTTATGTATCAATTAAATAATTTATTATTTAATTACACCTCCCTTTTATCATATTTCAATTATAATTAAATATCTTTATTTAATTATTCATTTAACCCCCTTTATCTATAATTAAATATTTATTATTTAATTATTCATTTAATCCTTTTCAAAAGTCAATTAAATAAATTATCTTTATTTATTTAATTAAACTCTCTTATTTTCGAATGTTGAATTAAATTAACATTTAATTGATATTTAATTATTTATTTCACATTCTTCTGTCAATCAATTATCTAATCATTCACTCACTTTCTGACTTGAGATCTATTTTTAGTTCTCCAGTTATCTCTGGGTTTAACATCTGATTATCTCTGCGAGAGAACTCTTTGTTACAACTAGTCAGTTAATTAGTTCCAACTCATATGCATGATGTGTTTATTAATTAAAATCTTTATTTAATTAATTAACTCATGTTTGCATTCAAATGCGTTATTCTTAGACTTCTAACTTTGTCTTTGATATACAAAGTCTATTTCTTCTACTTTTAAAGATTCTTAACTCAAGATTAAGTTATCGTTCTAACTTTATCCTATAGTCTTTTCTAACTCGCGTTCTAACTCATGTTCTATCTGAGACAGAACTCACATCGCATGACATTCATCAATCTCGTCCGTCGATCTCTCTTTCAATATGAGCCGATCGTTCAAAAAACCCAAAATCTATAAAATGGCCTGTCATTATCATTATTCCTCCTCTCGAAATCATACACTTTTGAGAAGAGACTATTCTTCGATATTTTTCTTAGACACTCGATGAAGTTATACTTGCATTCAAACACAAAAATCTGAGGGCAAGAATATTGAAAAGGCAAAATGGAGAAGAACAATCAAGATAATTCAAAGGGGTGAACGCATATTCAGTGAGAGCTTTCCATTAAATTGTTTCAGTTTTGTTTAGTTTATTTCCTCGTTCTTTGTTGTTAGATTTTAGATTAGGATTTAAATTTGTTATTCTAGTTGTAGATTATTCATCATCATTCGAAAGATACATCTACTATTTTAATCTACTGTTACATTTGGTGAAACCGACGTGAACACGCTTCAAAATCCGCACATATTTTCATCTTTCTATTTTTTTGTTTTCTATTTTTTTGCAGGTTTTCCATATGACACACCACATCTGTTTCGCAAAATGACGCATCTGTATCCATGAACCACATCTGTGAAAAACAATGACTCATCTGTCATCAAAAGCCGCATCCGCCTGTCAACCAAATTCGTGAACCACATTCGCCTATCAACAAAATTAGTGAACCGCATCCACCTGTCAACAGTCGAACCGCATTTGTGGCTCCAAAAGCTGCATCTAGCTGGTAAAACTTTTTCACTTTTTTTTTAATCGATTTTCGTGCATCCATATTTTCATTTTTGCTTTTTTAGGTTGTTTGGATTTTCACTAATGTTTGTTTCAATTGTGTTAAGGAGGAATACAATAGTGTTTGCAGGACAAAGCATATAAGACATTTAAAAACCTAAGACAATTTTCTATAGGACAAAAGTTGAAGAACAATGAACTACTGATGAATTTGCATGCAGGACCTAATGCCTTTGTGTTAATTTATTTATTTAAGCAAGCTTTTGTTTGGTAGATAGATAATCATCGTGTGGGATTAAAATGAATTTTCTGATTGATAGATAGAAAATTGTCGTTTGGATTAAAAAGAACCACTGTCTTCTTTGTTTGGTGCTTTGCACACATTTGTAACCCTTACTATTTAATACATCGAAGTATCCTCTCCCCTTGTGTAGTCATGCGATCCTGGGTGTAAGAGAAATGGTTACTGACTCTAAAACTTGGGCCTATCTTGGTGGGAAAAAGTACTCACCCCAAGATGACTCAAACCGGTAGCACACTAAAGCCAAGCGACTTCCAGTCAGTATAGAAAAGTGGATTGTTGGGAAAATCCCACGAATCACGAGCACTATTTTGATGAGATGGAAAAAAATGGACTCTCGCCGACGTTGGATAGTGTCCCACAAATGGAATGTCCTTATTAAACACCTTGTTGTAGAGTTACCAAAATCCTACCTACTTGTTGGTGCAGCAGGGTTGGCCCTGTGAAGCCATCTTACATTCTTACGATTTATGTGTGGAAATGAAATGTATGCCATGGGAGTTTCATGGATACAGTAGCTTGGCTGCCCCGTATAAGTGAGTGTCGTGGAGGGGAGCCAGTGGGGTCAAGCTACTAGTCATTCGCCATAAATATGCGTAGCTGGAGAAATCTAAGTAAGAATTCAACAAGTATTGTCCTAAAAGCCTAGGTTGTAACTATTTTTCGAGTCTTAACAGTCCTTTTATCACAAAAACTAAAAATACATTGATTGTTGTGTTTTCTCTTTGTTGTATTCGTCAAAATCTTGATCAAACAAACAAAGTCAGTCAGCAACTTTCGGGAAAAATTCAACTGTCAGAAAATCGAGTCGCATTTGTTAGTTTAAACGCTGCATATGTATTAGCGAGTCGCATCTGTTAGGGTAAACACCACATCTGTCTATTAAAACATTCACTTTTCATAGTCTGCATATCATGAGTTGCAACTGTCACATTCTGAGTCGCATATGTGCATGCAAACCACATCTGTCAGTTTGCGAGCCGCATGTGTATCTATAAACCGCATTTGTCATAGTAAAAACCGCATCTGTCAGAATCTGAACCACAATTGTTAGGTGAACCGCATTTGCCTGTCAACAGAAAACATAAAAAACCGTGAGCTGAGTCTAAAACCTTATTGTCACTATTTGCTTTAGGTTTTTAGGATCAACCTTGGATTAGAAAGTGGTAAATTTTGCTCAAAACCTTGCATCATTAGGTGTCATATACGTCTTAGTCATAGTCATCCTAAGTTGCATGCATATAGATATTCCCTAGGAAATTGCATATCACAGAATAGATAACTTTCCTCGTCATTGGAAATGTTCATGTTAAAGTTTGTCATAATCATTGAACCTTGTCACTTTAGTCCCATCTAGTGAATCTTTTTAGCTCGACAGTCTAGTTTGAAAAATTCACCTTGTCAACTGTCCTCGTCATACAATTAGGTTCCTTGGTCAAAAACAAGTCTTTGCATGCATTTATTCCATAGGTGGTAGGTTATATTGTCTTAGACTCATTTATCGTCATAGTCTACTCCAAATTTTGCATATTGTCCGTCTTATCATACATCATCTTAGTATACATCTTTTTAGAAACCATCTTAGCTACGTCATTTATTGTCAAAAAATAAAATAAAATCCAAAAACATAGACATAGGTCATATCAGTTTTTAGACATAGTCTGCATTACCCATTTTGAGCAACTTTTTCATGGTTGAAATAAGGTCCAAAAATAAACACAAAGCAATGACAAACTCCAACAAATTCGTCAATCCGTTTGGAAACCAACCATCAGGAAGTAAAAGACTAGAGAAGCCTTTGCTTGAAAAACATGTCACTAGAGACACACATGGTCAAATTTACATAGAAGACATAGACACAACAGTATAAGATCCTGAATTTGCATCCTTTATGGATGAATGTTTGCTAAATGATCCCCAACACTATCTAGCAAAGTTGCTAGCAGAAGGTGCCAAAATACCCATAGGATTTGATATTCGTACTTTGCAAACACAGTCAACTCAACCGACACAAACTGTAATGTCAACTGTCTCTATTCCCCAAATTACCGTAGTGATACCAACTGGTATACCAACTCAAACATTGTCAATTGTAAACACAACCCCTTTCAACATAACACAAGGTTTACAATTCACTGTGGGAGAACCTTCCTCCAACCCCTTTGGCACCAACACGACTGGTAAGAGAACCAAAGTTGGTGGAAATATACCTATATCAAACCAAACCAAATCATTCAGACAGGAAGCATTCCTATTCCAAATCAGACAATTCAGATAGGAAGCATTCCTATACCAACTCAGACCATTCAGACAGGGAATATCCTTATATTGAATCAGAATATTTTGACAGGATATATTCCCTTGCCCAATCATAACCCATCACAGAACATGGCGTATCAAAACACCTCCATTGATCCAAATATCACAAACACCATGTCCTTGACACAAGTCGATGTCCTTCAAAACCATATGCAAACTCTTCAACAACAGATGGACAACATGTCTATGTCAGGAAAATGAACTATCTCAGCGCAAGACCTATGTCCATGTCCATTTGACAAAGCACTTTACATGACACCTTTCCCCCATGGATATATTATACCAATTTTGCCTAAGTATAATGGGAGAAAGAATCCTTTAGAACACATTAGAGAGTTCTCAATAGCATGCATGGACATATCGTATGACCCCACATACTTGATGAGACTATTTCCACGAACCCTTGTCGGGATAGGACTGAAATGGTTCTCTAAATTACCATATGGTATACGATCTTGGGGCGAATTAGTTGAGAAGTTTATCGAACATATCACCTTTAACATAGACAATGAGGTAACAATTACAACCTTGTGCCACACGAGACAAGAAGATGGTGAAACTTTCACCACTTTCTTCTAGAGATGGCGAAGTCTAGCTAGCAGATGTCCAGTTGAAATACCCGAAAAACAAAAGGTCACAATATTCCTAGAGAACATCAACCCCAAATTGTGAAGTGACTTAAGGGTACACTGTTGTACTTCATTCTCAGACTTGGTACAAAAGGGCATTATCCTTGAGAAAGGCCTTATAGACAAAGGAGAAATAAAAGTACCAGGCAGAAATCCGGTTGTCCAACATCATAACACACCAAATGATAGAAACAAATTCTAGTCTAGAAATAAGAATGTTACAAATGATGACATCGTTGATGCTAAACACATACATACAAGACCAATTATCATGCTTAGAGGTTATAATTCCAATCAAGACACGATGAATAGTCCAGATCAAACAACTAACTATGTCCAAAATTCACAACAACAAAGACCACAACAAAGGAGATTTCCTACACGTGAATTTACACCTTTAGGACAACCAATCGAGACTATTTTCAAAGAATTGATTAAGCATAATCTCATCAAACCTTTGGAACCAAGAGAGTATGATCCTAGACAGTTCAAACCTTCATGGTGGGATGATAACTCTTTTTGTGACTATCATCGAACGAAAGGGCACAACCTCCAACAATGTCACCAACTTAAGAATATAATACAAGACTTTGTTGAAAATGGAACCATAGAGGTTGGTGGGAAGAAAAACACCAAGAACAGTGATCATAAGGTCTTCACGGACCCGTTACATGACCACACAAAAGGAAAAGCCTTCAGTTCGGGACCCCAGAATAATCCATTGGCCAATTATAACAATACCAAGTATGACTATGGTAAAGGAAAGATCATAAATCACCTCCGAGCCACAAACGAGAATGTCAATACCTTCACCATTAAGAAGCATCCAAAATGTAATGTGAACACATGCTGAACTAAGATTACTATTCCTGGTCCTTCTTCCGAGCCACCTACGCAAGCTTCCAAGTTTAAGTACAACCTTCTTGATCAATTGAGTAAAACCCCCATGCATATATCTATCTTGGAATTGTTGACTTTGTCACTTGGGCATCGAGCCATTCTTGAAAAAGCTCTACAGAACACAATTGTTCCTACAAACTTAGATGTCAATTGTTTTGAATAAATGGTGGGATATTTGACCAACTCACATCATGCCACATTTTCCCAACAGGATTACTCAACTGAAAAGTCTGATCATAATGACCCCTTACATCTTGAAGTCCTTGTCCATCAAAACAAAGTCCGACGAGTCTTGGTAGACGAAGGAGCAAGTTTGAACCTATGTACCCTTAAATTGGTTAAGGAATTAGGATTCTCGAAAGACTGTGTAGATACCTCTAAGAGTATAGTCATCAAGGCTTACGATGATGAGGAAAGATCATCCAAAGGAGTTGTCACACTCCCTATCCGAATTGGCCCAACAATCATGAACACCAGCTTCCAAGTCTTGGATCTCACCCTCCCATACAACTTGTTGTTAGGTAGACCTAAGATACACGCAATGAAAGCTATACCTTCAACATTTCACCAATGTCTCAAGTTCTCGTATAATGGCATAGAGATCACCATTGATGGTGATCCAGATCCTTTTCATTATTGTACAAGCCTAAGGGAAATTCCACAATGACAAGTACCAAAAAACCAAGAAGCTTCATCATCCACTTTATCCCAATACGTTTACCCCTCACATCTCACTAAGTCCATTTCATTCAAACCACCATCATCCACTCCTAAACTCAAGATCCAAGACAAGGGCTGTGGCGAATATAATATAAAGGCATCATACTGTGTCAGTCAACTGATTCCACCTAAGGCATATGGTCTACCCATGGCAGATAGAAGACAATCAGTGGTCACATTTCATGTTCCCCCTACAATGACATTAACTAAATGGGGAGAGTTAAGTGAAGAAATTGTGGATCAAGGTGATTCCTGGTTGTATCAAGAAGAACATGAATACCCCTCCCCGTCTATTCAAATAGCCAAGGACCAGTATGGAAAAGGATTTAAGATAATGCAAAATGAAGGCTATGATGGGCACAGTGGGTTAGGACTATATCAAAATGGAAGGACGAAACCGATTACTGTCTACCCACGACCGAAATACTTAGGGCTAGGGTGTCAACCGCTTAGAATTTGGTTTCCTGGTACTTCGTCATCTTTTCAAGAGGAAGTGAGTGCTTGCATAGACATCGAGACATCTCATGAACCACTTCCCCCAGTTTATGACAAACCCCTAGTTTACGATAAACCTCCAGTCTATGATGAATCCCCCTACTCAAGCAATGGTGAATGGGATTCCTTTTCATCTACTAGTACCATGAACATAGATGTCTTATTTGGAGAATTGGACCTAAATGTGAAACCTGAAATGAAACAATCTAGTCCTTGTCCTAAGAAGCACTTGTCCAAAAAAGAATGGCAAGAGAAATATTATTGGGAAACCCTTGATCATGCATCTTGGGCACTTGACAAGCCATCTTCTGACGAATCCGCCCTTACTATAGTCCCACATCAGAGTATACCTCCCCCTAGGAAGAAGACTAAGAAGGAGTTAGTCCAAAACTTTTGCGACCATGTCAAACATTCTGTATTCACCTTGTTAGCAGCTACCTTTAAACACTCCGATGATGACATGCCCCTTATATATCCCGAACTTATCGACTAGGATCAACAAGGTACACCTATCATAGATACATTCGAGAATGACGAAGCAATTGCCGAGTTCATGGGACTTAGAGAAGGCATACCAAGAGGGGATCATAAAGCAGGTTTTACCATAGACTTGGATGATAAAGCATATTTTGGGGAGTCTATTTACACCTCTAGTCGGAAAAATGAGAATGAAAAGAAAAAAGACAATAAAAAGAAAAATGATGAGTCCCTAGGTGAAAACTGAAAGGCGCCTTTGGACGAAGAAAAAGTCAAAATAAAGGATGTATCCGAGGGCGAAAAACTCTTAGAGGCACCCAAGGATAGAGGTTTAAATATTCTCCCCGTTGAACAGGAAAGGCCACCGATGCTAGTAGAAGAATATGTTGAAGTCAACATAGGTACATAAGAGAATCCTCAAAAGGGATATTTTGCAGCTTCTTTAACAGAGACAGAAAAACATGAGTTTAAGGGCTTCTTCACAAAGAGATAGATAAACTTTGCATGGTCGTATGCTGACATGCCTAGGCTTGATCTAGACCTAATATTGCATTATTTACCACTACAACTAGGTATTAAGCCAGTCAAACATAAGTTGAGGAAAATGCATCCGCAAATTGCTCTATTGGTCAAGGTAGAACTTAAGAAACTCTTGGATGTAGGATTCATAAGGACAATAGACTATGCAGATTGGATATCAAATCTTGTACCAGTGACTAAGCCAACTGGGGGATTTCGAATTTGCACTGACTTTAGAGACATCAACAAGGCATGTCCTAAGGATGACTTCCCTTTGCCGAATATCGACATGATAGTAGACCTTACAACAGGATACGAGATGCTATCCCTCATGGATGGTTTCTTTGGATATAATTAGATTAAGATAGTAGCTGAAGACCAACACAAGATGACTTTCACGTGTCCATGGGGCACATATTGTTGGAATGTTATGCCGTTTGGCCTTAAGAATGCAGGAGCTACCTATCAACGGGCAATGACTACAATTTTCCATGACTTTGTACATACCCTCATGGAAGATTATGTAGATGAAATTATAGCCAAATCAGAAACAAGGGAAGATCATTTAAAGGTTTTAGACAAGATATTCCAGAGGCTAGAGAATTACAATGTCAGGCTAAATCCGAAGAAGTGTGTCTTTGGGGTGAAATCAGGGAAACTGTTAGGGTATATCATCTCTCACAGAGGCATTGAAGTAGATCCAGAGAAGGTAAGAGCTATCCTAGAAATGCCTCCTCCAGTCAGCATTGGTCAACTCAGAACCCTACAAGGGAGATTATAGTCCATTAGGCATTTCATAGTACAATTGGCGAATAAAATACATCCGTTTCAGCATCTACTCAAGAAAGGAGTACCATTTGTATGGACCCTTAAATTTCAAGAGGCCTTCTAGAAAATCAAGGACTATTTGCTTAGTCCACTAGTCTTAATGCCACCTACAAAGGGAAAACCATTGATACTTTACATCTCAGCAACTCAGTCGGCATTAGGGGCTCTTCTCGCACAACACGATGATCAAGGTCATGAGAGAGCAGTCTATTATATCAGTCATACCTTAGTGGGCTATGAATTGAATTATAACAACATAGAATGTGCCTGTCTTGCGGTAGTCTTTTCTACCCAAAAAATTTGGCACTATATGCTCAATCGACAAACAATGTTAATTGCAAAGATTGATCCACTTAAATACCTCCTAAGTAAGGCAGCTTTAATAGGTCGATTGGCTAAATGGGTTATGATACTTAGCGAGTATGACATTCAGTATGTCAAAAGGAAGGCTATAAAAGGATAGGTGATTGCAGATCAATTAGATGATGCACCTATGAAGGTATACCATCCATTAGTGGCAGATTTTCTAGATGAATTCCTCTTCAACATTGACATTAAAACCGAATGGAAACTATACTTTGATGAGTCACATACAAATCGTGGTTCAGGAGCTGGTATCTTATTTGTTACACCTCAAGGTGATACCATTCCTAAATCATTCAATATTTCTTTCCCTTGTACCAACAATATAGCAGAATATGAAGCCTTAGTAACAGGGTTAAAAATGGCAGCTCAGTGGAAAATCAAGAGCCTACATGTTTTTGGTGACTCTCAACTAGTAATTCGACAAGTAAATGATGATTACGAGACTAAGGATGAAAAGATTGCACCTTACAAGTGAATGGTTGATAGGTTCAAGCAGTATTTTAATGACATAAATTTTCAATAAATACCACGTATCTAGAATAGAGCTACAAATGCTATGGAAACCGTGGGTTCCTTATTGGATATTCCAAGTAATGTGCCTAAGTTCGAGTTTCTGGTTGAACAACTATTGGTCCCCGCTTATGATGTCCCCGATACTGCGATAGTGTGTACCATTGTTGGTCCTACATCTCCTTGGAATAAAGACATATTCGATTATCTCACTGACCAAACCCTACCTCAAGACTTGTCTAATAACCAACGTCGAACCTTCATCCGCAAGTCAGCTAAGTACACCATTATCGGAGAAACCTTGTATAGACGTACCTTAGATAATTCCCTAATGAGATGTCTCGATGCTGAAGAAGCACAAACAACTTTGTGAGCGATACACAAGGGTATATGTGGATCTCATTTGAGTGGTCCTACTCTAGCCCACAAGATTATGAGACTAGGTTACTATTGGCCTACAATGGAGAAAGACTTATACGTCTTTGTAAAGAAATGTAGACAATGTCAAATACATTGAGACCTTTATAAGAGCGCCAACGTAGGAGCTTCATCCAATTACTTCACCATGGCCCTTCGCCCAATGGGGACTTGACCTCATACGTAAGATACACCCTCCATCATCTAATGGCCATAAATTCATCATCACCGCCATCGAATACTTCACCAAGTGGATTGAAGCTATTCCCATGACATACATAACCGACACACAAATATCTAAGTTTATCCTAAACTATATCATTTATCGGTATGGTGTACCCCAATCCATAATCACAGACAATGGCCGCCCATTCAAGAACCAAGAAGTACGCCATTTATGTGAAGAATTCCACATCAAACACCATTTCTCCACCCCGTATTACCCACAAGGTAATGGCCAAGCTGAGGCATCTAATAAGACTATTGTTAGAATCCTTAAAAAGACTGTCAATGACATTGGTCATGACTGGCACCTACAACTTAATCTTGCCTTATGGGCTTATCGCAGAAGCATCCGCACTCCCACCGGCGCCACTCCATATTCCCTCATATTCGGGTCCGAAGCTATCTTACCTATCGAGGTTGAAATACCTTCTCTAAGGGTATCCTTGAAGGGTCATATTGATGATGAAGAGTACCGTGTCTCTAGGTTACAAGAGCTAGAATTGCTGGATGAGCGAAGATAGAAAGCGTTAGATCATTTGAAAGCATGTCAGAATCGTCTTCACAGTAGTTACAATAAGAAGGTTCTCAATAGACACTTTGACATTGGAGACCTGGTATTAATGGAGAATCCTAAGAACCAAGCTAAAAGAGAGAAACTGGGTAAGTTTGAGCCTAACTGGTTGGGGCCCTATATCGTCACAGAAGCCTTTGGATCAGGAGCGTACCAACTCTCTACTCCTGAAGGAGAGCCGCTTTTGTCCCCTATCAATAGTCTACATCTAAAGAGGTTCTATGCTTAGTCTCTGAGAATCCATGTCTTAATCTATAAAAATACAAAAAAATGAAGAAAAAACAAAAAAATAGTTACCTTGATGAAAACCTAGTAAACAGGCGTCATTGTAACACCAAAAAAAATTAGAAAAAAGAAAAAGTAAAGAGAAATAAATCCGTCCAATAGTGAAATTGCTTCGGTGGCGCTATGGATAAGTACCATGGTGAAAACTTGGCAAACACGCACCATGTGTAGTCAAGCTCGCTCTTCCGTCTACCATCATTCTAATTGGACTTTTTCACCATCACTCATAATAAATGGTTATCTTATCCATTCCTTGGAACAATTGACATCTAGCGTCCATTCCGTCACATTACCCACTCCATCTTCCACTATTATTCCCGATTGGGGGAAAATCCTTGTTCTATGCCCTAACACCTTGTACATAACGTCACACCATCGAAAATGTCCTGAAAAATCCCCAAAACATTGGGAAACTTCAAAAATCCAAAAAAATCAAAACATGTCAGAAAATCCCAAAAATAGAGTCAAGTCAATCATGTCAAGTCAGTCATGTTTAGGTAGTCATAGTCGAACTACGTTGCCTCTGTGACTGGGACGTAGGCAAGGCCATCAATCGATGTGCCCTCGAGGCATTAGGTCTGTTTGTCTAGGTTTTTCATGTATCACACACATTAAAATCATGACTCTTTGTATATTCAAAGTCATTGGTCGTGTCAAACTATGAGGTCTCTGCATGTGCAACGTAGGCAAGGCTAATCAATTGATGAGCTCTTGAGACCACACTAGGTCAGTCCAATAGGGTTCATTCACAATCACTATCACACAAGTTGCATATCATAGTTTAGGGTATCATTTCATGTCATACACTGTCTACACACACACTTTTTATCAGCCAGGGAATCAAAACAAGTCATGCAACAACAAGGAAAAACATCTCAAAGTCATCAAGTCAATATCAAACAAATTGTCAAAGCGATCAACCTATGTCTTAAGAAAGATATGTCTTTCTTGTCAACAGATGTCATCAAATTGTCATAGTCTCATGTAGCTTGTCACTTCAACGTCATCAGGCTTCAACGTCTTATACGACATGTGTCTTTCTGAAACCAGGCTTTGTCATGCCTTATACAGAAGTCACCAAGTTGAAACTAGACTCAACGTCTTATGCGGTATGTCATTATCTCACATTACGCTATGTCAAACATCAACATCAAACAATCCCACAAGATCAAGTTTTGGCGAATACATTTATTTGGATTTATGACTTTATATCTTATTTTGTCTTATCTTATTATCGATTTGTGAAATAGTCCGGTTACTAGCTTTCTCGAGGATGTCCCTTGAAGGATTTAGAGAAGCTACGATGTCTCAGGACTCTTTTTCTTTGGCTACTGTCTGTCAACTATCTTTTTAAACATTGGTTTTTGAGTCATGTTACTAGTTTCCTCAAGGATGTCCTATCAAGGATTTAGAGGAGCAATGATGTCTCATGACCCATCTTTTATTTGTCTGTTGTCTGTGGTTTGTCTCTACAAAATGACTGGGGCAATACTGTCCTCAGTATGAGTTAAGACACTCCTTATCTGTGACTGTCTTTTTTTCGCAGAGGGATGACTTTGTACACTATGGTCTATCTCATATCATAGTGTGTACTATCCATTTGTGTCATGTCCCGCCCAATGATGATAACAAGCAAGTATAGCGTATTTGGTAATATATCAAAGTGTATGTCTTTTTCTCAATCGATCAACCGTCATTATATCTTTTTCTCCATCAATCATCCTTAATTGTTTCTTACTAACATTCAAAATTTGTTTCATCCTAACATTTCTCTTCTTTAACATGAAGATAAAGTCCTGTGACATAATAAAACATTAGATCATTTGCATTAGCATACATTTAATAAGCATTCCATAATAGGCATTACATTTCACACATGACATAATAGGCATTGCATCATCATAACATACATAATGTAAACATTGCATGCACATATCACCATCACATATACATAAACATCATATAGAACATTTGCATCCATTATCATAAGTAAATTAAGACATCCATAACATCATTATTAAATGCATAACTCATAACATATAGAAACATTTATTCATAACACATGTATATACATCATCTAGGAAGCATAATCATGTAGAAATAATGAATCATCCATAACATAGAACTGCATATCATATAGAAGCCACCAAAATCATATATATATATATATCGCTCAAAATAGTGTCACAATACAATGCCTGAATGTAACCATAAATAAAACATGAGCTCGCAGGCTCTCTGATCAAAATAAAAATGTCTACATAAATGTAAACCTGTCATCATGTCCTGCTACCACTACTGTCACGTGGTGATGGTGGTGGGAAAAGACTAAAAGGTGCTCTCTGCGAGGTGGAAGGCCTCTCATATGGACCTATTCTCGATGGTCCTACCACCCCCTTTGTACTCCGTGTCCTCTAAATCCTGCTCTGGGACCTCTGACTATGCACCTCTGAAAAAATAGGAGCTCGTCTCTTTGCTGGCACTGCTGCCTCATATAAGTCCCTATAATAAGTGGCTCTCTCCACCGATCTGACCAACTCTCATACCATACCATCAGATGAGGACCCGCTGCAAAGGCGTCTAACCTTTGTGAACTGCTGCTCTATCTCATGTCTCCGCGCTATTGCCTGGTCTCTCTCCATAAGAGCACTATCCCTCTCTGAGTGAGCACTGTCCCTCTCTACATATGCACTGTCCCTCTCTATGTAGGCACTATCTCTCTCTAGCCTCATCACATCAAACTTTGCCGTCATGAGTCTAAGTCTTTCCTCCCTGTCACCATCTCTAGGAGCATCCTCCTCCTGTCTCCCCTCCACGATCCGATCTCTGAGCTCTCTCTCCTACTCCTCCATCGGTCCATCCTCCTCCACATCATCATCATTGTCGTCCTCTACATCATCCTCTTCATATCCTGCCAACATACCCAGAGGGTCTATAGCCATATCCGCGTCTAAATCCTCTGCCACATCCTCTACTGCGACATCTACCTTTTCACGCTCCTCAACCACTACCTCCGCTGCAACATGCTCACCCCCAGCCTATACATCCAATCCCCCTCTGATGTCCAACATCGGTACATCCTAAACTACTACCTCACGGATAGGTGATAGTGCACCTACCCGACCCCCTCTCCGTCCCCTCCGACCTCATCTACCACTTCTCCCATCACCATCTCTCCCTCCAGCTCTCCCCACTTTAGTACCTCCACCTCTCCACCATCCTCTAGGGCTTGTGCCTCGTCTCTCTATAGGTGCTGGCTGATCTGGATCTGTATACGGAATAGGTCGATGCTCCACCCACCATGCGTCATACGCAATTGTTGTACCTGGGTTTGCTAATCCATCTCTCCATCCCCACTATACTAGTTGTAATGCCTGTATCTCTGCCTCTGCTGTAGCCACTGGTATCATAAGTCCCCAATATGGAAGCTCTTTGGATGAATGAGCAAACTCTGCTCTACTCCGAGGCTCATCCTGAACCTTGCCGAACTGTCTCAGAACTCTGTCTGGAAAGTGTCACTCAATGATGTGTACACTAGAAACAATCCTCCCAATGAGATATTGTGTCTGCCTGCAGAATGGAAAATGTATATCCTCATCCACCCACTCCTCACAATCCATGTAAACTGATCAAGAATATCTAATGCATGTCTCCAATACCCTGTGTCTCCCACACATGTCTGAGTAATCTGTCCTATATATCGGAACACATATGGATGTCTCTCCGATCTCTCTACAGTAACTGGCAGACAAAAGACAACTATCCTCTTTCAACCCCATACCATCAATAGTGTAGTCCCACATCTCAATGACTATGCATCTTTGTAGGCAATGTTGTGTAAATGAAAGTATAACATCCCGAGTAGACATGGACCTCATGCATACCTCATCTTGCTCTCTATCATGCCGACCAACTTAGCACCCCATCCCACTGGAAATCCATGACCCCGTCTGTCTGGCAGAACTATACCCCCAGTTAATGTACATAGAATATAGTCTATCCTCTTGTATTTGTCTGCTAACACTGGCCATCTAATCTCATAGTGCTCGATCCTGAGCCTACTGATGTCATCCACCTGATAAAACCATGCTAACTCTGTCAATCCTAGCAGGGTGTCATACATGACCTGCTCTCCTCTAATAGGTAGTCTCAAAATCCTGGACACATCCTCCAATGTGACAGTGGCCTCCCTAGTCGATAAGTGAAATGATGATGTCTCTAAATGCCATCGCTCGCATAACGCCGTCAACATACCCCTGTTCGCCTGAATAGTGGGCATCGACAAACAGTGGCATAGACCTAGCCTCCATAGTAGCCGAATCTCTGGACTCGTCAAACGATCTATGAGATCGAATGTGTCTGGTCGTGACTCCCGTGTATAAATAGGATCTAGAACCACCTGCATTTAAACCATGATGTTAAGAATTTTCAAAATTTCCTTAGAATTTTTTTTTGAAAATTTTAGCAGTCAAATGCGGCTCACGTTTACAGATGCGTTGCACGGAGCCTCACATGCGGTGCATGTTACATATGCGTTGCATATTTTCCCACACCCTTTCAAACCACTACACATGCGGTTCATTAAACCACATGCGGTTCATTTTCACAAATGCGGTGCAGTTTCAATAGCCTACCCATCTACAACATATGCGTTTCACAACTGCATATGCGGTTCACAACCACACATGCGTCTATCCCTAATGCAAATGCGTTGCATAACTACACATGCGGTGCATTATATTTAAAATGTGATCATTCCCTAAATAGCCTAATCTAGCCTAGACGTGTTGTTGCACATGCGTCGTTTTGCAGTCAGATGCGACGAATACGATGACATATGTGTCGTTTACGATGCACCGCATTTGCTTAATTGATTTTCTAATGCCTAGAAATACATGCAAAATTAACTTTCAAGAGTTCATTTTTGGGTACATACCGGTGGTCCTGTGTCGAATGGCCTCTTGAAAGTCTGGTTCCGATAACCTCGATGCGCAGCGTATGGGATGGGTACCATTTCGTCAGCTGGTCAGAGCAAAATCTTCTCTTTTTCTAACTCCTCCGAGTGCAAATGAATTAGGTTTAGCCCTAATTTCTATTTATAGGTGGGTTTGAAATGGCATTTCTTTTGACCTAATCTATTGGCCACATAACCTTTCCAGTTCCAACGACCCGTATTCATCCGTATTAACTCCAAATTCATTTCCGTCAACTCCATAGCATTTCTACCTATCAAATTGACTTATCGGGAATATTTCCTGATTTTTTTTGAAACTTTCAAAAATTTGTCAATTTTCCCAAGGGGGCATACCCTAACGTGTTTCATGCTGGAGCACGATCGAGGCATATTTTCTTTGACACAATGCTAAAACAACATTGTATCAAAGAGGGGCAAACTGTAGACACCGAAAATTGGTCTAGGCCTGCGAACACCACTTTCGACATAATTTTCTATTATCCATGGTCATGATTAAATAATGTGTATTATTTAATTAACCTTTCTAACACATATTTCCTCTATTAATTAAATACCCCTTTTTAATTAATTCATTAATTCATAAATGACCTTTATTCAACTTGGATAATTAAATAAATCATATTTGTTTAATTATGTCCCTAACTATTTAATTCTTCCTTCTTAATTAAATATGTATTATTTAACTAAACCCCCTTTATCTATCAATTAAATAATTTATTATTTAATTACAGCCCCCCTTTTATCATATTTCACCTATAATTAAATATCTTTATTTAATTATTCATTTAATCCTTTTCAAAAGTCAATTAAATAAATTATCTTTATTTATTTAAATAAAGTCTCTTATTTTCGAATGTTGAATTAAATTAAAATTTAATTCATATTTAATTATTTATGTCACATTCTTCTGTCAATCAACTATCTAATCATTCACTCACCTTCTGACTTGAGATCTATTTTTAGTTCTTCAGTTATCTCTGGGTTTAACATCTGATTATCTCTGCGAGAGAGCTCTTTGTCGCAACTAGTCAGTTAACTAGTTCCAACTCATATGCATGATGTGTTTATTAATTAAATATCTTTATTTAATTAATTAACTCATGTTTTCATTCGAATGCGTTATTCTTAGACTTCTAACTTTGTCTTTGACATACAAAGTCTATTTCTTCTATTTTCAAAGATTCTTAACTCAAGATTAAGTTATCGTTCTAACTTAGTCTTTATCCTGCAGTCTTTTCTAACTCGCATTCTAACTCATGTTCTATCTGAGATAAAACTCACATCGCATGGCATTCATCAATCTCATCCATCGATCTCTCTTTCAATTTGAGCCGATCATTCGAAAAATCCAAAATCTATAAAATGGCCTGTCGTTATCATTATTCCTCCTCTCAAAATCATACACTTTTGAGAAGAGACTATTCTTCGATATTTTTCTTAGACACTCGACGAAGTTATACTTGCATTCAAACATAGAAATATGAGGGCAAGAATACTGAAAAGGCAAAATGGAGAAGAACAATCAAGATAATTCGAAGGGGTGAATGCATATTCGGTGAGAGCTTTCCATTAAATTGTTTAAGTTTTGTTTAGTTTATTTCCTTGTTCTTTGTTGTTAGCTTTTAGATTATTGTTTAGATTATTTTTTAGATTAGGATTTAACTTTGTTATTCTAGTTGTAGATTATTCATCATCATTCGAAAGATACATCTACTATTTTAATCTACTGTTACACAATGCAAAAAATTATTCAAACACAAAGGATCGTTCATAATCTTCTCCTATTATGTCATGTTGCTACCATTTAGGGATTGGAATTATAGTTATAGATTAATAGAGGCTAAAATAATGCAACCATCAAGTAATAAACAAATGTGTCACATGGTTACACATATTTATCTACCTCCTTTCTGGCACATATTTGTTATTTTTAATTTATAAAATTACAAATGATAATTTCTTAAATAACAATTTAAAAAAAAAAATTATGGGACCACTAGCTCCAAAAAAGTATCCTAAATAAATTGAGCAATGGTTGCTAAATAAAATTAGCTAAGTAACAACAAGGGACCACTTTGTAAAAGGAACTCAAATTTGCATCATCATTCTAGATTTGCATGACTTAATATTGTTGTCCTTGATCATTTCCATGGCCATAAAGTGACCAATATTTCTAGTGCTTATCCTAGGAGAACTTGACCCTATTGATCCAACAACCTCCCTGACGTATTTTTTAGTACCACCAATATTTAATGACTAGCTAAATGCAAAAAATTATGTGAATCATACTTCAAAATAATATAGTATCAAATATCGAACCATGGGTCACAAATCAAATATATGCTTACAAAAATGAATTGGAGCCACAAGATCAATCTACACTAAGATATTTTTCTACATGGAATCTCAAGGAGTTGGCATTTCAAAGGCACTTACTTTTATGTATCAAGTAAATCAAATTTGTACTACTTAAAATTTATTCTTCATCATTGTTCCTAGAGTTAATTCCTTGATTCCTTTGCTTTTAATTTTCTTAAATATCATTATTTTACTCACTTTTATCATAAGTATCTAATTAATTAATCTTAATTGATTTATATGCTTTATTTCTTGTATTTATTTGATTAGTCTAGATTAACATTGAGAAAAATATTATTTTTATTTACATTTCAATGAACCTTTCTAATTCATACTTTAGGGTTTTAGATCTATAATTTTTTTATTTTTATATCTTATTATCAACTACGATCTTCCTTTTATCCTTGTGCTCCAGTGATGCACTAGTAGTCTAGGTTTTGTTGTGCCTATCTGTATACCTTATATTTAACTCACCCTAGGCACCCTTATTTTTTCTTAAGGAATTACATTTCACACTTGTTACAAATGTATTAGAACTCGATTTCTAACATATATTAGATCATACAGGTTACTTTAACCATTTATTTGCATATATTAGGATATTTATATTTAATCTTTTGAATATCAACCCTTAAAGTGTATTTTGTTGCTATGTCTTTTACATTGGCTCTTTTTTTGTATTTCTACTTAGTTGGTATGCATGCTTAAATTTTAGACTTTGATAGCTTCTTAAATTTCATTACATATAATCTATTTTCCCTTGATTTTATTATGACATGTTATATTAAGGATAGGGATATGTTTTCTTTGGAGGTTTTATTTTATCACAACTCATCTTTTCCTCCCTTCATGGAATTGATTAGTGCTCATTAGTGCTTATTTTATACACATGTCATTTATCTATGAGCCCACTTATAATCATATGGATTATGATAGTGATGAGTACCTACTTAATGAGGATATACCTTATGACACACTATGTAGGATGGACAAAGATGATATAGTTTTACCTCTTTCAAATATACTTGACATGGTTACACCTTTTTATGGTAAATATATTATATGTTGTGATATACCTACATCCATAAATTCATTTTCTTTGAATATAATACCTTATTTCATAAATGATAATGTAAATAATGATGATAATTTTCTATATCTTGTGTTTAACTTATGGGCACTTATAATATAGATATGCATGTCTTACCTTCACCCATGCCTAGTGACATACTTATTATTATGGATTTATTATCTATGGTGATTATCCTAGCAATGAGATTTATGATCATTGCACTTCTTCCATCACTAGTGATATGCCTTGTTCACATTCACATGAGGTCACTACCCCCATGTAGTTGCATAGTCTATCAATAGTGTGTTTGAAAATGAATATAGTGATACTTTCTTTATCTTATTATATGATGTGGTTGATGACTTTTTGTTAGTTGAATATTAGATAATTCTTATCTTTACATTATGCTTAGGTTGTATTTCGATGCTATGAGGCATAGCTAACATTTATTTGGTTATAAATAAAATAATGTTTATCAATATTATAATATTGGATAAATAGTTGTTGACTGTTGGATATAGGAACACTAATGTCATGGGTTTGCAGGTATGCTATGAAGTTCATAAAATGTCTTAGTTAATTTATTCAATAGATAAGGTACAATGAATATAGGTATGAAAATCTTGTTAAGCCTTACGTTTTGGTATAGTGACAAGTTAACTTATATGGAATTTGTGCTAGTCATTATTTGACGCTTACATTTAAAACTTAACTAGAATCTGGCTTTTTTTTGTTAGGTTTCTTGAATGGTTCTCCATTTGGTATTGAAATGAGGTTTGATAGCTTTAATTTGATTTAATACAGGTTTATATTCTTTTTTGGAAACACGGTTTGGTTAGGGGTTCAAGAAACAAGTAAATATGTGAACAATCTCAAATTCATAAGTTATATTAATCATTCTTGATAGATAATTATGTAATTTATTGTTTCAAATTCTTTTCCTATATTCTATAAAGTGTCATGAGTTAGTTTTATATTAATATAATAATTTATATAGGAGTAGAGTAGGATTTTCACTTTTAAACTTAAGTAATGAACTCGTACCATTATTGTCTAACTAATTAGCAACTCATTGACTGGTTATTACGACAAACACTTTTGGTTATTTCTCCATTAATTTAGTATTTAGAATGATCAATTTATCTTTGGTTATTGAGAGCTATTATGTATCTCTTAATTCTAATTATTTAGTTGTATTTTGTTGGTCAAATTTCATGAGGGCATTACATAGGTATCAGAGCACCGGGATTGCGACACTTGGGAAATTTGGGGAGAAAAGTTAGAAAAAGGAATGAGTATGGATATGTGATTACAAAGTGAAGGTGCTACAACTTTGGGGACATTCCAGGATACACAAGTTACATGAATCTTAGAATGGTAAGTAAAGTATGAACATGTATGTAACTTGATTCACAAACCTGACTTAAGGGTAAAATCTATATTCATCTAATACACTTGTGATTATATAGTGATATCTATTAACCCACCTCCAAAAAGTTGGATGTTTTAGTATTGCTAAATTAATACGTAAAATACTATCTTAACTTCTCAAGTAGGGGATTGGAAATTAAATAAATCAGTCTCAAATATTAGTGATAATCTTGTTTCAAATAATGATGCTTTATCCTTATTGGTATATTGTGTTTGATCTATGGTGAAATTAATTATTGTTCTAATATTTGTTTTGAAAGACGTGTTGGGGATTGAGAATTAGGTGGAATTCATTCTTGAAAATCCAATGTGTAAGGTGTTGGTAATTGTTCAAATATGAACTATTTCCTAATTTAATAGTGCTAAGTGGTCTCTATGTGTTTCAAGTATCGTTTCTTATAAGTGGGTCTAAAGTTACGAAGGTGCATTATAATATGTGTTGTGAGAAACTAGTGAATATTATGATTGTGACTCAAGTTTGAGATACTAGGTATCCAACTTGGGATAAGGGTGTGGTAAACATATGGGATGATCTAATTTTTTATACCCTCATGTTAAATTATGAGATTTCATGATTTTTTGTTTGTGTTTTGGTTTAGTGTGGAGCCTGTTTGTTTGTGTGGATCTCGCTTGAGGGCTGATAGCCTCCTTCGTTTGGGGTTGAGGGAGTCCCTCATCCATTGGAAAATCATGATTTTTGCATAATGTATCCTTGTGCTAGCTAGTGGAAAAGTGTCGAAAATCATGATCTCCCTTGGATTGTTGAGCTGGATCTACTCCCCCTTCGAGGACCACATTGTTGGCCCCTAGTGCAAAACCTTTTTCCTTGAGTGTATCCCAGGGGTTGAGGAGGGCACAAAGCCTCTCTTGGGGATGGATGATAAAATATGGAAGTATGTAATTGGGAATGGTATTGGAAAACCATGACCATTGGTTATTGTAATGAATGGAGATGGGTGATGGAGGTAGGGGTTGGCTGGATGGATGGTAGTAGTGGTGTATGGAGTTTTTGGGGGTGGAAATTGTTGGATGGGTGGTGATGATGGTGTGGGGATAATGAAGTTTTATATGGAATTGATTGTGTAGATCCCCAAGAGGGAAGGGAATCCCCCTTCCCCCCATTTACAAGAATTCAGAGCACAGATTCTTTGTGTGTAAGTTTGTATAATTTTTGTTTCAATTTATAATATGTGATTTAATATGGATTATTTTTATCTAAGTTTTTTTTTGGATCTTATTGAAATATTCCAGGAGGAAGCTTGAGACTAGCGGGGGAGAATGCAATACCCCTCCCAAAAAGTGAACTAAAACTATATAATGAATTACCAATAAACTTAAAAATAAGAAATATGATAGAAGAAAGAAAGGTGAACTAGTACTCTTAGTTCAATTAAGTAGTTAAATGGTTTCATGCTCAATGTATAGAAGAATATATTCATCCCAAATAAGAAGAGTGGAGCCCAAGAAAATGAACAAATATTCACTTCTAAATTAACTAGACTAAAGTGATTATTGAAATTAAGTTCTACAAGAAATATATTAATAATTTAGGCAATCAGATATTATTAAAAATTAATATTAGGCCATTGTATATATACTTGATAAAAGGAATTATTAATTTATTATCATAAATATTACCATTTTTATTATCTTTCTATATTTATCTAATTTAAATTATTTAATAATGTCATCTTTATCAAAGGTACTAATATTTTGAATAAAGTGTTACAGATTTAACAAAGGTACTTGGAAGAAAATAAGGGTTTAGAATTAAAGAAATAATTGTGAATTAGGCATAGTAGAAGAAAAATGAATTTATGTTATTGGGACCAATGAAATAATTTCATTATGTTAAGCGTATGCTAGTTGGAAACAAATTACTTTTAGTTCTCCTGGCCGGTACCGTTGCTTTTCAAAATGGTTGCTACTCTTGAAAATTATATATGTGTGTGTGTGTGTGTGTGTGTGTGTGTGTGTGTGTGTGTGTGTGTGTATGTGTATCATGTAGAAAGGGGGGTGGAATGCATTTTTATTTATGATTAAATAAAAGAAGTTGTGGATCTTTCTCAGGTGGTTTTTCCCTAGTTGGGGTTTTCCACCTAAATTTGTGTGCTTTCTTCTTATCTCTTGTTTTTCGTAAAATTTTGTTAAATCATCAAAGGTTTATAGATCATTCTTGGGTGGGAAATTACTCTAGTCAATTAAAATAGATTTGAATCCAATAATAGATTTCAACATTATCTTTAAGATTAGATATATTAGTAGATAAATGTAATGGGATATCTTGAATAACTCATTTCCCTCTTGTCTATTACTTTTATTATGTTATATTCTAATGAAATCTTGATGAGGGCATTACAAATAGATGCATTCCTTCAATAAGAATTTGATTGATAGACCTGAACAATGGTTTGATTGATGTAATGTTTCAAGTATACATCCTCCCATATGTTATCATGTGCTTTACAAATCACTTTACTATGGACCCTGAAGCATGTTTTACTCATGAGTTTCATTATTCTAGTGGCCCTTCCTTAGTTGGTCTCACTAATTTTTCTCTGTATCATGATGATATACAAAATTTTGATTGAGACAAACTCACGGATTCTATCATGTGTTCTATTGATGTATCTTTAAGTGATTATAAAGTGAATTCTTCAAAACCCTCTATTGAACAAATATGAGTTAGAAAAACTTACTTGGAAGAATAAAAATATAGTATTTTTGCAAATTTTACTCGTGATATGTAAGGACAATGTATCATTAGTTGATGATACATGTTTTGCATCTTTTTCCACCACTACACATGATATGATGCATACACTTACCATTTGTTAGGAAATAATGCATTCAACCCACATTCTTAATCCATTTCCCACATAACCCCAAGAGAGAAAAGCATGCATACAACTCACTATAATGCATAGATAAAATAGACAAACCATAAGATAACACAAGATATAACCTAGGAAAACCCTCAAGAGCGAAAAACCCAACCTCCAAAAGCATCCATACCCCATCATATTATTCAACAATAAAGCAATATAAGAGTTACAATGCATACCTTTGAAGCATCAAGCCTCTCAGTGCATCATCATGTGTCCAAGCGTGAACCCATACATCCCATGCCATGCTTCACATATGCACTCCTAAAAAAGACTCAATAATGATAGCCCACTCATCCATCCAACCTTAACCACTAAAAATGTGCTTGCTTTTATAGATCCAAGCTCACACAAATACAACCAAGTGGTAAGATAAAACCATGTGCCACAAAAACCATGTGAACACAAAAACACTAACCCCTTATTTAATATTGGGTACTAATTTTTCACTTTATTAAATATTTCCCCAATATTAAATTATTATCCCATGCGTCCCATACATTAAAGAATAATACAATGCTACAATACCACATAAAGTGGACCCCAAATAATTATCTAGTGTGGTTAACCACACCACCTAGGTGCATCACAACTAAATAATTATTTAATTACATTATATATATCAGATTATGCAATGGTGTACAACACCATATCCCAACACCATTATGATAAATGTTAAACATAATATATATCAACTTATGTTAATTACCTCATCATAAGGATTGACCATCTAGAATTGTATGTTGATACAAGTATATGCACAAAGATTTCAACAATGAGATGATATTATTAATATGTTACACAATCCCTTGGTACATGAAATTTTGATTTATCTTTCACCATTTAAATGTTTGGTGGTATTTTTTACAAAGTATGATAACAAATTTGATTCATTACAATGTTTAAAACTCTTCTAGGTAATGTGCCTCCATTGTTTTCATGAGAATCAATTGTTCACTAAAGTGTTTCTATCAAGCTTTAGTAATCATGCCCTTGCATGTTTTATTCATTGCCTTATTTTTGTATTTGTTCCTTGAAGGATTTAGCTTATACTTTCTTGAAAATTTTTAATTAAAAATTTGAGCACAAGACATCCATCACTCAACTCATGCACTATAAGCAAAAGGAACAAGAAACAATTAAGAATTATATTTCTAAATTTCTTGAGCTTTGGCTACTAGTACAAGATCTCCATTATGGGATGATGAGCTTCAATGCATATTTATATATGGTTTACTTCTAATAGTTAAAACACAAGTGTGATATTTTAGATTTTTAATATGGCTTTCAATGCCTCATAATTAATCTTTAGATTTGTGTGCTACTATGCACAAGTGTGAGATTTTCACATTAGAAGATTCACTTTTATATCAATGTATTTATAACACTTCCCTTTTTGTTCACAAGTCAACATCATTGTCACATTGGGAAAATGGGGACAATTAGTATATACTTGATGGTATTCATAATGATCACAATGAAATTTATAAGCCAAAGCAATTTAGATAATTCATTATATTGAAATATCCTCCAAATATGGTATTAAAATAATTTTTGCAACACAATGGCATCACCATGCCTCTTGTCAAACTAGTGGATACCTATAATCTTTCACCCCGTAAGAGTAATAAATTTTGTTCCTATCATCATACATATGAACATTCCAGAGGAAGGTGTATGGAATTCAAGTATGAATTTCAATATCTTATAGATAAAATTAGTACAAACATTAAGCATACTTGTGAATCACCCATAAATTATAAAATATAATGATGTAAATCAAGAGATTGGTTTTGTTCACTATAACACATCGTACATCAATAAATTGGTTATATTTACCATTGCACTTCTCATGTTGATGATAAAAAAGAAATAAAAGATAATCCACCTAATGTGTAACTAATTATTAATGTTTTTATAGAGGATTATCACGAGACACTTATGATACAAGAAGAAAATGCAAGAATCTATAAGTATTATAATGATATAATTTGGGACAAGGATGATGATAGTTATATTACTAGATTTGATTGTTTATTCATGATATTCATTGCATACTACATACCTACATACACATATTTCTTGTTTACACTTTACCCTCTTTCTTTTGCCTTGTTTATTGCACCTTCGCATATCTTGTTTCATACTTTGCATTCCACCACTTAGGGTGAATTTCCCTACCTTCTTACTTGACATGTTTTCTCTTATACTTATTTACATCTCCCTTGCTTATTTCTATGTCCTTGAATTCCTTACTTATTCTTATATTTTCTCATGCCAACCACATTAATGTCTCATTTTCCCTTATTTTTTTCTACTTTTGTATGCATCCTTATGCATTTCCTTACAATAATCTTTATTTTCTTTTACTCCTCATGATTATCCACCTATGCACCTATCTTCCATACCTTATAATCATTATCACATACTTGTGATACATTTTCTCTCATATTAAATCTATCTTGATTTTGTGCCTTTTCATGTTGTTATTATTGGTGTAAATAGGTAAATTTCCTAACTAGTTATTAGTGAGGTCCTGTTTACATGTTAAGTCCACTTAGGTCCTAGGAATATTTAAGTTATTTAAATAAAATTTTATCTTTTTTACATTTTATTAAATATTAGATTCTAGGTCATTTAATGATGGCTCATGCCATTTAATAATGACACTAGTCATTTAATGTTTTAGAATTTGATACTTCACCACAACTTGTCTATATAAGCAAGGTCATTGTATAATATTGTATGATACCTCATCATATTTAGTAGATCTTAATATCAAGCAAGCTCATTTATTTCATACTCTCTTGCGGAAGGTTTTTTTTGATGAATAGGCAACTATCTATATTAATTTAAAGATAAGAGTACATATTCACAAAAAAAAGGGGTGGGTGGTAAAAAGGCACACCCCGAGAGTCACATGGGCAGTGCCCAGAAATAACCAAAAATCAAGTCACATGGGCCTAGCCCAGAAGTCCAAGAGTAAAAGAAATGAAAACAACAAACATGCCATTAAGTGGCCAAAGCAATACTAGTAGAGCCGGGAGGGTCTCTGTCATCCATATTCTTCCCCCATACATCAATGGGGTCTAGAGTGATGTCAGGAGGAGCACCCCAACCATCATCATCATCTTTCTTATCTTTATCTTCTTCCTTGCACTGGGGCGAGATTTCAAGTGTCAGCCATGGAAAGCTCTTACCACTATCTGGCCATCCAGAACTAGAGGCAGGCAGAGTATCAGAGGGCCACCCAGAACCGCCACCACCGCTCCTTGAAGCACCACCGGAAGGCCATCCTGAACTAGCCCGTGGCAAAGGAGAGCGAGCACACCGAGGAGGGCGGGAGTCTCATCGAGTAGGAGGCTGAAGCGAGGACGTGTGGAGCCACTCCGTTGTCAGCCCCAAGAGGGAGATCGACTGCGGGAAGAGGAGGGTGAGTCGGGGACCCAAGCCATAGTGCATGGGGCATTGCCCCAGTGGTCCAGCAGGACTTGGAGGTGAGCAACCTCCAGTGCAACCTTGTTTGCTTGCACCTGTATCTGTAAGAGCACATTAGAACAAATAACTTCTTTAGCATAAAGAGAAACATTAATATCCATTTGAGAATGAGAAAATATGAAGGAATTTTTACCTTTCTAGATGTTGAAAAGGATTTCCACCCTGAAAGTGTGCCAAAGCTGGGTGAACTTAGCAGGGATCCCAAGCCGATCTCCTAGCAGAACCATATGCCAAGAAAAATGTTCCAACCGAAAGGGCCGAAAGAAGTCATGAATCCAAGTCCAAAGCCACTGAGCTCTAGGACAAAACTAGAAAAGATGCTTAAAGCTTTTAGGTTGCCCACTAAAAAGGGAAACGAGGGTCTTGGACCCCCAAGTGCATAATTTGAGAACCCAAAGGAAATCCTTGGAAAAGAATACACCAAGAAAAGTGGGCCAGCTTCGGATTAACACTTATAGACCAAGTGGTAGTAAATATTTTTCGCCAAACATAAGCAAAGGAGTGAAGAAGCCACCTCTGGTTCAAACTGTTGATCATAGGAAAATGGGGTGAAAGCCACCTATAACCAAGCCGTGGCTTGTTGCTCTTGAGAGGAGTGTCTGGAAACCACTTCTAGTCTTTCCACCAAGGTTTATTCCCACGAATGCCAATTTTATGAAGTATTTCTATTGGAATGACACTCACCAGACTGTCAAAAGTAGCATGGTCCTAGTTTTGAAGTCTGTACTGGGCCTTAAAAGTATGCCACTGCATAATGCACATAGTGGGTCGGTGAAAGACCTGTTGTAGGGTTTGAATGCCCTTTTTGTGAAATCTAAGCACTTTAAGCCAAGGCGACTTAGCCAAAGGCTGACCATTATGCTCAAGAAGGGGAGACCACCAAATATTTTGTTGATTGAGAGAAAGACCATCACGAAATCCAACACGGACCCAACGGAGCCAAGGCTTAACAACCTCCTAGGCATGCTAAATGCTTTTGGCCGCAAATGTTCCAACAATTTGAACAGGCTCCTTCATAACCAGGAGGGTTTGGAAGCCTATTCCTTTCTAGGCGGGTTTGTGAATAGGAAATCTAGACTGGATACAATGCCTGAGGAGAACCTTCCAAGCTTTATCTCTGGTGAGGGCTCAGATAATCCACTTGACACAAAGAGTAGTCCCTTGCCATTGAGTGGAGAGCAACCCAAGTGCTCCAAAATCTTTGGGCAGGCAACATAACTCCCAAGCAACATGATGGAAACCCTTGTGGGTTTTAGAGGAGGCCCATAGAAAATCCTGGAGCAATTTTTCAAGCCTACCATAGGTAGCTTTGGAGGGAGCCCAACAAGAAGAGTAGTAAACATGAGTGGCCGCCAAAAATTTAGAGCACACCTGGAATTTTCTAGCCAGAGAAAGAGGCTTGATAATCCAGTAAGCAAGCTTCTGCTCAACCCTGGAGAGGATGAATTTCCAAAGCTCCCTAGGAGAGGCCTACAAAGAAAAAGGGATGCCCAAGAAGTGAAATATCTCTCCCTACCCAATCCACTTCCAATTATAGTGTTGAGGCCACGCAGGAGTGGGTAAAATAGATTACATGTAACATAAGGTCTTGTGCCATTGGTTGGAAAAGCCAAAGGCTAGATAAAAAGTGGAGAGATTCAAGGGCAACAATGATCGATTCTTCTTCCTCCAAGAGAGTGAGAAATGAATCATTCGTAAAGTGGCCATTAACAAGCTGCTCTTGAGAGTTAGGGAGAAAAATCCCTTTGACACGCTGCTGAGAAATTGCATGGGCCAGAAGGTAACCAAAGCCCTCAGCCGCAAGCACATTCAAAGAGGGGACGAGAGGACACCCTTACCGGATTAAGTGAAAAATACCAAAAACATAAGATTTGCGGCCATTAATGGTGATGCAAGCTGAGGCATCAACAAAAAGCATCCAAACAAATTGATTGAAATTGGGCCCAAACCCCAAAGCTTGCAACATCGCAAGAATGAATGGCCATTCAATGTGGTCATAGGCTTTGGAAAAATCAATTTTGATGATGAACATGACCTTTTGATTTGAGCGTCGGGCCCACTCCATGCCTTCCCAAACAACAATAATATTATCCAGGATGAACCTGGATTTAATGAAGCCAGTTTGCTCTAGGCACACAATTTGAGGCAAGAGATGGTGGATTTTTAGAGCCAAAGCCTTGGCAATGATTTTGTAGGAGACATTGAGAAGCGTGATGGGCCTCCATTAGCAAATGTCCTTTGGATCCCCAGGCTTAGGTATGAACTTTATATTGCCTAGAGAGTTGGTTTGAAAAGCCTCAAGGTAAACATGATACATATCATGCCCAACACAGTCCCAAAGGGCTTTATAGAATTCACAAGTGAAGCCATCAATTCCAGGGGCCTTGTCATTGGCCATAGAAAAAATAGCTTCCTTAAGATCATCAATTGTCAACAATTGATCACACAATTTTTTCTGGGCTGAAGAAAGCCTATGTGGTACAACAAGACAGTCCTAAAGGGCTTGTTGTCGCACAGGCGTGGAATCTTGTGTAGTGAAAACTTGCTCATAATGTCTCACAAAAGCTTGGAGAATGTCAGGGAGCTTAGAGAGCACCCGAGTGCCATCCTTAATTTTTTTTATTCCTGGGGATGAGTGCCTGGCATAGAGTGCCAAAAAAAATTCTTTGGAGACACGATCACTAATCTTAAGCCATGCAACCGAGCTTTGAATTGTGCTCCTCTGGCAACATAATTATCAACCACTTGCTTTTTGTGCCTTAATTCCACCACCTTGACTTGAAGCGATGGGGAAAAAGGGCTTGCCGCCAAAGCCTCCATAGATGAATGCAAGTTAGTAGTGGTTGCTTCAAAAGATCACCGGTGAAAATTGTCCAGCTGGTGCCCATAAATGTGCAAGAATCGAGAAGTACGGGTGATGGCATCATTCCACCAAGTAATCTAGTCTATTTGTCCAGTCGATCTGCACTCCAAATTCCACACTCGATGAATGTGGGCCAGAGTGGGCTTGTGGCAGAGAAAAGCCCCAATTTATTACGCATGTAAAACCATGCCTCCCATTTGCTAGCTGCCAACGGAAGGGTAGGGTGCCCTCCTTGTCATACGCCACCTCAACCATATTAAAATCCCCGTAGAGTAACCAAGTGACAACTAGTAAGGAATCAACAATCCAGTGCCAAAGAAAAGAGCGCTCCACAACATCATTGGAAGCACAAACATTAATAACCCCGAAGGAATGATTGTCAATGTTAAGGAGAATCCAAACTATCACTGAGAAGGATCAGTTCCATGATCGACAACACAATAATGCAAACGCGGGGACAAAAGGGTGATGGATCCACCATGCCCAGCTTTATGCAGAGTGAAAAACATAGTACTGGCTGATCAAATAGAATGACAGGTTGGAGCGAGCAAAAACCCAAAATTTTTAACTTCTTGGATACAAAGCACTTCAATATAAGAGTATTTCTGTAAGGTATCTCTAAAAAAATACTTTCTGGAGAGGTCTGTTAGACCTCGAACATTCCATGAGAGGAAATTCATGGATGAAACTTTTCCATACTTTCGGAACCCAGTTCCTCCTCAACTAGGGAAGAGAAACTATTCTTCAAGAAATCATATGGAATTGAACCAAGCTGAATAGGGGGTGAAAACCTCCTCTTTTCTGGCACATATTCTCCTTCTTCAGGCGATGGAGACGGACTACGAGACCGCCATTGAGCTCCCATCATGGGAGGGATATTTAGCTGGGCATACATAATAGTCGCAGGTTGAGGCATTGCCTTTGAACTAGGCTGCATCGAAATAGTAGTGGCTCCAGAAGGAGCATCTGTCCCCTTCTCAAAAGGGTTTGAAACAACTTTGGGTGGTTTAGAGGCTTTGGGAGTCGACCCAAAACTAACTGACTTGTTTGTTCGGTTTGTAACCGTGGTCCACTTTGTTTCAGCCTTAGTAGAAGGCTCTGTTTGATGAGGCTTTTTAACATCTTGTGATGGGGATGGTGTATGAGGCAATGCCAAAGGCCAGTCCTTGATCTTGTGGTCAATTGACTGGCACTAATAGCACATGTTAGGAAAATTGAAATACATGACTTTCTGGGTGTGCCTAATAGCTCCTATTTGAATATCCATAGATTCTTTCCAATCCTTGGATAGGTCCACCTCCACATACCCGATTTTGGGGATGGGCCTAGAAAAACCTATCTAGTTCTATACAAACAACCCTCCCCAAAGAGGAAGCAATGTGATTCAGAAAGGGCACATAAGGAAAAGGAAAACCGAGGAACTCAATCCAGATCGAAACCCGCATTTTGGTGTCATTTGAAACAGAAAAATCCTAGCTCCATGCTTGGAAAACCAACAAGGATGACTTATCATACTAGGGCCCATGGCCTAAAATAGCTTGGACATGATTAAATTTTGCAAAGCAGAACAAAAAAAAACCCTTGGTCAAGTTTTGGACCATGTCAAGGCGGACCCCATGACGGACCCAAGCCTTGTTGACCCATTCTTTCATCACACTTTTGGGGGAGTCTTCCCAACAAAATAACCCACAAGGGTGTGTTGTTCAAGCCATTGGCAAATAGAGTCAAAATTTGGTAAAGGCAAAATCACATCAGCTGGGGTATCAGAATGCTTACCTCGTGAAAGACTTTCAGAACAAATTTTTGAGGACGTTTTTTCGGAGGAGGAGCCATTGAACTATGTCGACGAACCATTGAAACCAGCATGAATTATTGGGTTAGAGCTGGTTGAAGGCATAATAGATCCTTAAAGCCGCAGTAAATGTGACCATACTCAAGGAGGGAGGATTTTTCCTACACAGTAGGTGCAGTATGACGCAAGAGGGGCCAAGGATGACTATAGAAAACAAAAAACCCTAGTAGAGCTCATACACCTCTTTCACCCGAGGACCTTGTGGAAGGTTTTCATTGTTTTTGTAGATGGTTCTAAGATAGAGCTAATTTTCAACTCCTAAATGGTATCAAAGCATGACCTTGCAAATTCCCTCAGATTTAAGGGTAGAGCTATTCCTAGTGAGATATCTTGGTGAATTTTATTAAGGTTGAATATTCTCTTCCCTTATACTTTATGGTGATTTGGGGAATCAAAAAAACTTTAAAAAATACCAGTTTTGGAGGGTTCCACTTTATGGGTTTTTATTGCAAGTTAATTTTTGCGCATGTTGGAGGTAATTTGAGCTCACCATTGAGTTTAGGGTGTTTGAAAAAGTCAAGATTGGATTTTTTTTTAATCAAAATCTGTCATATTTTTCTAGATCTACGAGGATTTGAAGTTGGGAGGTGGTTACTAGATCCAAAAGGTAGCTAATTTTTCAGAGCACTTTGAGCCAAAATTGACCTCGCCATTGTGTTCTAAAGGCCCAAAACCCCCCATTTTTATATAAAATACTTCATATTTTGAAGAAAAAATTATCTTAATGATTTTTAATTTTTTTTGAGCGACTATCTTAAATTTGATAGCCAAATGACTATCATGATGGATTGTGTTAAATTTGATGGTTAAACAAACATCATATCAGTGCTCAGTCCTTTCTTCCAGCTTCTAGTCACATGGGGCGACCACTCGCTAGCCCGTAGGGGGCTTAATTTTGGCCCCTCAAGCCTTAATTGGGCAGGTTTTTAAAATCACCATAACTTTTGACTCGGGTATCAAATTTTTGAAAACAAGATATTGTTGGAAAGATAATTCTAAGTAATTTCTAGTGGTACAAGTATTATTATTAGATTTTAATCCTACAATATTTTATTTCTATTTGAATTAAGATCTCTTTTTTTCATTATTTTTGTGGCATCAAAAAGGTATTAAGGAGCTATATCAGTGTGCCAATGCACTTTTTCCAGATTCAGTCCAAGGTATAATTTATTTATATTTTGGCATTTGTATTTGGGATTCCTATTTATCAAACATGGATTTTTTGTTTGTGGAATCTCACATTTCAATTTTAGAAGAAACATTTGAGGGGTTATCTCTCCTCTTTGATGATAGTCATTGCACATCTATTATCAAACCATTTTTATCTTTGGATCTTGTTCAATATGAATTTTTGCATAGTCTTGGTTTATCACCTTCTTCATTGATTGGGCATGTACCTAATTTGATTGTGGCATCTTAATCTACCGTGGAAAAGGTGACACATGAGAATATTTCAGAGACATGATAATCATACATTTTCATGCTACTTTCTTTCAATTCATATATGGAATGGGAAGAATTCTTGTATTTATACTTGGTTATGTTTCTTTTAAAAGGGATATAAGTTGTTTGTCAATATTGGAACATGTTTTGTAACGCCCCGCCATGCAACCCTAGAGGAAGTTGCAAATAACTACTTAAACGGGCTAATTTTTTTTTGTTTAAGTACAATCAACATGCAAGTTCCCTACCCATTGCCAACAACCTCTACGGTTACAAGACAAAGGTTATATAGAACCTCAACAAAAAACATGAATTTAAACCATGCCAATTATTTAGATAAAAATTAAACACATACATTCCAATTAAGATAAGATACATCAAAGCATAGAGATAACATTCCATTTCATTAATCACAATAAGCAATAAGATTACAACTCTCATTCCCCGAATGAGGCAAGTCCAATAAATAAGTTTATAAATACAACTTCCACCTCAATAACAAATGAGGGGTACAATATTACAAGAACAACTGAAATGAAATAAAGTATGAACTGAAATCGAATCCAACGAGCTCTCCAACTGGAAATCTCATCCACACGAACATGAAGAAAGAACCCAACAGATTCAGGTGCACGCCACCCAACCAAGTGGAACCCAAAGGCCCACCCCTCGTGCTAGGAGATAGTAACAAGGAATCCTAACCAAGACCAACACCTCTAGACATAGGCTAAATCATAATTGAACCAAATTGAAACAACCAATCACATATACCTCACAAGTACATCCCAAGGTATAACTCAAGTACAACTCAAATACCATACAAGTACAGCATAAGTACAACTCAAATACCATGTAAGTACAACACAAGTACAACTCTACATGGTCACATTGCTTCCAGATATAAAGTAGATCAAGTATGATAAGAGATCCATACACAAAATAATTGAATACCAACTATGGTCACATCAGATATGTTACGGAAACCATACCCCCAATAAAAAAGTACCAAATATGGCCACATCAAGTATGTTACGGATGCCATACCCATAAAAAACACTGATTGTTGTCCTAGATAGAGTGCCATCACATAGTTCGTCATGAGTTACCCACTGTGGATCGTCAAGATGGTGGCCTCAAATCGATCCTCGGCCCTCATACTTACTACTGCGGAATCAAATACCTTTCGTACATACAAGATAGATGACCTTTCCGTCCCCGACCTTCCCACCCATCCCAAGCCTAACCGAGCACTTGGGTCCATGAGTGAGGCATAATTATCTTGATTAGTGAGAAGTTAGTCCTAATCCTCTAAGTATTGTTTTAGTTATCACTTGATTAAACAACTTCCAAAGGTTACCCAATCTTACCTCTTCCGGGATCTGGCCCCTAATGAAAGCCACTCTTCTACTTGACAACACATAAACCATCCAATCACCAAGGGTACAAAGTGCAACAAAAAATGTACCACTACCACTCCTTTCTCAGGAGGTGACATAAAATGAAACTCACTCCAACCCTAGAGGCAACAAATCACATAACAAGGCCAATCCTTACAAGGAGATGCGGATCCCATAATCCACTCCTAAACCAAGGAGGTACAAACATCCCTGTTCACGAAAACTTTGTTAACAACTGACTAAACACCATGCACTACCCAAGGAACTCACAATAGGTTTCCAAACATGACACGAAAACCCACATAACTGAAAACCCCATCTGGAAGACTTATTAAACTCTATAACTCAACTTCCCTCAAATGAAAACGAAAACAATTCACAATCAAGACGAGCGAGAATTAAATTCTACTTTGGATTCACTAAATCCATTTCTTCATTAACGTTTAGTAATTCATCGCATTAAATAAACTGAATTTAAACACGTCTTTTCAGATAAGGGAGAAATTAACACTAATTATTTAATTTTCCTACTGACATTTAAATAATGAAAATTAACTAGATAATCATATAAGAAAAAATTCAATGAAGTAAAATAATTATTACCTCCTCATTTCAATATAACCATTTATAAATAATTATCTTGACTAAAAAAAACATATCCTTTAAAGTCAAAACTACTTCCCCACCAAATATAATATTTTAAAAAATCAAACAATGATTTAACCAATATTTCCTTATTTCATTTTCTCAATTAAATTTAATTCATTCCCTCAAACAAATCATTATTTTAATATGTATATATTTAAAACAATAAATAAATACATACATTAAAATAATATTATAACCATTTAATAAATATACATAAATATATTCTAATATTTTAATGTTATAAAATATAATATTAAATATCAATATGCATTAATATTTTAATATTATAATAATATAATAATAAAATATTAAAATATATTATAACCCAATCCATTTATTTATTTTTATTTTACCAACCAACCCGGCCTTGGGCCGCGTGCATGAGGGATAAGGTTGGGCGGCCGCATATTTACCTCGAGCCATGTGTTTATTAACAAAGGGCGACGGTTTTTAGGGTTCCACCGACTGTGCAAAGCACAACTGACGCTACTGGTAAGAGCGCTGCTGCGGTGGTGGTGGTGGCTGCGTACACAGTCGGCCACCATCTCCGGTGGCGCTGTGCACACAATACAGCCAACCACCGACGATGGTGGTGGTGGTTGTGTAAACAACCTCCCCACCAGCGGTGAGCGGACCGCAGGGGTCGCTCTGGGCGCGACTCCCCCCATGTGCCTCCCATGGGGGTGTGGTGGGGGTTGAGCCCCCAATGACCTCCCCAATGAAATTTTTTTATTTTTATATTTTTTAATATTTTATTTTTTTAAAAGAACATCCCTGCAGATTTAGAAATCCGCGCCCCTCCATGGGGTTTTATTTAACAAAATTTTGACAGCAACCAAGAACATGAAAAAAATACATATATATACATACATATATATATATATTATATATATATTTTCAAAGAGGAATTTTTAAAGCAAATAGGGAAAACCATTATAAAATAACCATTTACAGCAAGAATATCATTTTATTTTCTTGAAGAAACATATTCCAAAGAAGGGGTTTTGCAAATCAAACTCAACTTCCACATGGTTTACTATTTTGTAAATCAAACAACAGATGAAAATGATTTTAACATGATTTTCAACAACAACAAAAACAATTTAAAATCTCAAAAGCAACTAAATTTTAAGGACAAGAACCTGATTTCCTTAAGTTTGTGAGGAGATCCAGATGGTGATCAGCTTCCAACTTCAACTCCATAGATCTTCACAGCCTCAATCCAAAACCCACAAAATGCAACAATTCTTCCTCTCCTCTATTTTCAATTTTCAAAACTTCATGCTCCAAAATTGTGAAGAAAAATTCCATAATAACCAAAAAAATCAAAATATCTCTACAACCACCATAATAAATTTCCAAAAACAGAAAACAAAAAATATCTCATTTTTTTCAAATTTTGAATTCAAACTTCTAAAAATGCAACTTAACTCATTTTCTTTTATTTTCAATTTTAATTCCAATTCCCAATTAAAATATCAATCAATTCAAACAAGAACTTAATTCAATTTAATTAATTCAATAAAATGAAGCTAATCCAAGATTAACTCATTTTATTAATTAAATTAAATTAATTAATTAATTAAATGACATCTTCCAACATAAAAACTAAATTAATTTAATCAATAACTTAAATACAAAAACCCATTTAATTACCTTTTTCTAACTTGAAATTAAATAATGAAGAGAGGGACAATAATCAAAGCAACACATCCTGACAACACCTGATGACATACTAGGACTAGGGTGACGACTTGGCATAGAAAACCTAGCTACTATCTCCCAATCGAATACCTTTCGGCATTGAACACGCTCCAACCTGTGAAATCGGGTGGAGTCGATGTCATGTACCTGTCAACCTGAAAATCAAGTAAACAATGACATATAATATAAACAACATAAAATACACATCGTGAAGAGGAAATCACGAGATCGCAGGGTGCTTGCAAGCGAGTGATGCGATACCGTCCCCTTCACCAATATAATGCAACTAGCTGACAAATCTAATATATTAATATAATTCAAATCATAAAAATCATTAATTCTAATATCCATAATGCTAATCCAAAACATGTCATAAAGATAACATCATATTAAGATACCATCACATCAAAAGATAACATTAGCGTCACTTTATAGGTAGCATCAAATAAAAGCCGAGTACCATAGTCAAGGTGCTAACAGAAAGCACACAAACCAAGCATCTGAATAACCAGAAACACATCAAAGCAACATACCCACACAAGGACACCCTGCCTAACTAGAAGGAAAAATGAAGGGGTATTACATATTTTGTCTTCAAGCACTTACCATTTTTGTAGGAAATTACACATTATAGGGGGTCTACAAAGTCTCTCTTTCCCTCTTATGGGGGGTAATTGATTATATATTCATTATGGATTTAGTCCTTGGGGGGTATCATTGAGTCCTCCAGATATCATCCTTAATTGTATATTTTCTCTTTTGGAGAGGGGTTTCTTTTCCATGTGGTTTTTCTCCTTTTCTATGTTTGTGAGAGATCATTTATACATGGGTATCTAAAATAGCCTCATAGTCGGGACCCATCATTGTAACTTTGCATAATTTGCATAATAATTTCTTCTCCCTAAGTTGTACTTAAGGTGGGGTGTTGCTGTAAATAGGTAATTTTTCTAACTAGTTATTAGTGAGGTCCTATTTACATGTTAAGTCCACTTAAGTCCTAGGCATATTTAAGTTGTTTAGACAAGATTTTATATTTTTAGCTTTTATTAAAATTAATGATGGCTCATATCATTTAATAATGACACCAATCGTTTAATGTTCTGACATTTAGTACTTCATCACACCTTTGCTATATAAGAAATGTCATTGTACACTCTTGTATGATACCTCATCATCATATTTGGTAGATCTCAATATCAAGCAAGCTCATTTCTTGCATACTTTCTTGTGGAAGGTTTTTATTATTTTTGTAGGTGGTCTTGGGATAGAGCTATTTTTCAGCTCCTATAGTTACCTTATTCTTTCTTAGCTTCTATAATCATTGGGTACATCTTATGTTGCCATACTTTATTTTTGTTGTTGTAATATTGTAAATTTCCACCCTTGACTATTTCACACTAAGTTTTTCTCCCCCTAAATTATTGAGCCTAATTGGGTCCCTAATTTCCTAAATTGTGCATTCTATAGCCCATTTATACCATTTTCCAAGAAATTGCAAGTATTGAACAAATGCATCCAATTAATATTTTACCCCCAACACTTAATGTCCTATAAAATAAGGCCAGGACCCATTCACCCTTGGGTATATGGGTCCCCCTATTTTGTTGATGACCAATTTTGGATTTGTTGGTGTCAACATTTTAACATTCAAAATTCAAGTTGAAAATGTCAGCTATCAGGATTTAATATTATGGAAATTAGAGAAATTCCTATAAATACCTAGTTATTGCATCATTTGAAATCTAAAAAGTATTCATTTGCAAACTTATGATCAAAATCACTATCAAGCAAGTCAATAGTAGAATTTTAGATCCTTATTGCAACAATTCAAGATCCTAACATCATGTCAAATCCTATGTGAGTTTATGCATGTTCATGTTATCATTGTTTTGTGAAGGCCAACACTTTTTTAGGTCTCCAAAGCATTCACGCAATCAAGCAAGAAAGATCCAAGACCTTGAGGTGATGTGTATGACTTTAGTCCTTCAAGGAAGCCATTGAAGGGTGGTGAGTTGCAACACTTTGTGATTTCATCATTCCTTCCTATCCATTATCATTTTATCATTGATATTGACATTGCGGAATTGGAAACACTAAGATGAGGTTTGACTAAGGCAAACCCCTAAATGACACATCTCTTCTCTTTGTGAATGTGCAAATTCCAGTTTGAAGAAGATTGAAGGAAGCTTGAAGACAAATTGTTCATTTTTGCAATTGATGCCCTAAATCTTGTCAACTCATGGAAAATCACCTACAAAATCTTTCGATAGTGTTTCGACAACTTTGCAACTAGGAATCAGAAACTCTGATCTATCATATGAGGACCTCAAAAGCAGAGCAAAAGTAGCATACAAGGACCCATACACCCTAGGGTGACTCTGTCCCTCTACAATGATCATAACCAACTTTTTTGGGTAGGTACACAATCCTCTACATTTCTTGGATCTACCTACAAATTATTGTTTCAATAAGTTAATCATCAAGATATTACAATTTTCATATTAGGGTACATTGTTGAATTAGGTCAATCATAGCAAATCAATTTCAGTTCATTTCTAAGGTTCAAAAGGATCAAATCCAAGTCTGATTGACTCAACTTCATGGTTTAAATTCAATCTAAACACCTTGTTGATTTTCATCCTAATGTACCTTTGAAAAGAAGCAAAAGCAACCCTAGGTTTAAACATTAAACTTAGGGTTCCCTTTTTCCTATGTTACAATTGCTATATCACCCCGTTGTTATTCTAATGCCATGTCTTTCTCCTAGAGCTATCCTACTATATTAGGAGATATCAACTTCTTCATTCTTTGTTGTAATATCATTTCTTAGCATTTTACATTTAGGGGCCTTATGCTTTCCCCCATATCATTTTGTTATTACTTTTGTATCTAGACCTTTGTTACCATTAGGGGCCTACTACCTTACCTCCACCCTTGTGTGTTCATGCTCTAGGATTCCATAATAGGGGTATATGGTCATGTACTTACTTGGGTATATTTGGCCATTGAGGGCCACATCACCATTTTCAATTCTATTCTTTCATGCTTGTCTCCAACACATGTTACCATACATATCATTTGAGATGTTTATCTAATTATCACATGATCTAATTAAACATTCATTACTTTCCATTATTATTATGCAAACATGCTCAATTTACATTTACATATCATATGCTATTTTTTCTTTCCTCAAATTTATTACATCATATGGATGAAACTAATTGAAAGGTAGCATATCATATCACTAACACTCCTATGTTGAGATTGTAAATAATAAAATGTTCCTATTACACACTTTTTTTCATGTCCAAATGGATCATGATCGCACAACATGGAAACACTTGATGTGCCATGTCATCCCATGGCTACAATTAGGAAAATAATTACCATTACCACTTTTTGCACAAGAATTTTTTCTAACCATACTATTTTGTCTCTCTAATGATAATTAATAATCAATTCAATATGTAATTATTTCTGTCTTTAATTGAATAATAAAATATATGAATTGCATATCCTTTTTCTACTTTTCAAGTCCCAATAAATAACACATGCTAAAGGATGAAAACACATAATGAGATATAGCATGGTCTATTAATTTATATGGACTTTTATATCATTTTATGTCCTAATGTTTACTTTGCATGCATGTTTGTGAGTGCTCATTTACTCTATAATACATGTCCATGTTAGGATTCACATGCACCTAAAAGTGGGAACAAAATATAATTGTGAAATTTTATACCCATGTCAATTCCCTTTTAGATTTGATTCCATTTTGATGAAATGGATTGTACAAATTATATATGAAATAGATTAATGCAATTACAAATTGACAATGACATAGTCTTACATGTGAATTTAGGCTTATTCTCAACTCTATTACACCTTCACACCTACCCACACATTCAATCATATCAACATATGTTTCATTAAATTTTCTATTTATTACAACTACCAATGTACTTATTCTTGTACATTTATTCCCTATTTCTATATTATAACTTTCATGTCTAGGTTCAATCCTATGGGATGTAGGATCATATTGGGCCATGTGGATGTTAACCCTCAAATTAAAAATAATAAAATTTAAATTTTGATGACTTGCCATTTATTCCTATCATGAGCTAACAATACACTTTTTGTGAAAAGAAGCAAAGTATGTGGAAATTATTCCTATTTTTAAAATTTTAGATTTTTACAATTGTAGAAGGAAAAAACACATAAAACATAAACAAAATCACACCACAACACAAGTGTATATGGGGAAAACCCTTTCTAGAGAAAAACCACACACTCTTAAGTAACCCAATGTATTATTCAATAAACTAAACATAATTACAACACACTTGTAGAGAAAACCTTTACAAGAGTATCACCAACCAAATATTTGGGATAATTTCAACAACATAATAATTCCAACAAAATCACTATCAATACCTCCATCTCAAGAATCCTATAAATAGGATAAGTAGTACAAAAAATTATCAAATGGTAATTAAAAAGCCATGAGATAAAACCACACAAAAAAGTGGTACCCAAATACCTAGTTAGAAAATTAAATCCCAAACCTCAAGGTGAGTCATAGGCTAAAAATAGCATATTCCTTCCACATGTCATGTGTACATCATAAAATACTTGCAAACTTGGGTGTCCCACTTTGGCTTCATTAGCTCCACTCAAATATGTCTTATGATGTATCATAACACATATCATAAGTTGGTCAATAAATGTAACTACCTTTTACAACTCTTTTCTGTGTAATATGTTTTTATAATTACAAGGGTCAGTGAAGGATCATGGGGGTCCAAACTAGGCCTCTAAGTGGCGATGAAAATTCAGAAAATTAGAGTTAAGAAACTTGACATAAAAATTTGAATAGGTTATTAACATAATTTAAAAAATATGTAAGAACAAAATTTGTAGCAAATTGAATGTAGTTTCTAGGCTACTAGTCCTTTTTTGGAAAAAGTAAATATGTTTTGAAAGTTATAGGTTTTTCAATCAGCCTATCAATTAGGACTTTAGTCGTAATGTATGTAGAAAATTAATAATAATAATTTATTAAATTCAAAATAAGGCATAACTTATATTGGTGGAAAACTGACAATTTTTTTCTATAAACCCTTTTCGTTTCATGAAATTTGGATTAAAAAAAGTCGTTAGCCATAAGGGCGAACTTAAAAAACTAAGCATTTTCTAAACACATTTTTTGGGTTAACTTTCCAGGTTAGGCAATATCGAACCAAATCCCGAGCCTATTGATTTTGTCAAAAAAAAAAGATATCCTTTCAGAACGGATATCCGTTACTTGTATTATTTATAATACATAATATTTAATATTATGTATTATATATAATATATATATAGTATATAGTATATAGTATATATATTATATTAATATTATGTAATATATATTATATAATATATTTAATACATAGTATATATTATATATTTATTGATGTGCGACCAATTCCCAAGATAGAGAGAAAGAGGGAGAGAGAGATAAATAATTGAGAGGGATGGGGAGATATAGTTTAGAGGGAGAGAGAGGGAGAGAGAGAGAGAGAGAGAGAGAGAGAGAGAGAGAGAGAGAGAGAGAATGAGAGAGAGAGAGAGACAGAGAGAGATGGGGAGAGAGAGTTGAGAGAGAGAGAGGTACTTGAGAGGGAGAGCGGGAGAGCGGGAGGGAGAGAGTCTTGAGAGGGAGAGGAAGAGAGGGAGATAGGGAGAATTGAGATGGAGAGAGAGAGACTTGAGAGGGAGAGAGGGAGGTAGAAAGGAAGAGAGAGAGACTTGAGAGAGGGGGCTTGAGAGTGAGAGGGAGAGAGAGAGAGTTGAGAAGGAGAGAGAGAGAGAGAGAGCCTTGAGAGAGAGAGAGGCTTGAGAGGGAGGGAGGGAGAGAGACTTGAGAGGGAGAGAGATAGACTTGAGAGGGAGAGGAAGCTCAAAGAGAGAGAGAGGAAGCTCAGAGAGAGAGAGAGGAAGAGTGTTTTCTCATGTTGGGACCCTCTAGAATAAGAAGTGATGCAACCATCAAACAAAACCATTACAATTCAATTCAACATTTATGCCATTAAAACCTTCAAGCTTAATAACATGTCATTAGATCCTTCATGTAAAAGGTATAAAATCATCATGAACACGAATCATTATATTTCAACCATGATACATAAACAAGAACATTATGTACACCATAGGGGTTTGATGCAACCTTAAAAAAAAATCCTGACAAGACAATAAAATACATTTTCATTAGATTGTTCATGTGAAATCTATACAATAATCATGGTCAACAAATAATACATCACTCAACCATGATACATGAATAAACACTATATATGAACAAACACTAAATTAATAGATTATTTAATATTTATTATTAAATTTTTGTCTCATCATTATACTATTATATTCATAAATTCAGCACTAAAAATATCCATCTAACCAAATTCTTTATAAAATATCCATCCAACAAAATTCTTTATAAAATATCCATCCAAGGTCAAATTCTTTATAAAAATAAGATCATTGTCTTGATAAAGTTTTGCGGCTCTTTGTTGCATCTCTTCATTTCTTTATGTTTTCATTTTTAGAATGGGATTGTCTCCTCTCCTCTAGCCATCGTTGATGCTCGTCTAACTCCACATCAATGGACCTAATAGCATCAACAAAATTTTGCATATTTGATGCAAAACACCTCAAATATGGTTGAACACATTCTTCATTCTAAATAGCATTAACTTGACCCTGAATGGTTCTAACATTCACATCAATTTTTTCTCGAAAGCAAGCACCATCGAATGCAGGTGGTGGAGGTGGGGGGTTACAAGGTGGAGTGGGTGGAGGTGGAGGGCATGGATCCATGGTTTAGATATAAGTGAACCTGCATTAAATTTATAATTTCAAAATGTAAGATACATGTTTTAAAATCCCCTTAAACCATTCAATATAAATGACTTAATTGAATACAAATGAAAAAAATGTGTAAAGCTCATTTATGTCTAATGCATGTAAATGAAAAAAATAAAATTGTTAAAGTGATGTGAAATCTCATTAAAAAATACATTAAATTTTTACCTTGCTGCAATGTGGAAGTGTTAAGGTCCAAATTGCCAATACTTAGTGAATCTAGATACATAGTCAATAATGGTTAAACAAAACTTGTCCTAGCAGCAATAGGAAAATGGGAAAAGTTAATGGGTAATAATCGATGGGCTATGCAGGAGGCTATCATACAATATGATACAATATAATAGCCTCTTGCATAGCCCATCGATTATTACCCATTAACTTCACCCATTTCCCTATGCCTATTAGGACAAGTTTTTTTTGACCATTACTAACTATGGATCTAGATTCACTAAGTATTGGAAATTTAGAGAACAATACTTCCAACAAGGGTCCTTTCTATTTTGAGAGTTGAGAAGAGTCAAAATAATTAAAAAATTGAAAAACAAATTTTTTAGAAAAGAAATACTAACTCAAGAATAAGCAACAAAGCAAGAATTTAAGAAACACGAGAATAAGTGATAAAGAATAAGGAAAAATAGACAAGAATGTAAAATTGTTTAAATAAATACAAAAAGGAGGCAATGAAGGTTTAATTTTATGTTTGTTAAGGATACTAGGTTCAATTTTATGTTTGTTTTCGAGTAATGAAGGTTCAATTTTTTTGTTTTCCACTAACCAGGGTTTCAATTTTTTTTGTAGGTTTAGATTGAAATGAAAAAAATCAACAAAAGTACAAAGAATGCAAAATAAAACCTAAATTAATCACTAATTAGCAAAAAAAAAAGAAAAAATGCAAAGAACACATACTTGGAACATGTCGGAGGCAGCTGCGCATGATGGAGGTCGCTGCTCAAATGGCATCACTGTGAAAATGAGGTAGGGTTCAGGTTATAAAATCCTCAACAAAATGGATATCCGTTTGTAATAGATATCCGTTTCTTTCTAGTATATTGCTATATTGTCAAGAGGCTTCAAATCTAATGCAGTTGATAACAAATATTCGTTTAAAATGGATATCCATTTAAAAGGATATCCGTTTGCTATGTATTTTGAATATATAATAAATTTATTATATACAAATATATCATAATATATTTCATATAAACTATACATTATATAATATTTATTATATAATATATATTATATATTATATATATTATAGTATATATTATATATTATATATATTATAATATATATAATTTATATTCTATATTGTATATATATTAAATATATTATATATTATATAATATATTTAATACATAGTCTCCCTTTGAAGTCTCCATCTCCTTCTCAAGTCTTTAATATATATATATATATATATATATTTAATAATTATATATTAAAGAGAGGGAGAGAGAGAAAGACTTGGGAGAAGGGAGAGAGTAGAGAGGAGAGAAGAGAGGGAGAGAGAGAGAGAGAGAGAGAGAGAGAGAGAGAGAGAGAGAGGGAGAGAGAGAGAGAGGGAGGGAGAGAGAGGGGAGAGGAGAGAGAGAGGGAGAGAGAGAGAGAGAGGGAAAGGCCTGAGAGGGAGAGAGAGAGTGTGTGAAAGAAGGAGAGTGGGAGAGATAGAGTGTGAGAGAGGGAGATTGGGAGAGAGAGAGAGTGTGTGTGAGAGGGAGAGTGGGAGAGAGAGTGTGTGAGAGAAGAGTGAGAGAGGGAGAGAGAGAGGGAGAGTGAGAGAGATATAGAGGGAGAGAGAGAAAGAGTGGGATAATATATAATATATATTGATATATAACAAATATATATATCATAACAAATAATAATTCTTAAAACTAAAGTAAACGGATATCCATTATGAATGAATATCCGTTTTATTTGTTATAGGTCATAATGATAAAAGTAGCAATATATATAATAATATTACTATATTTTATATATTAATATATAATATATAATAGGGGTGGGGGCCCTAGCTTGGTTGGCTAAACCTTTCTTGTTGCAGGAGTTTGGTCACGAGGTCTAGTCTGCACCACCCCCATGGTACTGGAGGGTGTGTCGCGCAAGCGCCACTGGTCACGTTAGAAAGTTTACTAGGCGCATTGCAATTTATAGGGGGTCGTGCTACCCGATTCCTACAGTCTAATATATATAATATAATATTAATATATATTAATATTATATTAAAATATAGTATATATTGTATAAATATATATAATAAATTAATATAGTATATAAATATATAATAAGTATATATATTATAATATATTTAATAATTATTACCAATAAAGTAAGTTGATATCCGCTTTCTTTGCTATAGGTTCTAAGGCCGCAGCTGCTTGTGCAAGACATAACAAATATCCGTTTTGCTAAGTTATATAAAAAATAAAAATGTGACCATTTTGAGTATTTCAATAGTCCCTACATTCTTTCTATCATGAAATTCTGGTGATTACTATCTATATCAGACAAAATTCTACGTTTGGAAGATTCTCTTATGCTTTTTTTGTAATTAGAATCATTTGTGTGTGCAATGGGGAGCAACAATCGTCATAAGAGAAGGTAAAAGGAAACTAACAACAGATGAAATTGAAGCATATAGAGAAAAACATAGAGAAATTCATAGGAAAAGAAGGCAATGTATGAAAAATATTCAAATTGGAGCTTCTTCTGCACTGTTAAATGTTAATTCAAGTCAAGATGAAATAGAAATTGAAAATATTGAACATCATATTGAAATTGAAAATGAAAATATTAAAATTAAAAATGTTGAAATTGAAATTGAAAATGTGAACAACATTGAGAATGAAAATGTTGTTGAAAATGAAAATTTTGTTGAAAATGAAGTTGTTATTGAAAATGAAAATGTTGTTGAAAATGAAATTGTTATTGAAAATGTTGAAAATAGTGAGAATGAAAATGTTGAAAATATTGAGAATGAAAATTTTAATAACATTGAACTTGAAAATGAAAATGTTGATAACATTGAAAATTTTGAAAATGAACATTATGTAGCACCTAATTACACAAGAACCCCTAAATGGTTGGTTGAAATAGATGAGAACATAATAGATAATCTTCAAAGAAAAAGGTCACAATGAACGGTTCATTTGTGGAATACCAAAATGTTCAATGAATAATTTTTTGATAAGACATTAACTGAACAATGTCAATTTTTTGTGCAATTACTTAAGATTTACAAAATGAGACCATTATTAAAAAAATTGAAGATTCATGTCACTAAAAAATCAGAATTTAATAATGTTATTGTAAAAAATCTTTTTAATTCTCTAACCTCTATTGGAAAGACTAGAAAGGGAAAAGATAAAAAGGGCTGCTTGTAGAGTGGTCACAACCTCACTAGTAAGCCATCATTTGAGAAAGGCTCATTTAATGAGACAAACCTGTATTGATTTAAACTTAAATTTTAAAACATTGAATAAAGCACTCTCAAGAAGAGAAAGACTCAATAGTCCTCTTCAAAATGATATGTGGGCTTTTAGTTGGAGGCTTCCACGTGTTGATAAGAAGCTAATCGATAATGCAAAGATGAAAATCGAACAATTTTGGAACTCTCACTCTAGAGTATCATCAAATGTAAATGCTGTTTTTAAAGTTACGAATTGGTAATCGAGATAGTACATTGCATCCTAAACATTTCTTGGAATGTATCCAAATAATTTTTTCTAGAACATCCAAATTTGTAAATCTCACAAAGGGATTTTGAGTCTTGCAAGCCATTTTATTGTGTACCTATTAATGTTCGTAATACATGTTGTAAATACCATGTTGAGTTTTCAATGTATCATGAATTATTATGCCATATTCATTCTACTATGCATATTAACGAAATATTGTAGGAGTGTCATGTAGTGCAACTTCCCAAGTCATCTAGGGACTTGTTAGATTCATTTTTATACATTAGAGTTGTAACGCTCCGCCATGTAACCCTAGAGGAAGTTGCAAGCATAATTTTTTTTTTGTTTGTTTAAAGTAAAATTAACATGCAAGTTCACTACCCATTTCCAACAACCTCTAAGATTACGAGACTGAGATTACTTTAAAACCCATACATACAACATAATTGAATCCATAACAATTATCTACTTAAGAATTAAGAACACATACATTCCATACATGATAAATTACATTATAACAATAAGAGATACAATAGGATTTAATATACCAATAATTTGACAAGAAGATTACATCTCTCATTCCCCGAATGAGGTAGAACCAATAAGCATGAAATTAAAAATTACAATCTTCCACCTCGATTACAAATGAGGGGTAATAAATTACAAGAATCAACTGAAATGAATATAAGCATGTAAAGTAATTGGATCCCATGAGCTCTCCAACTGGAAATCTCGTCAACACGAACAAGAAGAGAACCCAATGGAGTAAGGTGCACGTTCCACCCAACCAAGTGGTACCCGAAGGACCACCCCCATGCTAGGAGATAGTAACAATGATTCTTAGAAAAGACCATCTACCTCTAGACACAAGCTAAAACATAACTGAAATTAATCAAATACAAATACATCACTAACACAATGGTTACAATGCTTCTAGAGTTAACAAATCAATTGCATCATTGATACAAACATACTGCTGACTTTGGAGAAGTGTCATCACAATGCTACATGGGATATCCTGGTAAGTCTTCTTAGGCCCCGACCCCCATCTCGGGATCTCCTGGAAACCTCTAACCTCTAACGACTCCTGACCCCTCATGCAAACCAATGAATCAATTATCTCTCGTAGAGACAAGATAACGATCTTGCCATTTCAGGCCTTCTTGTCCTATCCCAAGTCTATACAAGCCCTTGCGTCCATGAGCGAGGCACAATTATTCTTATTAAGTGTTTAATATTACCTATTCTCCTAATAAGATTATTTACATTATGACTGGGTTAACTAACTCACAATGAGTTACCCTGACACCACTTTGTGTGCCGACCCTCATTGAAAGCCACTCCTCTAAGACAACATGTGGAACAACTCCACATCCCAAAGGTAAACTAGTGCGATTTAAGGATATTAAATCCCTATCCAAAACATAAGGGCAACACATCCCCATTCGTGATAACCAGGTAATTAATTGGATACAACTATACGCACTACCCCAGACAATTCAAAGGCTGACTATCATAATATGATAACCCCAATATTTAAAAACAACCCCATCTGGAAGACTTATTAACCCTTCTAAACAATTTCCCCCAAAATGAAAACAAAAGAAATTTACATTTAAAAGAGCAATTTAAACAAGAATTAAAACTACTTTTGGATTTCCTAAATCCACTTCCCTTAATAAAATTTAGTAGTTTATTGCCTCAATAAAACTAATTTACTAATGTCTCTTTCAGACAAGGGAGGGAATTTAAATCATATATTCAATTCCTTAATTGCTTTTAAATAATAATAAAAACAAAATAGTTACTTCTTCTATTCAGAACATATTATTTTAAAAATAACCATTTCTTCTTTTCAAAATAAATCATTTAAAAAAAAAACAATTAATTCCTCTGTTAAAACATATTACTTTAAAATCAAATATTTGTTCTATCAAAATATATTATTTTAAAATCCTCCAATTGCATTTAAAACATGACATTATTTAAATCATCAATTAAATATATATACATAATCTTACAATTTTATATATATATTCAATATATATACATTATATATCTATTAAACATATAAATATATATATACATTAATATACATATATATACATATCCTTATATATTTATATATATACATATATATATATATATTATATATATTATTTATATATTTTAATATTATATTAAAAAAACATAATATAAAATATTATATATATTTTTATTTAAAAAAATGAATTTTAAACAAAAACCCATAGGATTTTTTGAAATGCGCGCCACCTTTTCATTGGGGCGACAGTGTTTACACATAGCCGAAACCCATACATGGGGCGATTGTGTGTAAACACAGTCAAACCCCCATAAGGGGCGTGACTGTGTTTACACACAATCGACCCTTGTATGTGGGTGCGCTGGGCGCGACCCCCCCCACAATGCCTCCCATGGGGGCGGCTGTGGGGTGACCCCCCAGTGACCCCCAAAACTCCATTTTTAATTTTATAAAAAAAATAACTTAAACCAGAACTTGCGGATTTTGAAATCCTTCCCAGAAAAAAAAATGTTTTTTATTTTATTTTATTCAAACAGACATTTCTACAATGAAATATATATATAAATTTATTTATATATATATACACACACACACACACACAAATTTATGAAATTTACAAGATCAGTTGAGCAAATAATTTCTAGAAATGATTATTTACAACCATATTCTCAATTTTTCTTGAGAAAAACATTTGAACAAATTGGTTTCCAAAATTTGCTACAAGATTCAACATGAGTTTTTCATCATAATTCATTTATGAGTTTCTCAAACAATTATTTTGCAACCAACATATCAGAACTATGAATTTTTTTCCAAAATCAAATTTATTTAATAAACAAAAAATATGATTTCCAAATGCTTGAGAGGATGAGAAATGGTGCAATGATTCTTCCACAGATTCCAGCTCCTTCCAAGCAATCCAACAGAGTTTCTCCACAATCCAGATCTAAAACCAAAACCAGAATTCCTTCTTTGTCCTCCTTTTTTAATCCCTTTGGACTTTCATAGTTAAAGCCATTAGTTCCATGAAAAAAAATATCTCTTTCAACCACCAACATAAATTTTTGAAAACAAAACAGAAAATATCTTCCAATTTCTTTTTGCATTCAAATCCTCCAAAAATGCAAAATAAAACATTTACAATTTTCAATAAAAATATCCAACAATACTAAAAATAACTTAATTCAATTAATTTAATAAAATAAATATAATCCAAAGATTAAATTATTTTACTAATTAAATTAAATTAATTAATTAATTAACTAACATCTTCTAACATAATAACCCAGATTAATTTAATAATTAACTTAAATATTTAATGCCATTTATTTACCTTTTTCAACTTGCAATTAAATAATATCAAGGTGAAATTGAATAACATTAAAGCAACCAAACCCCACTTAAAACCAACGACACACTATGACCAGGGTGATGACATGACACAAAAAACCTAACTACTATCTCCCAATCAAATACCGTTGGGCAATGGACACGCTCAAACCTATGGAACCAGGTGGAGTTGATGTCCTGTACTTGTAAACCTGCAAACAAAGCATATATCGAACATGCATATATATATATATATATATATATATATATATCATAATAAAACACACCGTGAAGAGGGAATCACGGAATCACAGGACGCTCACAAGCGAGTGGTGAAATGCTGTCCCCTTCACCAATATAGTGTTACAAAACTAACGAATCTAACATCAATTATCTAATCAAAGGCATAAACAACATTAATTCAAATATCCTCTATGCTAATCTAAAGCATGTCATAATGATAAAATCAGAATAAAATACCATTGCATCAAAATATAACATCACATCACTTTACAGTTAGCGATCAAATAGTATCCGAGTACCATAGTTAAAGTACTAACAGAAAATAAAACATAATGAAGAAGAACACTGCCCGATCAAAAGAGCAAAATGGAGGGGTGCTACAAGAGGTGATGGTTTATTATTTTATAGAAATGATTGTTTAAATGAAACGTGTTTGCAATGTGGTGGTTTATCAAATTTTATAACATGCTTTCATGAGGGCAGTGATCATGATTTTGGTAACAAGATTGTTGAGAAAAAAAGGTTTGAGACAATCAAATACACATTGAAGAGTGGAGGTGAGGGTTCTAGATGTGAGTTGGTTGCAAGCAAGGTAAGTATTACTAATTTTATTTCTGATTTTAAGAAAAACATTTTCTATAAGTATGCAAGGCATTGCCACAAGTCACAGTGGTTGGATCAGAAATTCAGGATGTGTAAGGACTCTTTCCCCATTGGAACTATTGTATCTATAGTTGATTTTGCTAGGAATTACATATTGCAACCACAAAATGAAGTTCAATCACAATATTACAATTCTATTCAAATTGCTATTTTTGTCCACATAACATATAGACATGCCCCTGATAGTATATAAGATGACATGAAGATAATTAGGGAGTACCATTTTTACATGAGTGATGATAGATCTCATTCATTTGAGTTTGTATAACATTGTTTTAAAAATGTTTTTAAGTTCTTGTAGGAAAAAAGGTATTGCAATGGGTCAACATCTGATTTGGTCAGATAACTGCACAAGGAAATTCAAGAATGTTCGCATGTTTTATTGGTTGAGTAGGATGCATATAGAGAGGGGTTTACCGCATATTTTGAGTTTTTCAAAGTTGGGCATGGAAAAGGCGAGCATGATGGCATAGGTGCATGTGTGAAGAGAGCTCTGGTTAAGGAACAAATGAAGATCAAAGGTGGTGCAACATTAAGTGATGCACGTTCTATTGCTGATTGGTGTACTTATGCATTATCATGAGGAGGGACACTTGATTCACAAGTGTGTAGGTTATTTTGTGTCATGTCCCCTTTTTCAAAAATAATACTTACTAAATATAGTAAGTCTACTTTGATCAAAAATAGTAAGTTGACTGTGATGGGATATATTGGGAAAGATTATTTATTTAATATTTATAATGTCCCAATAAAATTTACATCATTTGGGAAAATAAATATTAAATTTATTATTATTTTAGTGGAGAAAACCCAGGAGGCATTAATGGCTACGACAGTTATGACAGATTGTGTGACAGGTTGTCATAGTGGAAGATGTTTGCTAAATTTGGTCTGGAATCTTGCATGGGCTATTTTGGAAAACATTTTGGGAGGAAATTAGTGGAAATCATACTATGTTATTTATTTTCCCAAGATGGGGTTGTTTGGGTTTCATCCTCTATATATTTGCAGGTGATTTCACATTTTGGGGGTTCTTGTTCACATGTTTTGATAGAGCTTCGGCTTGTTTCTTTAGTGGCTGATAAACTAGTGGAGAAGGAGACTCTCTAAGTAGGATGCTTATGGTTTCTAGATGATCCAAGGTCAGGAGGCCAAGGGTTGTTGAGAGTAATCTCATATAGAGGTTACCATTGTGCTTAAGGATTTGGCAGTTACAACAGTTTCGGAGTTTGGCTTGCTAACAAGGGTTTGGAGCGGCAGTTTTGGGTTTGAATGAACTATTTATTGTAGATGTTTATGGGCACATTGTGAATGTGGATTTGATGATATTTATTTTTATTTTATGGTATTTCATTATAATAAACCTTGGTGTGGATTTTGGAGTATTTTTCTGATGAGGGCACCAACCCAAGACACAAAAAATACACACACAAATCAGAGAATCTTATTATATTCAAGAATGATGAACTTCTTACATGCAGAGGATCTAAAATCCCTATGTTTTGCATTACATGTAGATTATAGAAAGAAACTACAAAAATTCCCCTTTTCATAGTATGCGATCTTCTTTCCCCAAAACCTGCCCAAAAGAAATAGAAACTAGCCCCTAAATAGCCTGTTTCACCGTTTGGAGCCAAAAACGACATTCAAATTATGCCCTAACTTCCGAAAACCCTAACTTAAGATCTAACCGTCGGATTTTGAATCATAATACCTTTTTGGAAAGCTCTTGCGAAAATAAAGTGCTAGAAAGTGAGGCCAAAAGGCCAACCACTTTCGTTTTCTGCCAATTTTCGGGCCCATCCGGAGCCTCTAAGTACCTCAAAATTAGCTCCAAAGATTTTATAAGGCAAAAAGTAGAAATTGAAACTTGAATAAATTTTGAACTGGGAATGATCTTGATCTGATTCTTTCGCCAAAGTGCTTATCTTTCTATCCTGAAGCTTCCCTTAAATTTATGTCCTCTCATGCCTTCAAATTCATAACTGCTAAAAATAGCAGTTGAGCAAAAAAAGCAGAAAAATAGTTCTGAAAGTTGGAAACTCTTCTTTGACGAAAAGGGTATCCAAAAATGCAACAACATCTACAAAAAATAAATGAAAGTAAATATATTTGGGTGATGTAGGATTGCCCTTACACCACTGGATGCTCCTGCATCATTTTCTTACAAGTTCGGTAGAGTTTTTAAGTAATTTGACAAGTTGCAAGCAAGATTTTTGTATTGTATTTGGGTTTCTATATATTTATGAGTTTGCAAAGTTATTGGAAGCCTTGAGGCCGTGGGTTGTTTTCAAATATCATGTAATTTATTGTTATTTATCATATTGAGCTCATATGGGGAGTTATTTGAAGTTATCAGTGAAATAGTGTAGTTCGCAGTGAGTTGCTGATTCCAAGTTTGAACATCATTTTGTATGTAAAAATTTGGATTGTATGATTTATGTTAGTAGTAATTTATGACAACAATAATATGTCATTTCTTGATTATAATATGAAAACATAACTTGCATGTTAATTTTGGTGAAGTTTTGGATTGATCTGGCAGTCAGATCTATAAATTGGGTGCATAATTTGTGAGATTGCTTGCTAAATCTTTGTGGGTATTTCAATATATTTGGAGAAGATATTTAAATGAGGCTTTGGAATGAGGATAAAATTTTATTTTCTATTCCTATCTAGAAATTTAATTTAATTTCATAAATTTATCCATTTGGGACACTACATTTTGGTTGGTTGAGGAGGGCACAGTGGGAGACAAATTAGAATGTCAAACAATTAGAGATTCTTCAAAGATGCATTCATTTCGAAGCTCAGATGTGGGTGCATGGACCATATGGACATGAGAGATGGCTTGTTTTTATCAGAATTGTATTTAGTGTGATTGGGATCAGTGCGAGTCAAGTGAGTGGGTACATACATGGATTCCACAGTACCTAACCCCTTTATTTGTAGCACAATCCTTGTTAGAAGATGTAATGGAAATTTCACTTGACTATGACCATATTTCAGATCTTGTACAACCAGGAAATGTTTATGCAGTCGTAGCACCGTAGGGGAATGAAGAGGGATCAAACTATTGGTTGGCACTATGTGTACAAGGAAAGAAATAGCTAACACAACCGATGATAGATGATGATGGGTTCATGTATCCTACAAGTTCAGTTGTTGTTTCTCGAACTTATTTGTATTACCATCTCACCATCGTTTTGGTTGTTTAGAATAATATAGATTTCTTATTCTAAGCATCTTTTTTAGTTTGCATTACCATTTCATCATCATTTAGGTTGTTTAGTATTGTTAATGTGTGATAGCTTCGGTCAGATATGAATGACAGTGATGCAAGTATCATTGTCATTCATAAGTGATAGAAATTATCATACATGTTATGATATTTCTATAAGAATCAATTAAAATCGAAATTATGAATAGTCATATTAAATTCAATCATTCCCGTGATTTTTCTGCATTCATGTGAAATCGAAATTCTCTTAAAAGTCATCCGCCATCATGTAAAAGGGTGTGTATGTTAATACATACTTAACAAATGGTAAATGACTGTTGAGGAAGCTCGTGCACAAAGGGACACGTCCCTTGAGCGGACGTGTCTCCACACGTGGAGACACGTCCTCTCAAGGGATGCATCCCTTGAAGGTGGGTCTCTCCACTTACAAATAGAAGTTACTTCATTGATATGAAAACATAGAAATTAGATAATGTTCTGCAATCAACACATTCACATTTAATCTAAAATCTAGAAATCGAAGTTAGAAGAAAATCTGGAAATCGCAGTTAGAAGAAATTCTGGAAAGTTCATTTTAAACTTATAATTGTATTACTCAGAAATTCAAACTTAGTCTTTGTCCTTAGGTATTAGGATCCCAATTTTAGGAAAGATTTGATTACATTTACATGGTATCAGAGCCACGTTGTGCGAATCCAAATCAAATCTAAAATCAAATTGCTCAAAAGAAATTCGTATTTTTAAATCGAATTTACATTCTTCATAATGTTAACTATGATCAGATTTGAAGATCATCTTGCAGGAGCAGATAACTTTACATCATGGAAATTTAGAATCATGATGATCCTAAAAGAGAATAAACTAGACTCACTTGTGAGAGAAAATAAAAGGGAACCTGAGTTTGAACCTAAGAAAAGTCAATGGATCGAAAACAATGAAAGGGCCATGAAAATCCCTGTAGATGCAGTAAGGGATCATATAGTGCCTATCTTAGTAAAACATGAAACTGCATACCTTATGTACAAATCTCTTGAGAGTACTTATGAGATCAATAACACCTGTAGGACTTTAGCATTAAAATGACAAATCAACAATGCCCAAATGAATAAAGGGGAGCCCATTAATGTATACTTCATGAGGATTATTGAACTTAGGGATCAATTATCCACAATTGGATATTAGATTGACAAAAAAGAGTTAACCTTAATTGCACTAGGAGGCCTACCAAACTCATGGGAGTCATTCGTTCAAGGAGTAAGTGCGAGATCTAAACTCCCTAAATTTGATAGGCTAAGAATTGACTGCCTTCAGGAAGAAACAAGACTCTCCTCTAAAGAAAATAAACAAAAGAACATAGATGAAGACATTCATGTACTCAACACAACGTCTAATAAAAGGAACAAGAAAAACTCCTACAAGAAGGGATATTTTAAAAGAAAGAGAAATTCCAATGGAAAGGAATCTTTTAAAAGAAAAGACATCTCTCAAGTACAATGCTTTAGATGTGATCAATATGGTCACTATGCAATGAAGTGCCCTGATGGATCTAAACAACAAGCATCCTTTGCCAAAGAAGGAAAGACAATCTCAGATCATGAATCTGAAGACCTTGTGTTCTAAAAGGACAAATGGACTTAGAGTTACCCATATGGATGGGAAAACTCTAACATGATCTCAAACTCAACTATTTAAACAAAACAAAAACCCATCCCATGGAGGATCTTGTAAAAGTTGTGTCTTAGAAAAGAAAAGAAAACCTTAAAATGTATAATAGAAACCTACATCTTAAGGAACTCTGCATGAGTGCTGGAATTAAGAGGGAGTTCAAAAGTTGTTCGACCCCAACATTAAAACCATTCAAAAGTTCATAAAGTTCAAAATAAGATAGAGATCTATTTCCTTAGGATACCTGAAATGGAACCTACCCCTGAGATTCAAAGGGAGCATCCTGAGGAAATGCCACTTAAATTTCCTACCACTTCAAATGAGGACACACATGACATTGGTAGAAAGAGACCACTTTGGGCAAGGAAGATAATCAAAGAAGCAGAGGATCTTGCAGCACCTAAAGGATCACTCAGGGAGAAAGTCTTCCAACATCAAGCTTGGAAGGATGCATTGACGGAGGAATATCAATCCATCCTAGAGAATGATGTATGAGACATAATGCCCAGACCAAAAGAGAAATCTGTTGTCATTTTTAAATGGCTCTTAAAATCAGGCATACTGCTAATGGCAGCATAGAAAAACATAAAGCACGTTTTGTGGCTAGAGGTTTTTCACAAAAGGAAGGCATTGATTATGAAGAAACATTTGCACCTATTGCCCGCTATACATTAGTAAGAACAATGTTAGCCATTGCAACAGTTAAAGGTTGGAAGGTCCACCAAATGGATGTGAAAATTGCCTTCTTGAATGGAACCATTGAAGAGGAAGTCTACCTGGAACAACTTGAAGGATTTGTGATACATAAATCTAACTCACATGTGTGCAGGATCAAGAAAGCTCTCTATGGACTTAAATAGGCTCCCAGGGTCTGGTATGAAAGAATTGACAGCTATCTCTTGGGATTAGGATTTTCCAAGAATAATGCTGACTCCAATCTATACTTCAAGGTAATCAAAGGTGATATGCTTATAATTATTTTATATGTTGATGACCTGCTAATAACAGGGGAAGATCACCTCATTACTCAAGGGAAACAAGATCTAATCTCTAAATTTTTCATGAAAGACTTGGGTATTCTTCACTACTTCCTCGGTTTGGAAGTATGGCAAAAATCAAAAGGTATTATACTAAATCAAGGAAAGTATACTATTGACATTCTGAAAAGATTTGGAATGTTGGACTGTAGACTGATGTCCACACCCATGGAAACCAACCTTCACAAATTGAAAGAAGCAACAACATAATCCAAATGTGCAGATCTGACCCTTTATAGACAGATGATTGGATCCTTGATGTATCTGGTTAACACTAGACCTGATATTTGCTATGCTGTAAATGCCATCAGCTAGTTCATGTGTGAACCCAAGGAAATTCACTTGATGGCTGTAAAACATATCTTTAGATATCTTCAAGGCACCCTTGGATATGGGCTTCATTACAAGAATGATCCATTAGATCTACATGGGTACTTAGATTCAAATTGGGCTGGGAGTGTAACTGATCGAAAAAGCACATCAGAATACTGTTTTAGTTTGGGATCAGCTATGATCTCCTGGATTTGTAGAAAACAATCATCAGTTACACAAAGCTCAATAGAAGCTGAATATATTGCAGCCTCAATGGGTGCAAGAGAAGCAGTATGGCTTCGTAGATTGATTATGGGACTCTTTGGTGAGCCCTTGAATCCTTCATTGTGATAATCAAGAGTTGTATGGAAGTCTGTGAATCCATCTTCATGATATATCTAAACATACTGAGATCCCTATCACATGGAGAGGATATGGTGGAAAGGAAAAGATTCGAATGGAGAGCATAGCATAAAACGATCAAACTAGATTCCCACCTGGCCTCCAATCAAGGTAGACACTTCAGAAGAAACTCTTTAAAAATATTGAAATGTAATTTGTTATTTATGTCGAAATACAACTGTTTATAAATCTGTACCAATACATAAAGATGTTTAATGTAAACTCTTGTACGCGTGTGAATTCCATGATTCTTTATGGCTCATCTCGTGGGTGTTAATATCAAAGGCGACGACTTTCCATAATGAACACTTGTATTTGACATTGTAAAGTGACGACTCTACATTGATAAAACTATCATAATAGATATCATATGGCTTGATATCTATAGACATGTCATGATAGTATCTCTTAGACACCTTGATGGATATCATGAGACTTGATATTTGAAGGTCATTGTGACCCATAAGAGATGATCATGGTGGATGAGTATATCCATGGATATGCCATGATCTATGGTAGACATCATGTGACTTGATGTCAGTGCACATACCATAATGAAGATATGTATGAAGAATGTCATGTGACTTGACACTTTCAGAAGCATATCATATCTTCTGATATCACGAGTTAGGTGATATCACTTTTGGAAGTTATGCTTCCTAGTTAAAGAGGGAGTGGAGAAATGTTAAAATGTGTTATGAAGAATGTCATGTGACTTGACAACTTTGAGAAAACATACCATATCACATGTGAAGGTAATATCTTGACTTATTTGATTTGAAATATCTTCCCTAGCTAAGAGGGAGTGTTAATGTGTGATAGCTTCGGTTAGATATGAATGATAGTGATGCAGGTATCATTGTCATTCACAAGTGATCAAAATTATCATACATATTATGATATTTCTATAAGAATCAATTAAAATCAAAATTATGAACAGTCATATTAAATTCAATCATTCCCGTGATTTTTCTGTATTCATGTGAAATCAGAATTCTCTAAAAGTCATCCGCCATCATGTAGAAGGGTGTGTATGTTAATACATACTTAACAAATGATAAATGATTGTTGAGGAAGCCCACGCACAAAGGGACACGTCCCTTGAGCGAACGTGTCTCCACACGTGGAGACACGTCCTCTCAAGGGACACATCCCTTGAAGGCGGGTCTCTCCACTTACAAATAGAAGTTACTTCATTGATATGCAAACATAGAAATCAGATAATGTTCTGCAATCAACACATTCACATTTAGTCTAAAATCTAGAAATCGAAGTTAGAAGAAAATCTGGAAATCGCAGTTAGAAGAAATTCTGGAAAGTTCATTTTAAACTTATAATTGTATTACTCAGAAATTTGAACTTAGTCTTTCCCCTTAGGTATTAGGATCCCAAATTTAGGAAAGATTTGATTACATTTACAAGTATAGTATAGATTTGTTATTCTAAGTATATTTAGATGTTGATAAAAAATATGATCATATAGGTTCAGTTGTTGTTTCCAGAACTTGGTTGCGAACATATATGATTAGAAAGAATGACATACCTACATTTGAAGACTATGAGAAACATAAAACCATTCTCATGTATTTGCACCTTATTATAACAACAAATGTTAAGTTATTAAGACATCATGCTAGACCAAAAACAAAGGAACTATGGACAATTAGTAGTGATGATCATGAAGCATTATTGGAAAATCTGAAGGTAAGAGATGACCCTTCAAGCACACTTGAGTAGCAGATCATTTTTTGTATGGGATAGGTATGATATTGTTCATCACATTTTGATATTATCTATCTACTAAGGTTCATTATTTAGGTTGTTTAGAATAATATAGATTTGTTATTCTAAGCATCTTTTCTAGTTTGCATTACCAATTCATCATCATTTAGGTTGTTTAGAATAATATAGATTTGTTATTCTAAGCATCTTTTTTATTGTGATCATATGGATTTTTCATTCAAAGTATATTACAATGTTCTTGGAACAATGGATCATGGAGCTGCTACAACAATAGCCAGCTATGATCCTTTGGCAACGGTATATGAAAAGATTAGAATAATATAGATTTGTTATTCTAAGCATCTTTTCTAGTTTTCATTACCATTTCATCATCATTTAGGTTGTTTAGAATAATATAGATTTGTTAGTGTAAGCATCTTTTCTATTGTGATCATATAGATTTGTCATTCAAAGTATATTGTGATGTTCCTAGCACGATTGATCATGGAGCTTCTACAACAATAGCCAACTCTGATCCTTTGGTAGAGGTATGTAAAAGATTAGAATAATATAGATTAGTTATTCTAAGCATCTTTTCTAGTTTGCATTACCATTTCATCATCATTTAGGTTGTTTAGAACAATATAGATTTGTTAGTATAAGCATATTTTTTATTGTATGTAGTTTAACTACTACCTTGATGGTTTGTATAGGTGCTTGTCACTCCAGAACATCAACGTGCTACTATTGTGGAAGAGTGTGCTGACCATGAAGGTAATACGTGATCTATTTCCTTCCCCTCCTAGGGAATGACTATGTATTAGGGCCATTTATTGTATTCCTATGTGACATTTTGTAAATCCTATATTTGATAGAAATTCTTGAATGATAATATCATGTGTATTATGTATACTTTACGTGTATTCAAGTGTATACTTTACAACTTATGTATATACTTTGTCACTTATGAGTATTCCAATGTATACGACCTACATGTTTTCATGCGTATACTTTGTATTCATGTGTGTAGTTCATGAATTAAGTGTATTTGAGTAAATGATTCACTTATTCACTTACTCACAAGGAGTAGAACAAACCCTAAACCCCTTTGCACCTTTACATCGCATCCATCTGACCTTTTTTCCATCAACTAAAAACTTGACACTAGGAGAAAATTCCTTAGAGATATCAAAAACTGAGAGAGGTTATTATAGAGGGGCCTTACGTTATCTTGTTGACTTAGAAAAATTGTTTCTAGGTGACACAATTTTTGAGTAATAGCTCGTCAAAGATTACTTCTTTTTAGCACTTTGGACTCTTAAGGGAAATCACCGGTCCAATGTAGCTCAGAGTGATTCAGCTTGTTTGGGTGCAAAAGAGGACCATTCCTAGTGTAAACATACCCATCTGAATGTGTTGGAACAATTCATTTGGATGTACAAGGTGCAAAATGAAAGTTGCACCAATTTGCAACTTTACATTGCTTGCATTTGATAACTTTTTCCTCAACTAAAAACTTATCACCATGGGAAAATGACTCCAAGATAGAAAAAAATAACAAAGGTTATTGTAGAGGGTCCCAACATGATCATGTAGCCTCAGACATAGAGTCTATAAGCATCACGGTTTTTGAGTAATAGTCTGTCAAAGATTGTTGCCTTTTAGCACTTTGGACTTTTAAAGGAAATTGTTGGTCCAATGTAGCTCAGAGTGATTCAACATGTTTGGGTGCAAAAGAGGATCATTCCTAGTATAAACGTACCCAACTAGACATGTTGGAACAATACGTTTGGTCGTACGAGTTGCAGAACGAAAGTTGCACCACTTTGCAACTTTACACTATTTGCATTTGACAACTTTTTCCTCAACTGAAAACTCGTTACCATAGGAAAATGCCTCTAAGATAGAAAAATTGAGAGATGTTATTGTAGAGGGTCCTAACACAATCCCATAACCTTAGATGAAGAGTCTGTAAGCATCACAATTTTTGAGTAATAGCCCGTCAAAGATTGCTGCCTTTTAACACTTTGGACTCTTAAGGGAAATCGTCGGTCCAATGTAGCTCAAAGTGGTTCAGCGTGTTTTGATGCAAAAGAGGACCATAAATAGCATAAATGTACCCATTCAGACATGTTGGAACAATTCATTTGGTTGTATGAGTTGCAGAATGGAAGTTGCACCACTTTGCAACTTTACATTGCTTGTATCTAACAACTTTTTCCTTAATTGAAAACTCGTCACCACAAGAAAAAGCCTTCGAGATAGATAAAATTGAGAGAGGTTATTGAAGAGGGTCCCAACATGATCCCATATCCTCAGATGAAGAGTCTATAAGCATCACGGTTCTTGAGTAACAACCCGTCAAAGATTGCTGCCTTTTAAGACTTTGGACTCTTAAGGGAAATCATCAGTCCAATGTAGCTCAAAGGGATTCAACATGTTTGGGTACAAAAGAGGACCATGCCTAGCATAAAAGTACCCATCTAAACATGTTGGAATAGTCTGTTTGGTCGTACGCGTTGTAGAATGAAAGTTGCACCACTTTGCAACTTTACATTGCTTGCATCTGACAACTTTTTCCTCAATTAAAAACTTGTCACCACAAAAAAATGCCTCTGAGATAGAAAAAATTGAGAGAGGTTATTGAAGAGGGTCACAACATGATCCCGTAGCCTCAGATGAAGAGTTTTTGAGCATCATGGTCTATGAGTAATAGCCCTTCAAAGATTGCTGCCATTTTGCAGTTTGGACTCTTTAGGGATATCGTTGGTCCAATGTAGCTCTAATTGTTTTAACATGTTTGGGTGTGAAACAAGACTATTCCTAGCCTAAACGTACCCATCCACACACATTGGAACTATTTTTAGAGTAGACTAACCTCATTTTCATTGACGATATATTTTTTCTTATCTTTTTATTCTTTTTGTAAGT